>CM051370.1:21002267-21602267 GCA_028015245.1 Cardamine occulta | reverse complement strand
CTACCCAACTTATTATTAAACATATGTTAACAATCTATTTTATTTATATAGAAATCTATACTATTAAAAGAGAAGATTAATTTGAAAGTAACATTTAAGTGTTAAAAAAATATGTAATGCCATTAGTTTTTAGTGTTTTTAAATAAAATCATTAACGGTACTATAGTAATCACAAAATTAATATAATTAAACAAAAGTCATAAAAAATATTTTACATAATTGTTAGTATTCAAAAAATTAAACTCACTTTCTCTCTCTTATTAATTAATGGACCAAAACTAAATTTTTTAAAAATTATCAACCAATCAAAATTGAAAAACTAAGATTTCACATCTAATTATACCATATTATTTATTTTAAAGATTTTGTTAAGATATAAAATTATGAATCTTCTATTATCTTTGTTTTATCTTATTTTCAAACTATGTTGAATCTTACTATATAAACCTTGGTTGCTCTCACGAGAGCTCGACAAGTGTCAAAATTCTAATTGACGGGATTAGGACACGTGTCGGTTGATTGTTTAGATTTTGACACGTGTAAAAAATAAAATTGTGTATTTTTGTTTAACTAAATCTAATATATGTTAAATCTTATTATTCAATAAAATTTATTTTTTCCAAATTTAGAATTTTAAATTATTTAAGATCAAATATTTATTTTGCTCAAATTGATCGACCCATGAACAAATAACATTTTTTTATAAAAACAGTCATCATAAAATAATATTAATTAATTAATTGCATGAATTCAATAAACTATAGAATCAAAATTTTCATAGGAAATTATAAAATTAGATTTTTAGTTAGAAATATTTTGTCATGTATGCAAAACCGAGATAGGAATAAAATCGAGAGATGGTGATAGAATGGCGGAGCTAGAGGATGTTGTTGGAAAAAAAAGAAGAGAGAAGGATTTAGGCGAGTTAAAGTGGGAGAGAGAAATAATATTAAGTTGGGAACCAATATAAGATCTGAACCAAAGGACATGAGAGGGACACAAAAGATATTTTCAGAGGAACATTTTGCCAAGATATTAGCGAAAGCATAGCTATTGGTCACCATATCCGTTTTTTCAGATTTCACACCAAGTCTGGACATTCATGTTTGATTAAGGTCTTTCGGGATTAGTGGCCTATGACCCATTTGGGTATTTATTATTTTGGTCTCGTTTGGATATACGAAATATAAGGAACACTTTTGTTAAATTTGAATAAAATTTGGTTATAATTTCACAAATATAGCTAAAAACTTTCAGATATTTTGATTATTTTGGGTATTATGGTTAATTTGGTTGAAACTAAATTGATATTTTTGGGTTAATAATTATATGATAATTGGATTATATGAAGTCTAAATATATTTTTGAGTATTTTGGGTATTTATTCGGTTCTCGGTTCGGTTTGGATTTGGGTCCTTCAAATATAGGAGTTTAGGATTCATTTAGATTTTTTCCGGTTTGGATTCGAGTTTGGTACCTTTTTCGGATTAGATTCGGTTCAGTTTTTTGTTATGGATATTTTTTTCCGTGCCTATCTCACACGGTAGTCGGGAAAACAAACAATAAGAGGAAAACCAAAAATTGCGGGCTGTGGTATAGTTTTTATATGTTAATAATAAAATTGAAATATAAAAATTTAAACTAATTTATTTATGTATATAAGTAAACTTATTAAAATAATTATATCATCTAACAAAACATGTTTTCTACTTCATTCCCTTAAAACAATTTAAGATATATCATTAAAAACACATACTTAGTTTAATGATTTTTCTTAAATTTAATTTATTTTTAAATTAAGAAACTCACCCATAGGCTGGGTCCTAATCTAGTTATTATATAATACTTATAGATACTAAAAATATTGATTTTTCTGCATATGTTTTGAATCAAATTTTTAGAAACGGAGATATATTACTCAATCGATGAAAAAGTGTGTGTAAGTCACATCGGTTAAAATTTTTGAACAATGGTTCTAAGTTATATTATAAAAATAATCAAAATGATTCAAAATCTGAATGAGAAACAACTTTGTTTTATTATACGTTCAAATTTAATAGTTTATTAATTTAATATGGTTCTTTAGTTAAACCAATAATAAACCTAACAATTTTACAGAATAAAATAAATAAAAATATTTTAAATAATTAATTTCAAATACTATAAATATTAATAATAATTAAAATAAATGCCCCTTTTGACAAAAACATAAATTCCCAAGAAAGATTAAATTAAATATATATATTTATATGTATATAATGTAAATTTTCTAAATTATACCATTTTTAAAAATAATTTATTTTACTAACTACATATACTACCAAAAACCATAACTATATTTTGATTACTCTAAAATCATTATTCGATGAAATCAATATGCTATTATAAAGGTCAATATGTTCTGGTATTGGGACGGAAAATAGATGGTATGGGACGGGGACAATTAATTCGGGTAACAAAAAACATTACTCAAATGAATTTTGATTAAAATTTATGGCAAGGATTTTTTGTAACAATAAGAGATCAAAAATTTGGGTAGATAAATTCAGTTCTCAAGTTTTCACTAATTTTGGTAAGAGTTGATTATGGGATGGGTTAGAATCAACATCGAGACCGATATTTTAAGAATTTTGGGTAATTTTTGAAAACATTTAGAGAAAGTTTTAGAATTATATATTCATTTTATTCATTTCCATTAGTTTTATAATAAAAATATTCAAACGGAAATTACATGTATCACGTCTAAAACTCTTACTCAATTTCTCATCATAAACATTATCGAACGGGTAATTTGTATTGGGTTAAAATTATCGGACGGATAATTATTTAAAAAGAAATGGTTATGAGATGAAATTTTTTTATAGATAGTAGACTACCAGGTTTCCGTTTCAAAATAGGTATACCTAGATTATTTACTAAAATAATCCAAACTAAAACCTAATCTAAATCCAATTTAACACTCCTAATCAAACTGTTAGAAATGTTTTGATTAATTTAGGAAATATACATGTTACAACTAAATTATATCTTAGATTTAAGGAAAATTTGGATATAAAGGAATTTTTTCAAAAATTTGTCCATCTATATATATATATATATATATATATATTTTATGGTGATCTAATCTTTTTGAAATGTGAAATTCCAATTTAACCTCGCATTCAAAAAATTTCTATCAAAATTAAAAAATCCAAACCCTCTAACTCATGTAGAGTCTTTACCCTTTAAACAATTATGTATATTTTACATTTTTTATAGAATAAGATTAAAAAAAAACATATTCCCTTATTATTTTCTAAAATCGGGAAGATTGAAATCACAATTCACAAATCTTTCGGCGACTGAAAAGAAATCGGAACTCCTTTACTCATTGTCAGTTTCGTCGGCGTAATCGAGTTAAGGCTTTTTCTTGATTTGTGGTGAAGAACTCTTTTCTTCTCAAAGTTCTTATTTTTTGTTTATTTGTGATTGTAGAGCTTTCCAAACTGTTTCCTTCAATGGTGGCTGCTAATAACCTTGTAAGCTTTGTGGTAAGTGAAGTCAAATAAAAAGCAAGCATTGAAGAAAATCAGTTGTCTGATTCTGATGTACTTGAAGCAATTGGCAGAGGTGGAAAAGATGCTTACACGTTTTGCAACAAACCAGCTACTTATTGGTTATGTTTCATTTGATTTTAGCATACTATATGAAAGTTTCTCTAAGTCACATTTTTTGTAGTCTTACATATCATTTGTGTCTAGATGCTATGATACTTTTCAGTATCCTGTTTCGTGCTGTGTGTAACTCGCTTATTAATAATACTAGGTCCTTTGTTTTTATGCAGGTTTTGGATCCAATTGATGGCACCAGGGGGTTTCTTAAAGGAGATGATGCTTATATGTGGTATGTATCTTAACCCTGCAATTCTGATCTCCTTTATGTGGAGTAAAATGTTTCTTGTGAGAGATATTAAAACTATCTTATGGGAATGATACATCCTCAAAAACCTTCCTGCTTAGCTCCACTTGTTTTTCTTTAAATTATTTTCTGCAAAAACACAAGTAAGTTCTGAGCCATGAACAAGATAAAAGTTTCTTACATCTGCATATGTATGAGCTGGATATGAGTTTGATATTCTCTTTCATCGTCATAATTTCATTTGCATAAATCTCAGGTAGGATAGACCCTTGTTGTAGATAATGATATTATGCGGTCATGGGGTGTCCAAACTGGCTAGGAGATATTTCAGATGGATCAACGGCAACCCTAATGATCTCGCATATTGGCTGTGGAACGTAGGCCAAGAGGTTCCAAAATGTCTCTGGCAAAGTATCCGGTGATTGGACAAGGTGCTTTCTTGATCCTTGTACTTTAGTAAACAAAGCAAGATTTTGTATACCAGAGAGCCAAACCTGGGAATCACTTCCTCTCTCTGGTTTGTTCGGTGCAAGAATAGATTCAGATGACTTACAACATAAAGAGATAGTTCTTTTGCCCACATTTTGTGGAAGGTATTTACTTACTATCTCTCTACGAAAAAACATTATTGTTCTTCAAAACTGTCCATCAAGAAGTAGTAATGATCAGTTTTACCTCTTTAGAGCTGAAACCATCACTTTATAATACTCTTCAGTTGGGTCTGTTCCGCGGTCTAAGTTTTTGAGATATGATTTCTCTATCTTCTCAGGTAACAGATTGGGAAGGAGATGATATCAATTGGGAAGATGATCAATCAGAAAGGAGGCTCATTTTTCCTGCGGGTGGAGTTGTAGTTAGCAACGGAAGTTTACATAGTTAGATTCTTGAGATGGTCTCTTCTGCTTCACCAACTCTTTGATCGATGAATACTTTTTATACGAAGCATATACATGATTCTAAGATAATTTCTACACGGATTTTTCATACTGTCACTAGAAACCGGTTCATAACTTCAAGTCAATCATTGTTATTTTTCTACTTCGGAGTTTGTTTTATAATCTGTCAAATAAATTATTTAAAGTATATGGAATCGATATTTTTGCCGAGTTACTATCGTGATTGTTAAAATATTATTGTTTGCATAATTTCTGTAACTTCTTGTAACTACTCCTCTTTATAAATTCATATTATCGGAGTTCTGTTTCTTTTATTAACATCATTGGATTTCTCGTTTATCCATCTAACGTTAGATAACCCAACCTGGGAATCACGTTAGACAATCATGTCGCTTATTAACATCATTGCTTGGCTCCATAACATCATCACTTGGCTTCTTATTCAAATCAAAATATTCTCTACTGCTACGAGCATCAACTATACCTCTGAATGTCCCGCACAACCGTAGATTGTTAGTCTTTTTAAAATAGAGAACAAAATTCTTGAGTTGTCTATTGTTCAACATAACAACATGAGGAGAGTCTACACTAACATCTATGGGTAAAAATTGAATTCAATATCAACTTCATTCTGTTCTAATCCATAGTCTTCTAAAACCATCAACTTCAACTCCTCAAAAGATGCAGTAGCTTGCAGAGTAACTAATAGGCCATGTTTTTCTTCATCAACAATAAATCTCTACTCTTTATTGTCAGACAATCTCCATTGACCACATGTAACATAAATTTAGAGCATGATCTTCAAAAACTGACCAGAGAAGAAGAAGAAGACGTAGAAGAAAACAAAGAAGGTGTAACACGATTTTGTTAATCAATAATAATTAGGTTAAACATAACTAATTATAAGTATCCGAAATTAAATTATTTAAAATTTTAAAATATTTAGTTTTCATTATTTTTAGATTCAGTTACTAAATTTTTTACAAGTTCCAAATTTTTTAGAATATGAGTTCTACTCTTCTCATAATACGAATTCTAAAACCCTTAGAATATAGAAAACGAATTCTAAAACTTTTAGAACATGAACAATTTTAGAATTCATATTCTAAATTTTTCAGAATTCGTATTCTAAATATTTTAGAATACGAATTCTGAACTTTCAATTCTAAATTTTTTAGAACATGAAGGTTTTCAGAGTAATTTTTAGAATACGAATTCTAAACTTTTTAGACAATGAACAACTTTTAGAATTCGAATTCTAAACCGTAGAACACGAATTCTAAATATTTTAAAACAACTTTCAAACCTCAAAAAACACTTAAAACTGCTTAAAATCAAAAAATTTATTCTTTACATCTTATTCAAACATGTGTTTCTACATAGTTAGGAGATTGTTTTTTTAATATTATTAATCTGGTAGCAGGGGTAGATTAGGAAAAATTTACAATTTACAAAATAAGGTATAGATGGACAAAAAAAGTTTAGATTTCTTTTATATCCAATTTTCCCTAGATTTAAATATCAAACAAGTTCATTATACAAATATTACCTGTATGTATGTTTGGGAATATTCTGCTATATTGATTGAATTTCTTCTAATACCAAATTTTATTTAGTCCGAAAATATAGTACAGTTAAAGTTTGTAAGAATCAGAGATTTTATAGCTATTTTATGGATATTCTTAAAATACATATCCATAATTAAATATAGTAGGTTGTTATGGAAACCTAATTAACTGCTAACAATTTGTTTTTTATTTGATACAATGGAGATCTTAGAAGAGATCGAGCCAAAATTGAGATGATTTGAATTGACCCAAAGAAGGTCCGCATCCAAGGTCCGAGATCAGGCTCAAGATCCGCGTTCTCTGAGCTTCTGAAGTTTCCGGAATTACCCGCTCAATATTTGTTTTGTTTCCTTTTAGATTAGAATTAAACCAATGGCATTATATGTAATTTCTTACAAATCAATATCTTTTTTCTATTTGTGCTTCCCAATTAGTAGTATAGATATATAATAGTTATTATTTTTAACTTGAAAATCCTAATTAATTTGAAGAGTATAAAATATCTTATAATTATTAAAATAATAAAATTAAATATTTTAAGAATGCGAATAAATTTGTTAATTTTAATCTTTGAATTTGATTGTTATGATATTTTATCTCTAAATAAACGATTTAAAATTTATGTGTCGTGTCGTATTTATGTTGTTTTAAATGTTTTTAATATGATTTTGATGCTATATATATATATAGTAAAACCTCTATATTTTAATAACATTTTGACCAATGTATTTTATGATATTTTATTAATTTATCATGTTTATTAATATATAAAGATGATATTTGGATCAAAATATCAATTTGAGACTAGAAAAAATATTGATTTGTTGAGGTGTTAATTTATAGAGATTTTACTGTAATGTGTGTGTTCGCGTTATGTACCCATTTTTTAACACACACACACACATATATATATATATATATATTTAAATAGTTTCTATTTTTCTTTATGTTTCCATACCACATAGCTAATAGCTACATTTAAAAGAAAGAAGACAATTGATAACAAGAAAAAGAGAGAGAGAGAGAATGAATCTAACTAGATTAGTAAAAGAAGGTGAAAACAGAAACAAAAATTGATTTGGAATAGGAAAAATAGAAAAAAAATAAAAGAGCAATTCTCATAAATAGCACAAAATCAAGTTTTTGTGCCACAAAAATATATTTTTTTATTTAGGAAAAAAATAGCATTTTTATTAAAGGGCAAATCTCATATATAACACAAATCTCCTAATCTCATATTTTTAGGATTTATGATTAAGGGTTTAAAAACCCGAAACCATAAACTCTACCTCTCACCCCCTAAACCTATACCCTAAATCTTAAAATACTTAACTCAACCAAAAAAAAAAATTATTTCCCTTTATAAAAATGCTATTTTGTCATAAATGAAAATGTGTACTAAATTTGGCACAAAAACTTCTTTTGGTGCTATTTTAGGGAATTTCTCAAAATAAAACAAGATTTGTGAAAGAGTAAATAATTAAACAACATTAAACCGAGAAAAACATAAACTTTGGAGCAAGGGGGACAACTAGCCTATTTTAGCCATTTGTGCTATATTTTCTTGAATCTTTATTGAAAACAAAAACATTTGTATAGTTGCCAGTTGCCACCAGAAACAAAAACTCCTTTGCTACATCTGCCCTAGATACCCAGCGTGAGTATTGGACCTTCACATCATTCCCTATGTCAACGATCGACTTTTACCCCAATTCGATAATTATAATTTAATGCTTTGAATCATTCAATTTGCAATTATCCACCTTTCTAGTTTGAATGCTCCAACATAGTTAAATAACCTACAACTTGGTACAAAAATACATAACTTCTTTTGATTTGGTCTAAGAATAATGCAACTTGGTTTATAATGCAAGGATAAGATCGAGACACATAATTGATATAAATTTTGATTTGGTCTTAGATAATAGAATTTATAGAAAACTCGAAAAAGTTATAGAAGGTTGTTGATAAATGTCAATATATATATCTTCTTATATAAACTTTGGTTTCTCATACGAGAGCTTGACACATGTCAAAATTATAATTAACAAGATTACGACATATGCTGATTGATCGATTAGATTCTACGACATATGTTGATTGATCGATTAGATTCTAACACATGTAAAAAGAATTGTATTATTTTTATTTTTCTTAATTAAAAAAGAAAACCAATAAAAAAAGTTGGAGACTTTTTACTTTCTATGATCTAATAAATGTTAATTCTTATTATTTAAACTTTTCTTTTTAAATTTAGATCTTGTGATATATTTTATATTATTTAAGCTACAATAATAGTTTTCACAATAAAATGAATACTTTTTACTTTATGGTTTTCTAATATAATATTTAATCTTATTATTATAAGATATTTAATAGTCAATCACGATGGAAAAACAAATTACATTTTAATACACAAATATGGTGCGTCTCTCACAAACATGTACATTAAGTTTAATGCATCATTAAAAACTTACCTTCAAGCCGAGTAGCAATTAAACTTAATGTACATGTTATGTGTGAGAGACGCACCAAACTCATGATCTCCATGTATACGGTTAATTTATAGTGCCCTGACTCACTCCTGCTGTTGAAACAAATTCCATAGGATGTGGTTCAAATATCTCGTAGGATTCAATCTGAATCTCACATTGAAAACTGAGCACCCTATAGATGAGGTTCGGAAATGGAAGCACTATGCCTTTCGATTCATGCATTAGAGCAGCCTTCTCAAGTTGATCATAGACCAATTTCCCGGAGTTGAAAGGAAACCTTTGTACCGGCATATAGACGAGCTTGCATCGATCAACCGTAGCCATCGTGTTGTTAGTCGAGGGAAGCCAATTCAGGTAACAGATGAGATGGAGATTTCCCAAAAAATTGGGCATCACAGGTGCTCGAAACTCATTCGGGTAGTTTTTTTCCCATTTACAAGACTTGACCAAAGCTAACAATTTGGTTAGAAGGTTACAGGGGCGGACCTATATGTAGTGTAGTGGGGTCAGCTGACCCCACAAAAAAAAAAAATTTTGTGTATATAAAATTTTTTTTTTGGTTGAAAATCAACTTTGAACCCATGAAACTTTAGGTTTTTTTAGCTCATTTACCTTTTGAACCCATTAATTTACTTTTAAAAAATTTTTAGTAATTGCAAGACCCAAAACCCATTTTGTTTTTGACCCCGGTAAAAAAAATTTCTGGGTCCGCCACTGGAAGGTTACATATAATTTATGCAATGTTAAAATTTGTAGTATACAATTTTTGTAATATAAAGTTTATTAACCTGCAAAATACTTCTCAAAAAATTATATTTCCATTTTACAAAGAGGAAAATACAAAAAAAAAATGCTCAACTTTCTAAAATGGTAAAAAACTTGATCAACTTTATCTGGTTGAAAAAATTGGCTATATATTTCATCGCGTGCAAAATTGAAAATTGTTTACAAAATTTTTTGAAAGCATAAGATTTTTTTTGACATTTTCCCCTTTTTTAACATGACTATGATTGTGTGTTTTTTGGTTTTTGTGTCCTTGACAGAATCAAGTTTGTTTTGACATTTTGAACTCATTATTTTGAATGATTCAGATTTTATGAATTCATTGCCTTGTTTTCAGACCACTTCTATTCCTACAGTATGAAATTAGAAAATAGAGGATCCCTGTTTGACAATAAATTTTTGAAAATGTCTATTTTCATAAAAATTTTCCTAATATAATTCTTCTATCACATTTTTGTTCTTTACTCTCATCATGTTTATCATGGTATCGGAACCTTGTTATAGTTCTCGTTGGTTAGAGGTTAGTTTTCTTTTCAAAAGAAAAAATAAAATAAAAAGGTATGATCAATTTCAGTTTTTTCGAAAACTTTTTCTTGCTTTGTTTGGAGTGATGAAAAATGAAAAGAAAGACTTGGCAACATGGAGAAGGTTTCTGTGGCAACTTGGCCACATGGAAAACTTATTTTGCGATAATCACAATAAAACCCATTTGCTTAAAATTAGAAAAACATATCAATCAAATGACCTCATACAAAAATAAAACCTACAACCAAGCTATACTATAGTTAAATACAACGTACACATATTTTATTTCTATTTTTTTTGTCACAACCAAAACACATAACTATTCTACCCAAAAACTAGACTCTAATATTGCCTTTTCCCTATAAAAATGATAATCTCTAGTCTTTTTCTATTTTCCTATAAGTAGTTTGAAACCCATTTGCTTAGAATTAGAAAAAATAAAATCAAAAGACTTCATACACAAATCAAGAGTATTACCTTTAATGGCTTCAGGAAAACCACAAACTCGCCCTTCAGTAAGACACCCGAGCCACAACCATCCATTGCGCGGTCACAAAGCCAAAGTTGAAGACGAGATCATCTGTTTTGGTTGCAATCTAGACTTGATCGGTGCATCTTCAGAGCCGGCGCTGAGGGCATGGAGATAAAACATTTGAATGGTGTCCCATTTTTTAGAGGGCCCCACAATTTTTTTTCCATATATACATATGTATATATATATTTAATTAATGTCCAAAAAAGACTAACACAAATAGGCCATTAATATATATAGAGGCCATACATTTTGTGGGTCTCAAATTATTATTATGTAAATATTACATTATATTATTTAGTTTTAAAAAGGAAAATTTATGTTAATCTCTGACTCTCCAACTCATTCTTTACGTGACTTAGTCTTTTTTTTTTTTAACTTTTGTTTTCCTCCAGTGAAGAAGAGAACTAGAGAAGAGGAGAGATCAATTTTATTCAAAACAAATCTGAAATGTTTATTTATTGTAAGGTAAAAAGCTTTTTGAATTTTATTTGTATATTTATTTTCTTTGTTTGTGTTAATTTTATTGTTTATGCATTCACCAAATTGAGTATTTGGATTTAAAATTCGTTTTCAGTTTATAAGTATTTTTTTATCTCTGAATGGTTTATATGTGTGTACGTGATAGATCAGAAGATGACTTTAGGATGTCAAAAAAGAAAAAAAGAGGAAAAGAGTAGAAGAATTGGTGAAATCTCAGGCTGGATCCCTTTTAAGGTATTTTAAGAAACCAAACCCCCTTAGAACTGATGATGTTGATGAAATTGATGAGGTTGAAGAGGTTGATGGAATTCATGAGGTTAATGGAGTTGAGAACGAGGATGAAATTAGAACTGAAAGTGACAACGAAAAGCAAGAGAAAAATGAGAATTATATAGATGATGAAGATGTCAATAAAAAAAAGGAGGATGATCACTTTGAAGAATATGATTCATTTTTGGATATTATGGATCCTGCAAATTGGAAGAAAATTGATCAGAGGTTAATAGATTATTTGGTTAAGAAAGGTCCTCTTGCACCACCATATGAAGATTATATATTTTCTCGAAATAATCATGGAAGACGTTTTTCTCATAGACATTACAAGAGGTATTTGGAGAATGGAGATAGACAAGACAGGCGTGGTTGATCTATTCAACAATATCACATAGAATCTATTGTTTTTTGTTGCAAGTTGTTCACTCGGTACAAAGATATCCCTCAACTATCAAGCACTGGTTTCATGGATAGGAACAATGTCGTAGCAAGGCTTAGCGAACATGAGAAAAGTCATGATCAAATCACTTGCATGAGCCAGTGGATGGAGCTGGAGTTGAGGTTTCAAAAGAATCAGACAATTGATAAGTGTCTCCAAGAAGAAATCAACAAAGAAAAGAATCATTAGAGAGAGTTGTTATTGAGATTATTTGCAGTGGTGAAGTATCTGGCAAAGAGTAATATAGCATTTCAGGGAAATAAAGATAAAGTTGGTGAAGATAACAATGGAAATTTTCTGGGAAATATTGAAATGATTGGTGAATTTGACGCAGTAATGCGGGAGCACCTTAGGCGAATTAAAACGAAGGAAACTCACTACCATTACCTCAGCCACACAATTCAGAATGAGTTGATAGGAATATTGGGATCTGAAATCAAGCTCATGATCATTAGGAAAATTAAAGCGGCAAAATACTTCTCGGTTATTCTTGATTGTACTCCGGATATTAGCCACAAATAACAGATGTCTCTTATTATTTGATGTGTGGATGTATCCGTGGATCAAGCTCATGTTGAAGAATATTTTCTTACTTTTGTGGAAGTTGATGATAAGTCAGGAAAAGGACTTTTTGAGCTACTTTGCAAAATATTGGATGGTCTTAATCTGGACATTGATGATGTTAGGGGACAAGGTTATGACAATGGATCTAACATGAAAGGGAAAAACAAGGGAGTGCAAAAGAGATTGCTTGATATCAATCCGAGGGCATTTTATACACCATGTGTTTGCCATAATTTGAACTTGGCTATTTGTGATATCGCAAAATCTTCTGAGAAGGCAATTTCATTCTTTGGGATCGTCCAGAGTTTATATCGGTTTTTTCCCCTTCTACAACTAGGTGGGAGATGTACAGAAAAAAGGTGAGAGGTCTTACACTTAAATCCTTATCAGATATGCGTTAGGAAAGTCATCTTGAAAGCATCAAAGCAATACATTTTAAAGCTCAAAAAATCAGAGATGTCTTACTTGACTTCGCAGAAAATAGTGATGATCCACAAGCCAGAAGCAATGCTGAATGTCTTGCAACAAGTGAAACACATGGAATTGAAGGATTCAAGTTTTTGTTTGGTATGGTGATATGGTATGATATTCTGTTTGTCATGAACACGGTAAGCAAGATGCTACAATCTGAAGATATGGATATAGTGATGATGCCATTGCTCAACTAAAAGGGTTAGTTTCTTTTTTCCAAAAGTATAGAGAATCAGGTTTTCAAGAAGCAAAAAATGGAGCTTTAAAACTTGCAGTTGATATGGATATTGAACCTGTGTTTCAAAAGAAGAGCAAACACTTTATTAGAAGAAAACGTCATTATGATGAGGAACCAGAAAAAATTGATGATGCTGGACTCATTCTAAGCTTGAAGGAGGATTTTAGAATTAATTATTTCATCAAAATCATGGATCAAACTCTAGTTTCTTTTCAAACAAGGTTAGAACAATTTCAAGAGTATGAAAATATTTTTGGATTTTTGTTTAGTTTACGAAAGCTCAACTCAGCGAATGAAGATAGTTTGAAGACATCTTGCCTTAACCTTGAAGCTTTTCTTAAGCATGAAACGATTTCAGATATTGATGGGAATGATTTATTTCTAGAAATAAAAGTTTTTAGAGAATTTCTACCAAAGAATTTGAAGAAGACTGCAGAGGTATTAGAATTTTTAGAGAGATTGAAGGATTGTTATCCAAATATATGGGTTGCTTATAGGATAATGCTCACTATTCTGGTTTCAGTTGCCTCGGCTGAAAGAAGTTTTTCTAAGTTGAAATTGAGAAAGTCTTACCTACGGTCGACTATGTCATAAGAAAGGTTAAACGAATTAGCTATGTTATCGATAGAAAAGACCATGGTTAAAAACCTCGATTATACAAGTTTGATGGATGATTTCGCAGAAAAACATGCAAAAAGATTATTTTTCAGAAGTTTTAAATTATTGTTAAATTTTTTTTAAGATATCATTGTACTTTTACTTTAACTTTAGTTTTGTAGAAACTCGATTTTTTTTCTATTAAGCACTTTTAAAAAATATTTTCGTTTGGGGTCCTGAATTTCTCAGTACCGGCTCTGTGCATCTTACAAGTGCACAAAGGCAGTGTGCGATTACTTCTTGCACAAGTCATGTTTCGAGTTTCCACGAGAGATTCATCACAAGTCTCACCCTAATCACGCATTGACCCTCCTCCATTCCCCACCATATGATCATCATTTCACATACATGTGTAACGCGTGTGGTGAGTACGGATCCGGGTTCACTTACAATTGTTCTATATGCCAATATGATGTTCATGTCGGATGTGTGTCTATGCCTGAAAGCATGAAACATGACAATCACACGCACCCCTCACTTTGGTTTACAGTTCTCCTTCCCCAAAGGATCTAATAGTTACCTGCGATGTTTGCCACGAAAATATACCGCATAATCAGTGGTCCTACTTTTGCCAACGATGTAACTACAATACACATTTACATTCATGCATTGCTGAAGAAGAGAAAGAGTCATTCATTGCTGATGAAGAGAAATAGCCATTCGTCCCTGATGAAGAGGATGAGCCATGCATCAGTGATAAAGAGAAAGAGCCATTCGTTGCTAATGAAGAGGAACATCCACGCGTTCTAGATGAAAAGGAAGAGCTACACGTCTTAGATGAAGAGGAAGAGCTACACGTCCTAGATGAAGAGGAAGAGCCACACATTTCTGAAGAAGAGAAAAAACCGTTCGTTGTTGATGAAGAGAAAGAGCCATTCGTCCTTGATGAAGAGGATGAGCCATGCGTCGCTGATAAAGAGGAAGAGCCATGCGTCCCAGATGAAGAGGAACAGCCATGCGTCGTTGTTATAGAGGAACAACGATGCATCATTGATGAAGAGGAAGAGCCATGCATCGCTGTTGAAGAAGAACAGCGATGCGTCACTGATATAAAGGAAGAGCCATGCGTCCCAGATGAAGAGGAACAACCATTCGTCGCTGATGAAGAGGAAGAGCCACACGTTCTAGATGAAGAGGAAGATCCATACATTGTTGAAGAAGAGAAAGAGCCATTCATTGCTGATGAAGAGAAATATCCACTCGTTCCGAATAAAGAGGAAGAGCCATGCGTCCCAAATGAAGAGGAACAATCATGCGTCGTTGTTGAAGAGAAACAATGATGCGTCGCTGATGAAGAGGAAGTGCCATGTGTCGCTGATGAAGAGGAAGAGCCATGCGTCGCTGATGAAGAAGAAGAGCCATGTGTCGCTGATGAAGAGGAAGAGCCAGGGAACGAAGAAAGAATAAGAAAAAGAGACCATTATTTTATTCAAAATTTATGTGATCATCTGGTTATCAACATAAACAAATGGAGCATAAACATGATAGAAAATATATCTTTGGATATACTCAGGGTCTAAATGGTATCTAAGGAATTGTGGAATTTTTTAGGAATGTGGCAGAATTGTGAAATTTGTTACCAGTTGATGTGTTATTGAAATTCCAAAAAAAAACCAATTAAATAAAAGACAAAAATATATTCACATTATTTATTGGAGACATCAAACCTTTTTGTTTGTTTGTTAATCTACATCAAACCATTTAAGGAATAACAAAAACAAGTAAGTTTTCATCCATTCTTTTGATTAATATGTAATTTTATAGTTTTTGCATGTTATTTTTTTCAAATGAGTAAATTTAGTTATCACCATTATTTAAAAGATTTTACTATACTAAAATATATATTTTTAATGTGGTATCCATGCGGTTTTTGGTTTGGATCGGGTTTGGTTCCTGCTATTTGGATCGGATTCGGTTCCGATTTATCGGATTTGGGAGTGTATAATCTGTTTGAATATTTTATTGGTTTTTTTATGGTTCAGCACCCCATTTTCAAGTTGGTTCCGGTTTAATTTTTCTGTTTTGAGTAATTTACTAAGACTTACTAAAATTCATCAAATCTAAACGAAACTGGATATAAAAGTAATTCAAAAAATATATTTTTTCTATGTCTAATTATCCAAGCCAAAACTAAACTGAACTGTTTAACCAAAATCACTAAAAACTAATATATTAAATTACATATATAGAAAATATGTAAATATTATAATAATAATTAAAATTACTTAATTATGTTTATTTTTTGATTATCTAAAACCTAATTGAACCCAAACCGAATAATGTTTTATCCCAAATAGGATATATTCTTAAAACCCAAAAAAAAACAATATCCCGAACCAAACAGAATAACCAAATTTTCATCCCTTTTTTTTGTTCTCTAAAATAAAATACATTTATATTATATCTATAAAAATAATATATTTTTAGCTCATTAATTTTTGTAGTTCTTAATTTTAATTTCTTATAAAAGATTTCTATGTTTTAAAAACATTTTTTATCCATTAAATGTTTTTAAATATTTTAAACAATCTCCCATTTTTTATATTTTTAGTTATTAATATTAAATTCATCCAAATTTATTTATTTCATTAATCAATTATCTGTTATATTCCACTACATTCAGCCATATTCCACTGTTACCATTTGAATCTTTAATTATTCCACCAGATTCTCTAAAAAAAAAGTAGAAATAAATTCTGTCATATTCCACATTCAGCGGTTACCATTTAGACACTCAGTATTTTTTTACATGTGGAACCTACCTAAAATTATTTCTTTTAAAATAGAGAGCGTTATGGCTCCCAAACAACTATAACCAGAAAATTTGAAAATTATTTGCATCCCATCACTATAGATATAAGACAATTCAATATTTACTTTGGAAAATCTATCCCAAATTTGGAGCCTAAACTATGGATTGATCATGACAATCTATCACCCAGATTAAGTTTTTGATGAAAACACTAAGACAAAATAATATCATTTTTTATTTGAATTGAATGGTTTGTAGTTGCTATTTCATCGTATTTTCATACTGTTATGTTTCCATTACCCGTTAAAATCACAAATATATATATATATATATATATAATATTTGGGTTCACCCCTAGTGGTGAACCTTTTTGTTCACCTCCTCTTTCTGTAGCCAATCAAAACATGACATGTAATATTATCATTAATTACTTTTCTAAATCTAATCAATAAATTATTAATTACTCTTTCATAAAAAAACAAGTAAATTAAATCATTAATCACTCTTTCTAAATTTAATCAATAAAAATATGCCAATTAATATTATAATTAAATAGAAATAATAAATTTAAATTACAATTAAAAAATAAAATTAAATAAATAAATTTAGAAAAATTAAATAAATTAAGAAAATTAAATTTACTAATATCTCGAGATCACAAAATAATGTAAACCATTTTATGTTATGTTTCAGCCACTCATTTCATTGTTTCTTTTGGGTTCGCTGACTTGTATCCTTTAGGACATATTTTGATGTCTTTCATATTTATTTTCGTAATTTATTTTTCATAAAAATATATCCTAATGATTCAACCCAGCGAACCCAAAGGAAACAGCAAAACGAGTGGCCAAAACATAACATAAAATAGTTTAGGTTATTTTGTGATCTCGAGATATTAGTAAATTTAATTTTTTAAAATTTGGTCATAGTATTTTTATTAACTATATGTATCTCGATGTAATCCTTGAATATACAGATGACTTGGATACGATATGCATTAGAGACCCAGCGTGATTATTTGACATTCACATCATTCCTTATGTCAACGTTATTGACTTTTATAGCCCAACTCGATAATGATAATATGATACTTTGAATCGTGATTTTTGCAATTATCCACCTTTTTAGTTTGAGTCCATGTGTGAACCATGTCCATATATTCATAGAGATTAGAGCGTGACATAATTGTTCCATATAGTTAAATACAACCTACAACTTGGTTAATAGTCAAACCAAAAACACATAACTATTTTACCCAAAGTAGATACTCTCTAGTATTGCTAATTTTTTTTCTATAAAAAATGATAATCACAAGTTTTCTTCTATTTTCCTATAAGTAGTTTGAAACCCATTTGCTTAGAATTAGGAAAAAAAATCAAAAGACTTCATACACAATTCAAGAGTTATTATATTACCTTTAATGGCTTCAGGAAAACCACAAACCCGCCCTTCAGTGAGACACCCCCGAGCCACAGCCATCCATTGCGCGGTCACAAAGCCCAAGTTGAAGACGAGATAATCAGCTCTGGTTGCGACCTAGACTTGATCGGTGCATCTTTCAAGTGCTCAAAGAGTGTAATTACTTCTTACACAAGTCATGTTTCGAGCTTCCACGAGATATTCATCAAAAGTCTCACCCTAATCATCCATTGACCCTCCTCTATTCCCCACCAAATGATCATTCTACATATACATGTAACGGGTGTGGTGAGTATGGATCCGGCTTCACTTACAACTGTTCTATCTGCCAGTATGATGTTCATGTCGAATGTGTGTCTATGCCTGAGACCATGAAGCATGAAGATCACGTGCACGGTGCATCCACTCACTTTTCTCTACAGTTCTCCTAGCCTAGAGGGTCATATATTTTATTGCCATATTTGCCAAGAAACTATGCCGTGTAATATGTGGTTGTACTATTGCCAGAAGTGTGATTTCGGTACACATTTACATTCATGTGTTGCTGATGAAGCGGAAAAGCCAAAGAAAGGAGGAAGAGGAAGAGGAGGAGAAGGAGGAAGTGGTGGAAATGGAGTGAAAGGAGGAAGGTGAAAGCTTCAGCAAAACCCTAAAGGGAGCTAGAAGACGAGAAAGAGAATGCTTTTTATTTCATTAATTCTCCATAATCATATCAGATTACAATTCATGTTTATATATAGAGAAATAGAGAGAGCTCAGATGATGGAGACCGCTCATATGATGGAGACAACTCAGATGATGCCATCTGTCTTCAATAACACGTGATAACACTGCAATTCAAGGCTTTATAACGGTTTGATAGCTGGATTGGATGAGCTGTCTTCTTCTCCGTACAAGATGCTCTGCTTTTCGTGTTTGATTTTGAATCAGAGGTTGAGTTGGGCTTGAGTGTAGGAGCTGGTTTATTTCCTTGACTGGCTTCTCGTGGCCCATTCTTTATTTCTGAAGCTGCAGCAGAACTCTCTATTGGAATGAGAGTGTTATGTCTGATAGTCCCCCTCAAACTCGTGGCAGGTGGAAGACAGACACCGAGTTTGAAGCGAAGATAAAAAAATGGCTGTTGTGGTAAAGATTTGGTGAAGATATCAGCAATCTGTAGTGAAGACGGAATGTATTTGATAACCAAAGCTCCCAATGTCACTCTCTCTCAGACATAGTGCCAATCTAACTCAAAATGTTTTGATCTTGAGTGTAGAGCTGGATTTGCAGTTAGATATATAGCTGATAGATTGTCACAATACATCTCAGGAGTGGCTAGTTGTGACATACCTATAGTGCCGAGTAAAGAAGTAATCCACGCAGCTTCAGAGGCTGCCAAGGATAATGTCCTGTACTCTGCTTCTGTTGAGGACTTTGAAACAGTTGGATGCCTCTTTGCAGACCATGAGATGATGTTTGAATGAGCTGTCTTCTTCTCTGTACAAGATGCTCTGCTTTTCGTGTTTGATTTTGAATCAGAGGTTGAGTTGGGCTTGAGTGTAGGAGCTTGTTTATTTCCTTGATGGGCTTCTCGTGGCCCATTCTTTATTTCTGAAGTTGCAGCAGAACTCTCTGTTGGAATGAGAGTGTTATGTCTGATGGAAGGAGCTCGGAGAATTCAGAGTTAGTTGAGATGTTAAAGGCTCAAAGAGAGATGGAGAAGATGCAAATTGCTCTACACCTAGAGATGCAAAGAGCTAAGATTGATAAAAAGTCAAGAAAGCATATGCTCAAGATGATCTAAAACATGCTCAAGATGATCTTTAAAAAAAAATAAAAAATTGAACCATGAAACTTTAAAAGTCATATACTTAACTAATCTGTATTTGGTCCCTAAAACCGCAGAAATTGGAGTCACACATTCGTTTCTTCTATTTTACTGCACAGTCATGTGGTAGAAATGTGATTTGTTTACGTCATTTGGTAGGAATAAGTAGAAGACAAAAATTTATAGTACAAGTAATATTATTTACGATTGGCTATAACAATTTGGTTTTGGATCATGAGCGGATCCACGTTATTGGGATCCTATGCAGCTGCACTATCCAAAATATAAAAAATGTTTTTATAACACTATACAACATTATTAAAGTAGCTGATTTGGTAAGAAAGCACCACCTATAAATGAGAGGCCAATAGTTCAATCCTCCTCCGCCCATGTAATTTAGATAACGACTTAAACCATTACGAGTGTTAGTTACTTAACACACACCAAAATCATGCAACTTAAATATTATTAGGCAATTAGCAAATCACATTAAAGACTATATGTGAGAGTACTTATAAGTTTAGCTACACCACACAATCGTTGATGGATTTGGTCATCTGAGTTGTGTCTCTGGTTGACAATACTAAAAAAAAAAGGCCAATCAACGAGATTTTGCCCCATTGGAACATAACTTTCGAGAACTAGGAGTCCCTAAAAAGACTGTGAAAGAGAAAGAAGCAGAGACAAACAGTCCTAGATGGGGGGTTTACTATATATATAAAAACAACATCAATTACGTCTAGTAACTGTGAAAGTAACGATGAAACAAAGGAAAGACTGAAACTTTATTTTTTCTTCATACCACAAAAAAACGATTACATATGTTTTCTTTTATACTCTTTTAGAAAATAAACGTAGTCCTAGCTTCAATGGTATGATTTAACAACAGGTGTCAATCATCTAGCTACGAGACAACGGTATAGATTTAAATTTATTGTTCAATACTGTAGGACAGCACATTCCCACTTGCTTTTGACATTTTGCTCCTCTGTTACATGTCTGGTATGAAAAACGTTGATCATGACTTGTATTGGAGACTGTATTTGTAATGCCCCGCCCGCCACCGTCCGTGAGCACCTCACGTCCTCTCTAGGTCCGTGAGCGCTCCACGTCCCCTCTAGGCCCGTGGGCCCCACCTTCGTCCGACGGCCGGTGCATTAATTTCTCGAGGCCCTAGAGACTTGTTACCATCCCTACAAATCACCACATGATCTTTCCCCGTGCTTTAGCCTCACTCACACGGTACCGACAACCACTTCCCGGTAGGTCACCCATCCTAGTACTACTCCAGCTCAAGCACGCTTAACTCTAGAGTTCTAACTAGAGGAGTGACGGAAAAGATAAGTGCACTTTGGTGATATAGGTAGCCAAATCAAATCTCTTAACCTCTTCTCAGAAACCGGGATGTTACAACTCACCCCCACTAATGCATCAACGCCCTCGTCAGCACCCATCTCCCTCAAGATCGCTCTCCCGGTCGAACGGTTTGACATAACCTAGAGCTCTGATACCAATTGTAATGCCCTGCCTGCCACCGTCTGTGAGCACCTCACGTCCTCTCTAGGTCCGTGAGCACTCCACGTCCCCTCTAGGCCCTTGGGCCCCACTTTCGTCCGACGGCAGGTGCATTAATTTCCCGAGGCCCTAGAGACTTGTTACCATCCTTACAAATCACCACATGATCTTTCCCCGTGCTTTGGCCTCACTCACACGGTACCGACAACCACTTCCCGGTAGGTCACCCATCCTAGTACTACTCCAGCTCAAGCACGCTTAACTCTGGAGTTCTAACTAGAGGAGTGACGGAAAAGATAAGTGCACTTTGGTGATATAGGTAACCAAATCAAATCTCTTAACCTCTTCTCAGAAACTGGGATGTTACAACTCACCCCCACTAATGCATCGCAACGCCCTCGTTGCACCCATCGCCCTCGAGATCGCCTCCCGTCAGAACCGGTTTGACATAACCTAGAGCTCTGATACCAATTGTAATGCCCCGCCCGCCACCGTCCGTGAGCACCTCACATCCTCTCTAGGTCCGTGAGCGCTCCACGTCCCCTCTAGGCCCGTGGGCCCCACCTTCGTCCGACGGCCGGTGCATTAATTTTTCAAGGCCCTAGAGACTTGTTACCATCCCTACAAATCACCACATGATCTTTCCCCGTGCTTTGGCCTCACTCACACGGTACCGACAACCACTTCCCGGTAGGTCACCCATCCTAGTACTACTCCAGCTCAAGTACGCTTAACTCTGGAGTTCTAACTAGAGGAATGACGGAAAAGATAAGTTTATTTTGGTGATATAGGTAGCCAAATCAAATCTCTTAACCTCTTCTCAGAAACTGGGATGTTACAGTATTGGGCTGTTTTGTTTGTTCCGATTGTTGCAACTGTTTTGGGCCTTGATCTTGGACTTCTTTATGTAGGCCCAAATTTACTTTGTCTTCTTCCTCTGTTTGCTGCTCTGTTCGTTGTTGACTTACATCCCCCCGCAAACTGATGGTGGGAGGAGTTCCAACACTCAGTTTGGATCGCAGCTGTTGGAAAGATCGACGAGGAAGAGACTTCATAAAAATATCAGCTAATTGCAGAGTAGCTGGGATGTATTGAACTTCAAGAACGCCGAGTGCAACGCGTTCCCGAACGTAATGATAGTCCACTTCAAAATGTTTAGAGCGATTATGAAGAACTGGATTGGCAGAGATGTAAACAGCAGAAAGATTATCACATTGGAGAGGAGCAGGTCGTGATTGAGAGATGCCCAAATCTCGAAGAACAGAGGAAATCCACGTTTACTCTGAAGCGGTTGTTGCAAATGCTTTATATTCTGCTTCTGTTGAGGACCATGACAGAGTGGGTTGTCGTTTTGCAGACCATGAGATTATATTTGAACCGAGAAGAACACAAAAACCTGTTGTTGATCGACGTGTATCATGACACCCAACATAATCACTATCACAGTAAGAAACCAAAGACAAACCACTATTCTTGTAGAGATGTAAACCCATAGAAGAAGTTCCACGGAGATACCTGAGAATTCGCTTGAGTAAACCGAAGTCAGAGACAGTTGGGGAATGCATTCGTTGGGAAATGAAGTTTACAGCAAATTGTATATCAGGGCGAGTGATTGTCAAATACTGTAACTTCCCAGCTAGGCTTCGAAAATAACTTGGTACTGAGAATAGTTATTTTTTCGCGGAAGACATGGTCAAGACGCAACGGTAGTGGTGTGTTGACTGGATTACACGAAGAAATATTGGCATGGTGAAGTATCTCTTTAACATATTTTGTTTGACAGGCAAATAGCCTTTGAGAATTAGCTTGTGCTTGAATTCCCAAAAAATAGTGAAAGTTACCAAGATCTTTCATTGCAAATTGTTGGCTGAGTTGTGATATAAGATCCTTGAACTGATGTGGATTTGAACCAGTCAACAAGATATCATCCACATATAACAGGAGAACCAAAGTGTCACCATTATGATGATACACAAAGAGAGAGGGGTCTGCTTTGCTACAAATAAAGCCAAACTCAAGAAGAAAGTGACTAAACTTATCAAACCATGCCCGTGGAGCTTGCTTAAGTCCATAGAGGGCTTTCTTCAATGAACAAACATGATGAGGAAGAGTTAGATTCTCAAAGCCAGGAGGTTGTACCATATATACTTGTTCTTGTAAATCTCCATGAAGAAAGGCATTTTTAACATCTAACTGAGTAATGCTTTAGTTTTTAGCAGTAGCACCAGATAGAACTGTCTAAATCGTAGAGGTTCTTACCACAGGACTATATGTTTTAGTAAAATCCACCCCTGCCTCTTGATTGAATTCTTTTGCAACGAGCTTAGCCTTGAATTTGTCGAATGAACCATCTGCTTTAAGCTTTACTATAAAAACCCATCGACAGCCGAGAATGTTCATATGCTCCTCTGTAGGAATTAGTGACCATGGGTGATTTTGATAAATAGAGTCTAGCTCTTCAATCATGGCTTGTTTCCATCCTGGATGGGCCAGAGCTTCAGCTACTATCCTTGGTAGTTCTGGTAATGATTTGTTAGCAACCATAGCATATCTTGGATTGGGTTTTTGAATCCCTTGCTTTGACCTTGTTTGCATTGAATGACGGTTGCCTTCTGTGTTGATTACTTCTGGAGACTGCTCAGGTAAAGATTGAGAAGTATCAATTTGAGCCGAAGTTTCTTGCTCATGAACCTGTTCTAGAGCTATCACTTGAACGTCATCATGTACTGGTGCATCATCAATATGTTTATCTTAAGGAAACTCCACAACCTGCAAAGGAAGTGAATGTAACAAATGAGGAACTAGAACTTCATTCTCAGCGGATTGCCATAAATGTAACAGGCCAATTTTGTGTTGAGGAGTCAAATGTCGATATTTGTTTTCAAACGGAAATATAGACACGACCAGTCGGAGGATAGAGACACCTATATCCTTTATATTGAGAGTGATATCCTAAGAACACACACTGTAAGGAGCGAGGATCAAACTTATGTTGTGCATACGGTCGAAGACATTGATAACATGTTGATCCAAACACTCTAAGGAATGAGTAATCTGGTGCCTTGTTGAACATAACCTCAAATGGACTTTTCTTATCCAATGATGCAGATGGTAGACGGTTTGTAATGAAGTTTACTGAATAGAATGCTTTAACCCAATACTTCAAGGGAGTCTTGCTATGAAACATCATTGCAAGACTGAGCTCTGTTAAGTGTTTGTGCTTCCTCTCTGCGATTTCATTTTGTTGTGGGGTTGATGGACATGATAACAAATGTGTGATCCCATGATTACGGAGATGAGTTCTGAAGTTATTACTCATAAACTCTTCTCCTCCATTGCTTTGAAAGACTTTAATCTTTTTATTAAACTGGTTTTCAACTTGTTTTTGAAAGGCAACAAACACACCAAAGAAATCTGACTTTAACTTTAGAGGAAACATCCAAGAATAACGAGAAAAGTTGTCCATAAATACCGAATAATATTTGAAACCTTGAACAGACATAACAGGAGAAGGACCCCAAAGATCACAATGTATTCGATCAAGTGGTTCCATTACACTAGACTCTGAATAAGAAAAAGAAAGTTGTGAACTCTTTCCCATTTGTCAAGGCTCACAAATAAGAGAAGAGCTGATCTTGTTAACTATTATTGCCTTGTTATTCTTAAGATTTTGCAGAATCTGAAAGTTTGCATGACCAAGACGTTGATGCAATATCATATCACTAGCAGCAGACTGTCGATTTGAATAAAACACCACAAACTCCTGATTCTCCAAAACGTAAAGCCCTTCACGACGTGGTCCCTTTGTCACCACTTTCTGAGTATCGAGATCGATAACACAAACAAAATTAGAGTCAAAGAAAACTCCACAAGGGTAGTCCTCACAGATTTTTGAAACAGATAACAGAGACTTCTTCATTGAAGGTTAAACGAGAACATCATTAAGTGGAATACTACCTGTAGTGGTGTTAAGGACAGTGGATTCAACATGAGTAATAGGTAGATAGTTTCCATCAGCAACCATTACAGTTTCTGCTCCAGAGTAAGGGGTTGATTGTTTTAACGGAGCAGTACTTGAGGTGATGTGAGCAGAAACTCCAGAATCTGGGAACCATTCTTTACCCCTTGAATCAGAGATACGAAGCGCAGATAGATCTTATGAAACGTCATCGCTCTGATAAGAGTTATCAAAGCGGTTCCAACACTTAAGAGCAGAGTGACCAACACGGCCACAGATCTGACAAATTGGGCAGTTATTGATGGAGTTTTCAGATGAATGGGACTGATTCGAGCCTGAAGAATTCACCTGCTGTGAGAACCCTCTTCCACGAGTTGAAAAGCCACCATGACCTCTGCTACCAAAACGAGAGTATAAATTTCCACGACCTCGCTGATTTGAGTCTGAGTAACCTGAGCTTTGAGTTTGAAACTCAGTGAACGGTGAGACCTCAATGGTTGTTTCATAAGACTGCAGACGTGTGTTGAAACCAGATATCTCATTGACAACATCACTGAAAGTTGGTGGTGGATATCGAGACATTGAATTTTGAAAAACAGTAGAGATAGGGTCATATTCTCGAGTTAACCCATTGAGAAAAGTGAAGATCTTTATAGATTCTTCCACAGGTTTACCAATAGAACTTAGCTGGCCACAAATAGCTCTAAACTCTCGACAGTAAACAATGAAATCTTTACCCCGGTTAGTCAAAAGCTGTAGACGATGCCTTAAGTCAAACTCTTGAGCAACAGAACTTTTGTTGAAGTTATCATCAAGAGAGAGCCAAACATCTTGTGAGGAGTCAAGAGCATGAACATAACCAAGGACTTCTTCAGTGAGTGTGCCAAAAATCCACGACTTAATGAGCTGGTCAGTACACATCCAGGCCTCAAACGCAGGATTTGGTGTCTCAACTGGTATATTGTTGACATTATTGACAAGAGTAGCTACATGAGCTTGGATTTGACCAGTAACGAAACCAAGAAGTTTTTGACAGCGAAGGAGTGATTCAAATTGTGTTTTCCAAAGGAGGTAGTTGCTATCATTGAGTTTGATAGTAACAGAACTAGAAATATGAAGAGTAGAAGGGAAAGGATAAGTCTCTTGAGCCTCTGCCATTACAGCACCAGTTAGAGTTTTAAGAGAGCTCTGATACCATGTGAAAGTAACGATGAAGCAGAGGAAAGACAAAAACTTTATTTTTTCTTCATACCACAAAAAACGATTACCTATGTATTCTTTTATACTCTTTTAGAAAATAAACGTAGCCCTAGCTTCAATGGTATGATTTAACAACAGGTGTCAATCATCTAGCTACAAGGCAACGGTAAGGATTCAAATTTATTGTTCAATACTGTAGAACAGCACATTCCCACTTGCTTTTGACATCTTGCTCCTCTGTTACATGTCTGGTACGGAGAACGTTGATCATGACTTGTATTGGAGACTGTATTGGGCTGTTTTGTTTGTTCCAATTGTTGCAACTATTTTGGGCCTTGATCTTGGACTTCTTTATGTAGGCCCAAGTTTACTTTGTCTTCTTCCTCTGTTTGCTGCTCTGTTCGTTGTTGACTTACAGTAACAATATCATCTCCATAATCCATAAATATTAGAAATTATAGCCTTAAAACTCAAGAGTCTACTCTGGTTTACTTCCCTTTTTTCTATAGAGGACTTGGAAATCCAAGAATTTTGTAAGTTATGTATGAACATAATGGAGTCTCCTTAACATTATTAAACAAATCAATTGCACATTCACTAGCATGCGAAAAGACAAACAAAAAATAACAGGAAGCTAAAGAAGGATGAACTAGCTAGTGTCGCTCAAGCACAACAATCACCGCCTCACAGTTGCCTCTGATCCTAGTCTCTAAACATTCAAGTACGTATATGTGTTTTCTTAATGGTTCTTGGCTAAATGAATGTACTAATTGGAGTAGCATGACTCTTATATAATCAAAAATGACAACGTTGTTGGATAATTCCAGTAGCTTCCGGAAGAAGTTATCTATTAGTCGAGTAGGATTAATAGATATTAGAAATAAATACAAACATGTATTAGATAATTCTAGAGAGGTTTTGTGTTTATCTATTCCTAGTTGAATTAGGAGTAGCTAATTCATATAAATAGGAGTCTTTGGTGTGATGTACCATAAGTCTTAGAGAAAGTGATTTAGTTTTTCGTGAGAGCTTTTCTAAATCTAATAAAGAGTGTTGTTCTTTATTCCTAAGTTTCCTTTAATTGGTATCAGAGCTTAAGGAAATCGATCCGTGTTGGAGAATCGATCGCGGAGCTTTGAGACTTGACGAGTTCGATTAGGAGTTGATCGAATCACGAAGATCTTACGGACATACAGCCGACGCCATCACCACACCATGGGAGATGACACGAATGTGCAGCCACGCACGAAGGAGACCGGACCTCCATCGATCAGTTGCCCTATGCTCACATCTTCGAACTACACGTTTGGGCGATGCGAATGAGAGTAACTTTGAAGGAAGGTACAAGAAATGTGGGATACAATTGAACCCGGATCAGTCGATGTCAAGAAAAACAATATAGCTATTGCTCTGTTGTTTCAATCTATCCCCGAGAGTCTTATTCTTCAAATAAGAGATCTTGAAACATCAAAAAAAATTTGGGAAGCATTGAAGACACGCAACATCGGCGCAGACCGCGTGAAGGAAGCAAGGTTGCAGACACTCATGGTGGATTTTGATCGCTTGAAGATGGGTGATACGGACTCAATAGATGACTTCGTGGGAAAGTTATCAAGTTTCACTTCAAAGATGGTAGCGCTAGGAGGATCAATGGAAGAATCAAAATTGGTGAAAAAATTCCTTAATTGTCTTTCGAGGAGCAAGTACATTCAAATAACAGCCTCGCTTGAACAAGTATTGAATTTAAATACCACTCCCTTTGAAGAAATTGTTGGACAATGATCGGAGAGGAAGCAAAAGACAATGATCAAAGTAAGCTCCTTTACACCACCGATTCTTACGGTTCTCGTGGTGGGTTCAAAAAATTTAGAGGATGAGGTCGAGGGGGACAAGGACGAGGAGGTCGAGGAAGAGGAAGAGGAAGGTTTAATGGCCACAACTCGGAAAAAGACAATACCGAAAACACTCTAAAGGATCGGTCAAAAATTGTGTGTTTCCGGTGTGACAAGAAAGGACACTTTGCGAGAGCTTGTCCCGAAAAGAAGAAAGAAAATCAAGAGACAAACCTTACCGAGACTCAAGAAGCCGACACTCCTCTCTACATGCACGAGGTGGTGTTTTTGAATGAGGAAAATTTGATTCCAAATAAACTTGCAACCGAGAAGCGAGAAAGTGATATGTGGTACTTAGACAATGGAGCAAAATCACATGACGGGAAATAAATCATATTTTTTGGAGCTAAACGAGGGGATCACCGAGAAAGTAAGATTCGGAGATGAATCATGCGTTTACATCAAGGGAAGAGGTTCAATCACATTCCAAGGAAGAAACGGAGAACAAAAACTCATAACGGAAATTAATTACATACCGGAGCTCAAGAATAATATTTTGAGTCTTGGACAAGCAACTGAGTCCGGTTGTGAGGTAAGAATGAAGAATGATCTCTTGACAATGCATGATGAGAACAGAAGATTACTTGTGAGGGTGACAAGGTCGTCAAATTGATTATACAAAATCCGGATGGGGATCGCAAAACCGACATGTTTAAACACAAAAACCGACGATGCTTCATGGAGATGGCTTGCGAGGTTTGGACATATTGGTTTCGCAAAATTAAAAATCATGGCGGAAAAGGAGATAGTGACGGGCATGCCTAAAATTGTAGAAGAAAAGAAGATTTGTAATTCATGTCTTGTCGGGAAACAAACAAAGAAACCGTTTCCTAGTTCTACTAGTTTCCGAGCCGAGAAACCGCTGGAACTAGTTCATGGTGACCTTTGTGGACCAATTACTCCATCGACAATAGCACAAAACCGTTACATATTTGTACTTATTGACTACTTCTCACAATACATGTGGACTATTCTCTTGAAAGAAAAGGGTGATGCATTCAAAAAAATCAAGAGATTCAAGGCACTCATAGAAAAGGAAAGTGGTTTGAGTATCAAGACCCTCAGGATAGACCATGGAGGCGAGTTCATGTCAAAAGAATTCCGAGATTTTTGCGAAAATATGGGAATTATTCGATATCTAACCGCTTCGTACACCCCTCAGCAAAACGGAGTTGTAGAACGGAGGAATCGTACGCTAATAGAGATGACGAGAAGCATCATAAAGTCCATGAGAGTACCTAACTACTTATGGGGAGAAGCAGTTCGACACTCCACATATTTGATCAATCGAATATTAACTAAGGCATTGGAGAATTTGACGCCATATGAAAGCTTCAAGAACAAGAAACTAAATATTCAACATTTAAGAGTATTTGGTTGTCTTAGTTATGCAAAGGTGGACTCCTCACACCTTAAGAGGCTTGATGATTGGTCAAAAAAGTTTGTACACCTCGGAACCGAGCCGGGTTCTAAGGCGTACCGGTTGTACGATCCAACGACTCGACGAGTGGTAGTTAGCCGAGACGTGGTATTCGACGAGGGAAAAAGTTGGCGATGGGGAGATTCTGATAAAACGGAGGATTATAGACCAGACATGTTCCAGTTTGAATGGGGTGGAGTTATAGACTATGGAGAAAACATAGCTGATAACGAGGAAGAAGCGGAAGGAACCGAGACCGTTGAAACGGATGAGGCAGAGATCGACGAAATGGGGGAGAGTGGAACTTTTGTCGATTCTCTGTCCGCCTCTAACTCTTCCAGCATGTCTGGGACTAACTCCACGAGCTCATCATCTGCTCCACAAATTCAACAACCTGTTCTACGAAGATCTACTAGCCAAATCTCTCAACCGAAGCATCTTGGATATTGAGATCGAGCGCTTGATGCTAACAATAAATGGTGAACCGGAGACTTTTGGAGAAGCAAAGGATTCACAAGTATGGTTATAAGCAATGGAGGATGTGATTTTATCAATCAATAAAAATCACACATGGAAACTTGTTGATAAACAGGCGAACATAAAGCCCATCATACTCAAATGGGTGTTTAAAATTAAGAAAAAATCTGATGGCTCTATAAGTAAACACAAAGCTCGGTTAGTGGCAAAGGAATACGTTCAACAACATGGTATTGATTATGAAGACGTATTTGCACCAGTAGCAAGGCTAGAGACCATTCGCTTGCTTATAGCTTTGGCGGCTACAAACGGCTGGGAAATTCATCATCTCGACATCAAGACAGCATTTCTACATGGTGAATTAAAGGAGATCATTTATGTGGCTCAACCCGAGGGGTTTATTAAAGCTAAAGAAGAAAACAAGGTGTATCTTCTCTCTAAAGCACTATATGGATTAAAACAAGCACCAAGGGCATGGAACAATAAATTCAATCAGATTCTAAAGGGTTTAAGGTTTCAAAGATGCTCAAAAGAAAATTCCGTATATCGCAAGAAAGAAGGGGCGGACACTCTCTTAGTCGCCATATATGTCGATGATTTATTTCTGACGGGATCATCTTCCAAGATTATTAATGACTTCAAGGTTAATATGGCGGGCAAATTTGAGATGTCCGACCTCAGAAAATTAACCTACTATCTCGGGTTAGAGGTAACTCAAAGTAAAGACGGCATCAGCATTCATCAAGAAGGATATGCGAAGAAGGTCTTATTGGATACAAGCATGGAATCTTGTAACCTTGCTCATATTCCGATGGATACAAGTCTTAAATTATCTAAAGCTGAAGATGAACAAGAGATAGACCATAAGACTTAGAGAAAGAGATTTAGCTTCCGGAAGAAGTTATCTATTAGTCGAGTAGGATTAATAGATATTAGAGATAAATACAAACATGTTTTAGATAATTCTAGAGAGGTTTTGTGTTTATCTATTCCTAGTTGAATTAGGAGTAGCTAATTCATATATATAGGAATCTTTGGTGTGATGTACCATAAGACTTAGAGAAAGAGATTTAGTTTTTCGTGAGAGCTTTTCTAAATCTAATAAAGAGTGTTGTTCTTTATTCCTAAGTTTCCTTTAGACGTGTGGTGTAGAGTTGAGGTAGTCTCTCACCAGCAGCCAATGCAGCTAAAACTGAAACGAAAGCTTTACTAAATTCCGTTAAGCACCTCTCGACATTAAAGTACAATAGTATCACAATTTTCATGGAATCCAAACATGTTTAGGATCAACTACTATAGCCAATACATGCTGCACAAACTTCGTTCTCGGTTCAATCAACCCATCCTTTAACAATATAAATGTGTTGGATGTGATCAAGCTTGCTCACAAAAAAAATACAACTTGCGACATGTAAACAGAGCACAAAACACTCAAGTTGATGCCTTAGTAAAGCAAGTTTGTTTGTCATTACAATCTATATTAATCTCTTTGAACTTCTTCAGCTAAATTTCCCAACTTTAATACTTTGTTTTCATATCAATATAATGGGAAGTTGGCAACCAAACAAAAAAATGAGTGTTTCAAATCAAGAGTACTAGGAGTAGTAAACAAAAACTGAGGCAGCAAGAGGGTTTAGTACCTCATCCTCTCAATTGTCTCTGATCCTACTCTCGAGACATACAAGTAAGTAAGTATATTTGTATCCTTGATGCTTCTTGGCTAAATGAATATGTACTAATTGGAGTAGCATGACTCATATACAGGGCGGTGCCTAGGAAGGAAAATTTTAAACATTCGCCTAGTACCCTGTTTTATATATAAAATTTTAGGGCCCTAAATATCAAAATATTTAGTGATCTAATGGTTTTAAAGTTACCTCAAAGTATATCCCCATTCAGTTTCAAATCCTTATCATTGGTTTTTTAAATCTTTCATTGTTCATAATTAATTTTTACGGCCAATACATGTTTATTTTCTTGTATTTGCCATACTTTTTATTTTCATTCACTCTTTAATTATTCTTACTTATAAAATTTACCAATAATTTATTTTAATTATTTTTTACAAACATAATTTTAAAAAATCAATTTAGTTTCTTTTATGATCCTTTTATAGTTTTTTCTTAGAAAAATATTATTCACAAATTTCATAATTCACTATCATAATCATATAGAAAATATATTAATTACAGTTATTTTAATCTTAAAATTAGTATTAACAAATCATGTAGAGTATTATTATTTTTGGCCTAGGGTCCTAAAATCTCTAGGAACGGCTCTGCCCATATATGATCGAAAATGACGACTTGTGGTCGAGGTAGTCTCTCAGCATCAGCCAATGAAACTTAGGTTTATATCTAACTATATTATTTACATTTATGTTTATCTTAATTTAGTAAACTTAAATTATTCTATCTCTATATAAATTATTGTATTCTTTAATATTATTTTTATAAGAGTCTAATATACACTTGTGTTTTTTTCCTCTCATCCAATCTATCATGTCATGAGAGCCTTATCTCATTTTTGTGGTTTAGGCGTTAGTTTGCTTCTAAAAATAAAAAGATTTGGTCGATTTCAGTTGTTTCGAAAACCTTGTTTGTTTGGACTTTTATTTTTGATTGATCATAAAATAATAATAATAATAAGACTACAAATTCTTTATTTTGGAGATATATGTTTTTGAAGCACAAGATTATGCTTACTTTCGCGGAAAAAAAAGAGACAAAAAACAGAGGAAGAAGGTTTGTGTTGCAACTTGGCCACAGGTGAAAAAGACCGATGGCATGGAGACACCAACATGACCATGATGAGTGACGACCTTAACAATACGTAATCCTGATGTGTATTGATGTGATCGGATAAGAAAGGTGATTCTTTTAATGATGATTTGAAATTGGTTTTGTTGCTTAACCTCACGAATTGTCCTACTACCGGATATAAACACCGTTACTGATCCCACAGTCGGGTATAAATGTAGTTAATAATCATACGATCAATTATAAACGTCGATGGTTTGACTGAATATTGTAGTCGTTTTGACCCTACAACCGGGTATAAACATTCTTATTGATCCAACGGCCGGATGATGCAGCCGCCGACCACTTTGACCCTACGATCGAGTATAAATATTTATAATGATCTGACAGCCGGGTATAATATCGCTATTTTCAAGATATGTCCAATCTCATTCATGTTTCCACGTATGAGTTTGCCGAGGGTATTAGGAGATCGAGAACCAAAGATCGACAAAAATGGAACAGTAGATAGGACTTATCAGAATTCTGGGAATCACGCAGATCTGATTACAGAAGAATCTAGAAAGTTCTAAAAGATTGTTGACAAATGTAAATATTTAGTTTATGAAATTTAGGTTTATATCTAAATATACCATTTACACGTATTTTTATCTTAATTTACGAAACTAATACTATTTCATTTCTATATAAATCATTGTATATGTGGTGGCCTAATGGTCAACAGTTGTACCAGAGATCTTCGACATGGTGCAGGTAAAACCGTTTGACGGCGGTAAATTATCCATTTTAAAATTGTCATTATAACAATTTTCATAATTTGTCTTAAAACAATGATAAATTAGTGTTAAAACATCAGTGTATCTTACATTATTTGTATGAAAGTTATATAATTCTTCTATCACACTTGTGTTTTTACTCTCATCAAATTTATCTTGCCATCAGGATCTTGATCTAACTTTGTGGTTCATGGGTTAATTTGCTTCTGAAATTAAAAAGAAGGTTTGCTCGATTCAGTTGTTTAGAAACCCTCATTTGTTTTTAAGTGATGAAAAAAATGAAAATAAATAAATAATAAGCCTACGGATTCTTTATTTAATTTGGAGAGAAATGTTTTGGAGATATTCCTTACGTTCGTGGAAATAAAAGAAAAAAAAACAAAAGAGAAAGAATGTGTATTTGTGTGGCAACTTGGCCACATGGAGAGAAGAATTTTCTAAAAAGACGACGGAACTGTCGATATCATTAATACAAAACGATAACATCTTATCCATGGCAATACTTCAAGATTGGCAAGCTTGCGTCTATGAAATCTGGCGAGAAAAGAACATTCAAGATTGGCAAGCTTGCCTCTCTTCTTTCTTCCCACATTGTTAGCAAGACCATATCAACAACGGTCAAGCTCAAAATGCCAAGCTCTCACCCAGGTAGGCTCCAAGTGGAGACAACTTGATTGTTGGACTGCAGTGTAAGCTGAACCTCAATCTTTTTAACTCTCTATACTCTTCTCTAAATAGCTCGTGCTGGGCCATTTTCTAGTTCTTATTTGATTCTTTGTAACACCATTTTTTGATTCAAGAAAAATCTTAAAGAAAAAATATACACAACGATGAAATGGAAAAGAGTTACACGCGAAGATGCAACCTTGCATGAAATTTATCATAGAAAGATGACTTGCAAATTAACCATATGCATTATTTGACCTTCACATCATTCCTATATCCACCTTTTTCAATTTTAGTCCAAGTCGGACTTTTAACATCCGACTAATCCTTCTAAGATGAGTGTAACCGTCGAGTAGTCTATTTACGGAATTTTCTAATGGTTTAAAACATGACCCAATTTTCACTCGTCAAATGAGAATGATTTTAGATAATTTTACGTTTGAGAGAAATTTATATCTAGTCTACACCAGATGGCGATTTTTCCTCAAGTGGAAACCATCATACCACCACTTAATTTTAGTAATGATCATTTGATACTTTGAATCGTTATGTTGCGATTATCCACCTCTTTAGTTTGAATCCAAGTGTGAACATGTCGAAAGATACTAATAAATAACAATCTGAATAAATGTCGTTTGCACGTATTCATCATAAAGTTGTCTCTACATTGTAAAGTTATACCTCTATTTATATGTCGATCATTTTAAACTACCAATCTTTTGTAATTTGTTAAAATTTTAGTTTTACAATGGATCTAAAATAATCTGGTGGATTATCTTCGTTCTTTCTCTCACTTCATTCATTTGATACCGGTTCATCATGATCGGCTTATTTCTTATCTTTGGTAATTTTTGTTTTGACAATCTCATCTGTTAAAGTGTTTTCAATTAAATTATCGCACTAATCGTTTTTTTTTTTCAATCCGTTTGTATCTCTCAATATAGACGTTATTTTCCGTTCGATGAACATTGATTTTACTCTTTTAAACACAAAATTTTAATGAAGATATCGACTACTTTTTTCAGAAATCTACTTTTAATAACAATCTCAATTAATATTTACGAGGGTTACATTTATTTATTATAACTCTTCATAAAATTAATATTTGTAACTGTTTAAATATATGAAAGCTTGTGCTCACTCATTAGGACTCTTCATGTGAGAGTTTTTTCTCTTAGAGTCGTGTTTTTCTTCTTATTCTATTTACTAATAATAACAATTAATATATGATATTGTTCTCTGCGATATTGCGGGGTCCGATTTCTATTGTTATTAGTAACGAACTCATATAAAGAGATTTTAAATTTAGGAAATTGTATACAAATGATATTTAAGAGTTAAACAAAAAGAAGAAAAAATTAACCAAAAAAACATTTGATTTTTTTTATAGATAAAACTTATTAACATTATAAAATAATAAAACAGTTTTGCAAATGTATTTTAAACTTCAACAATAATATTAAAAAAATCCAGTCAACTAAAATACGAAAATTAAAATAAATAGTAATAAAGTATCCTTAAAATAATAGAATTATGGAAACGTTTCTAAAAATATTTTAAAATATCAGAGATGTCCTAAAAATCGTTATTACAAATAGCCAGATCATGGGTTGATAGTTTATTACGATTAATTTTTTAAAAATACGATGCACGTACACTAGTCACAAAGTAGAGTATATGATATAACGTAAAAAGTATATGCGTGGAGACTTCCGATAGAGACATAGGAAAAGACGTACGCAACACTTCGCATGTGAAAAACACTTCTTACGTAGAAAGACTAAAACACATAAGTCTTCTTTTATTTTCCTATAAATAGCTTGAAATCCATTTGATTAGAATTACAAAAATATATAATCAAAAGACCTCATACACAAAAAAAAAAGAAGCTTATATGGCTCCAGGAAGACCAGCTACACACCCAGTGATACACCCGAGCCACAACCATCCATTGCGCGGTCACAACGCCCAAGTTGAAGACGAGATCATCTGCTCTGGTTGCAATCAAGACTTGATCGGTGCAGCTTACAAGTGCACAAAGTCAGAGTGTGATTATTTCTTACACAAGTTATGTTTCGAGCTTCCACCAAATATTCGTGACAACTGTCACCCTAATCACCTATTAACCCTCCTCTATTCGCCACCGTATGATCATTCCATATACACGTGTAATGCGTGTGGTGAATACGGATCCGGGTTCGCTTACAACTGTTCTATATGCCAATATGATGTTCATATCAGGTGTGTGCGTATGCCTGAGAGCATGAAGCATGATGACCACGTGCACCCTCTCGCTTTGGTTTACAGTTCTCCTTATCCAAAGGGTGCAATAGTTACATGCGATGTTTGCAACAAAACTATACCTCAGAATCTGTGGTCCTACTCTTGCCTACAATGTAACTACGATAAACATTTACATTCATGCGTCACTGATGAAGAGCAAGAAACATGTGTTTCTGAGGAAGAGGAAGAGCCAGAGGACGAAGGAAGAATAAGAAAAAGAGACGTTATTCGAGTGGCCACAAATATAGCATCCACTGTCTTTGGATTTGGACCATTATTTTAGTCAAAACTTATATCATCATCTTGATATAACGTACACAACTTGGAGCATAAATGTTATAGCAATAAATGTATTGATTAAAGCCTAAGCCTAAGTTATGGATTGATTATGTATGCATACACTTATGTTATTATTCATCAAAAACTGCTTATGATTTTTGGTTTATGGAATTATAAAAGTTTCAATTGGTATTAGAGCCACATATTCAATTTCTGCTTGATAGTTAGTTTATTTTATCTTAAATTCGAATTTATTAATCTGGTGAAAATTTTAGATTAGTTTATAAGTCTTAAACCCGACTTGGATCTAGATAACTTTTATTTTTAATTTTTCCAAAATATAAAGTAGAGAAATATATATATATATATATATATATATATATATATAACATCTAGAATACACATTCCCCTTTTAAATGATGTTTTTCCAGTTTTCAGCAACTTAGATAAAAGGAAATATATTCTCGTGATAAATTGCACCAAAATAAATTCCATCTGGTACATATGTAACATATCTACTCCACAATAAAATAACAGCTATCATGAAATCCTTCAATACAGGGCTGGTCCAACGATATTGAAGACCCTAAGTGAAATTAAATTTGGAAAGACCACTTATTTGTTCCTTTACCAGGTTCATCATGAAATCATAAAGAAGCTCTACCAAGGATTGCCAAGCATTTGGGACTAAGTTTTCTCTTCCCTTTTTAGTAACAAAATGAAGAAGAAGTTTATTCCAGATTGGAGATAAATTGACTAGTTCTTGTCTTTGCGCTACAGAAGCTCAGGCATTCTTATTTTTTTTATATAATCAAAACTAAAAAGAGAAAAAAACTTAAATTAAATAAAAAATCAACACAGTAATCGTACAGTGTGTGTCATCTCAGCATTTCGAAGAGAATCTCTACATCAATAAATGGAAAAACTTCGTGATCCAATGAAAACATTTTAACTAGACAAAGTCATAACACATCAGCCTAAACACATGTATGTTTCTCGATTCGATTCCTTTCCTTCATTTTTCTCTCTTCCGATTAATGATTCTCTCTTCCAATTTTAAATTTTCAATACCTATTGATTCATCCGAAGCTTCAACTAGCTACAAATTTCAAATTGAAAAACCCTAACCTTCACCGGATTAGTTCAAATCTAAAGCTTCGTCCTTTTTATTCCTCTGTGTCGTGGTATGAGCTGATTATAGATTTTTCTCTGTAGGGTTTTGTTAAATTTTGTATAATTGATCACCGAACAGATTAGAAACTCGTCTTTGATTCGAAATTTGACTTCTTTATATTGTCCTCGCTACTGATTTAGGTTTCTGTATTGTAGTCCAAATTTTGATGCTTTATGATTTTGCATCAGATGGAAGATAGAGAGGCACGTTTAGGAACTCCGACGGTTAATGAAACCTCTCCGGATTTGTTAAAGAACATGCCTTCGAACATTGCGAGGTTAGAAGATGTAATTGAGCAATGCTATGGTAGACAAAAGTATCTCGCTCAGACCAGAAGTCCATCTGATGGTAGTGATGTTCGTTGGTACTTTTGTAAGGTTCCTTTGGCTGAAAACTGTAAGTCTTAATGGTTTCCTTGAGCCTCAAAACTCGTCTAGGGATAGTAAATAAGTAGAGACACTTATTTTGGATGCTGTTGTTATATCCTTAGGTTTAGTGTAAGGGGTTGAATATAGAAGTGCATTGCTTTTCTATTCAAATTTCTAATGCCGGATTAAAGATATGTTATTTAATGTTCTTTTCTGCAGAACTAGCTGCTTCAGTACCTCATACTAATGTAGTAGAGAAGAGTGAGTAGTTCCGTTTTGGTATGAGGGATTCTCTTGCAATTGAGGAATCTTTCCTTCAGGTTCTTCTTCTTCTTCTTAGCTGTTTTGTTTTCACTATGGATTTGTTTGTTTCGACAAGTTCTTGACTCTTGGCTGTCTGGTTCAAAATTTGAATGAAACTGGGAAAATTGTGCAATAGAGAGAGGATGAGTTGTTGTCACTCTGATGGAAAGAGTATGCAGAATGCAGTGAAGGCCCGATACCACAAGTTAATACTAAAAAGAAATCGATTAAGCCATCAGTTGAAAACTCCTTCAGAACCTTCTGTGTCCTCCAGTCTATATGAAGTTGAAGAGGAGAGAGTCGGTGTACCTGTTAAGGGCGGGATATAAGAGGTACTACCATTCTTTACAGAGGTTTAAGATGAATTTTCCTGTAAATTTAGCATGTTGAATCATTGGAGTGTTTATATTCAATCCATGTCTCTGACCAAGGAAATGGAATGCTGCAGGTGGACTTGGTGAGGAGGCATTGTATTCCTGTGTATTGGAATGGAGATAATCGGTGTGTACTGGGAATGGAATTAAGTTGAGACGTGGTTATGCCGGCTCCTACTTTCCAAAACCTACGCAGGTTTTTAACTATTCTGATTTCTATTGTTATTTTTTCTTAACTCTATCCTTCGCACTCTATACTGGAAAATCCAATTAAGACTCACATTTATTGTTTTTGTTGTGGAGAAAGGGTCTAAAGCTAAGTGGTGAAGCTGCTGTTGATAAATGTACTTTAGATGGTGTACGGCGTTTGCGAGAAATGCTGAGCGCAACTGTTCATGATGTGTTATACTACATGAGCCCCATTTACTGTCAGGCAGAAATTGATTCGGTACTGCAATTTCCAAAATTTGATGCTTTCCGTCTTAAAAGTTCCAAATTATATTAGACATTGTTACCCTTCGTCTTCTACATCATAATAATTGGTAATCTTGTTAAGTATGAAGATGCAAAATGATATGTGCTCCTTTTTCATTTTCCAGGTTTCAAACAGCTGAATAGACTATCTAAAATTTTTAAAGCGGAATCCAAACTATGACGGCAAGGTGCCTATCTGGTTTAGTCTTTTCATTCATCTGTGAAGGTTAGTTTTTTTACAGGTTGAAGTTTGTAGCAATTAACAGTGAGATCTGAACTAATCCGGTGAAGGTTAGGTTTTTTCAGATTGAACTCTAACCAAGAAGGCCAAGAGCAAACCAGCTAAAAATTCAGACAGTGAAGAAAATTCTGATTCAAATGGTGAGGAAGAGGACGAAGAAGTCGCTGTAAAAAAGAAGACGGCTCAAAAGAGAAAATCACCGATGTCAGGAGGAACCAGAAAGCAGAAACGTGAAAATGAGAAAGTTGCATCTGCAAAGAAGACAAAACAAACAGATTCACCGAGCGACAGTGGTGCAACAGATAATTCATCCTCTTCTGAAAAATCTGTGAAGGTATAGCAGCTTTGTTATAGTTCCTCTCTCAAATGATCGAATCCTATAGCCGTGTATGATTTACACTGTTTGGTTTCTGTTTTTTTATATCTTTCAACTGCAGAAATAGGAAACTGCAACGCGTGTTGAGCATCTTAAATCGGTCATAAATCTTGTGGAATGAGGTTTAAATCAAACCCGGTAGATCTTTAAAAATCGGTGTTGGTTCTTATACTCCAGGCTTTTGATATTTTTTCTTTTATTGGCAGCATTTCTCCATTGGTTTACATGAAAGCCAAGCAGGCTCTCGAGGAGAAACAAGAGGAAGAGGATACTCTGATAAAAGAACTTGAGGAGATACTCTCCTAAGAATAGATGTCTTCTAATCTTTCCAAGAAAGCTAATATTGTACATTTATGAAGTTTCTTCAACAATTTCAACACTCCGATGTTTGAAACGTATTGACAATCTATATGGCTTTACTCTTTGACAGAGATCAAAGAAGTAAAAAAAAAATGAACATATTGATACAAATAACATTGTGTCGAGTTCAAGGAGAAGATGGCAGAGAGGGAAGTCAATCCGAAGAGGAATCAAACACTGGTATGAATATTACTTGTCTCGAGTAAATCATTTACATCAAATCTCAGCAGGATATTTTTTTGTAAAACTCATGGTTGTATGGTTTGGTTGCAGAGGATGGTGATAAAGAGGAAAGCGAATGATTTTACAATCGTTGCCTTTGCTTAGCTTTGTTGCATGATAAATGTAGCTTAGTGTCTCTATATGTTGTAGGAGAATGATGATCTTTTGTATTTGATAAAGTTATTCATAGTCATGACAATAAGATATTCATAAATATTGATGCTTTATGATTTAACAGAATGATGATCAGGTTTAAATTGAAAAGTTAAAAGCGGTTCTGATTTTTAGAAAGAAAGAAAGGTTAACCAAAAACTCGGTTGACTTTTTCACTTGGACATTTTTAGGCTTTTTTTTTTTTTTTTTGCTTATTTAAACCAACATTATATTCTAACATATCAATCTGCAATGGTTTGTTATAGCTTTCATATGCATTACAGAATCCAATATCAATATCCTCGGTAGGCTTATTAGCTTTGATACCAATTGTGAAAACAAGAACAAGGACACAAAATTTCACTAAGATTCAACGACATGCTTAATCCTTAAAACATATACTAGAATTTTTTTTTTTTTTTTACTAAAATATTACAGTTCATTTATACTTTCGGGGCATCTCCAACTTTTTTGTAAACTTACGTTATTTGGTTTAAATAAAAAATTCAGTTAAAAAGAAAAACCATTTATTATTTTAAAAAGTAAAAGACAAAATAAAAAAACTATAAAAAATTATAACCAAAATAATGTACATGTTTTTTAAATATTATATTAATTAAAATTCTAAAAATATATAATAAAATGTAAATCCGCGTGTCCACTCCAAAATATTAATAAAACATTTATAAAATCAACTTTCTGCAAGTCTTATCGCAAAAAAAAAAATTATAAACCAAAACAAAATGTTTTTAAAAAGATCCCACAGAATTTTCAGTCAACAACAAATACAAATACAAGCTGAAAAAATAATAATTTCCAGTCAGAGTTTGTTATGCAATGACAATAAATAAAAGTCAAGGACAAAACTTGGAAAATGTTAGCATCTATCTTCCAAAGCCTATTTTCAGTCATGGACAATTCTATGTGGCACTATTTCGGGTTAGTTCAAAAGAAAGACTGCATATTTGGTATGAGGCATCAATCAAACACTCTACGCCAAACCTCAAAAATGTTGTTTATAAAGAGATCTTCAGCAATCTTCAAAGAAGAGAGCGATGTATTATTCATACACTTCACTATTAAACAGTATTATTAGACAATTCTAAAAACTAATAAAAAAAACAAACATGTTGCAGACAGAGTAAAAGAAGACATCCAAGAAGAACAAACGTAAATTGACAAAAATTGGAGCAGAAGAGGATATAAAGAGCAAAATGGATGATCTCACATCGTTTGAAGACAAATCTCCCCTATTCAGTTTTTAACAACGTTTCAGATTTTATTTTGAGGTTCAACTTTAAACTAGATTTCACAACCAGTTCAAATCAATTTCAATTCTCATAAATTTTAGTCATATAAACAATACATATCTTAATCGACAAACCCCATTACTCAAATCAAACCAAATAGACCATGCCAACTATATATCCTAAAATATAAATCATGTGACAACAATATTTTAACTTATTATGTATGCATTTCAAATTTAAAAAATATTCATAAAACATTAATCAAATCAAATTTATTTACTTCCAAATTTTTAAAAATAAATAAATTTTAAAAACTAACAACACATTCAATGTAGAAAATTGAACAGAATGTAGGAACAGGGAAGAGAAAATTGAAGAAAATAATAATAAAATAGGAGATTTTAGGTAGAAATGCAGAAATTGGTTTTACGAAGAAAATACAAATTTCAGGAGGTGGTGGAATATACTAAGTTCTCCGTTACAATTTACATGGCCATTGACATGTCTAAAGGTGCACCCATTAGTTTCATGAGGACAATAAGGATATGGTTTCGAATCCTTTTTAATGTTATTTTGCACCCAGTCCAATATCTGGATGGATCCGCCCCTAGTTGTGATTGGCATGGGAATGAATTTCCATCATTATTAACGGTGTTGATTCTCTATGGTGATTTTGAAAGAATCATAACGGTTCTTATTTGGAAACAAGCACCATAGAAACCGCTTCGGAGAAAGCGGATGTCAAGATATGAAGTTGCATTGTTCATTACTCATTTGGTAATAGGTATTATAAACTTGTGTTTGTTTCGGTAGATTCAATGAAAAGAATGATTCTCCATGCGACCAATAGTATGATCGTATTCTTATACCATTCTCGACACATTGTGTCCTTGCTCGGACCATAAGTATTTTGATTTTAAGGAGGAAACAAAGTCCATATTCAATAATCAATACTAACAACATTTGAATTAAGTTTATTAGTTAATGTAATGTTGACTGCATTTTGTAGTTTCATCGAAAAGATGATAGCCAATAGAAAGTATATTAAGGAGAAAATAACAAATTTCATCTCTTAGCCCGTAAAACTTCTGAGTGTATGTTGCGATGTTTAGTGTACATTGTTGATGCAAGATCCGGTTGCTTGTAATTTAATTTGAGATTGGATTTAAAGCGGAAACTCACCAAATTATTCTTATTTATTTGATCACACATGTGTTAAAAAGATCAAATAACTAAAAGAAGAAAACATACACGATTTAATGAGTTCACATTTTAACCGGAAACACTACTTCGAAGTTCTCCTTAAGATTAGTTTTGAAAATCCACTATGAACATAGCTTCTTAGTTAGACAAAAAACCCTTACACCATCATTCTCCTACACGGAGATGGTTTTTCAATGCTCAAGAATCTTGAAGAATTCACGAGCTATCTGTTTCGTTCTCTCGCCTTTAATAGTCGAAGAATTGAAAATCGATCATTTTTTAAGCTTTCACAGAAAATTTTATTGTTTTTATCCATAATATAAATTATTGTTCTATCTTACTTTTGCTTTGTTTGTTTAATTATGTAGCAAGCGGTTTGTACTCTCTTGGCAGAGAGGCTTCAACTTGTAATCCGAATTTGAGTTTCAATATAATGAGTTTGCAAAAAAAAAAAAAAAGTTACACAAAAACCCTAGAGACAAAGGCCTTGAATGGCATTGGTTTTCAGAGTGGTTTTTGGTTTTAGATTTTCTAAAAATTTAATTTACTGCTATTCATGATTTTGAAAAAATAGATTCCCTAAAAAATAGAGAATCTGGATTTTGATGGTTTTTCTACATTTGTGAAGAGAATCCATAATCTTCCTTATAGGAGTTTTTAGGAAAGATTTTGTTATGATGTTTTTTATTTTAAAAAAAAACACGTCTAATCTCTTTTTTTTTTAATTGTTTACTAAAAAGCCATTTAAACTAAAAACCATATTCTTTAGAGCACTTTCCACAAGACTTGCTTAAAAACAAAATTTCTTTCTATTTTTAGTGTATTGTTATAAATATAGTTATCTATATAAGAATAAAATTTCTTCATATTCTTTTATACACACACAAATCTCATCTCCATTTATCAGTATTTTTGTTGGTATTATGAAATTTTGTAAGTTTTTATTTTGATTAATAAAATTTAATATCATTTATCTTAATAATTTTCATACACATATAACCAGAACTATTAAAAATATAGAAAACACAGAAAAAAAAATATATATATATAAACCAAAAATCAAACAGGTAACATTCAAGTTTTTGAAAAACTAAAATCTACACAGAAAATCAAAAACTAAAAACTAAAAACTATTTAAAAATGACACAACATTCATGGCCAAAATTAATTCTTACACTTGCCTCTGACTCCACTGCTGTTATGCTTTAAATATGATTTCATGTTGCTTGCGATCGCACGAGGGTCTCAATGTATGGTCAGCGAGTCGTGGGAAATTAACAAACCAAATTCGTAACCCATATAAACAAAGTCAAATTAAACCAAATCCGGCTAAATTAAATAATTAAACCTTCTGTTTGAAAGGAAGGGTTTCAAAACTAATACCCAACATTTCTCTAAAAAATCTTTTAAAGTATATTTGTTAAAATAAACTGGTTTATCCTCATATGTACAAATCTATATGACTGCATTAATTTTATTTGTGTATGTATAAATCAATTAGTCTATTTCAAGGAACAAATACACTTTAATTTACTTTAAATTAAGAGTCTTACCTCTAATTAATATGAAATATATACAAATTTTACTAAGATTTTTATTTTTTCTTTTGCATAAACTTTCTTCATTGTGTATATATATAAGGCATTTAACTTAATCATCTATCATATTAAGGCAAAATTAATTATAATCTTTGACCACAACAATAAATTCATGGAATTAATCACAAATTCATTCTAATCTTTGGCCATTGTCATTAATTCATAAATTGAATAATAAATTAATTTCAAGGGTTGACCACATATTCTTGACTGCATAGATTTTGTTAAATTTTCTTTTGCATATACTTTCTTCAGTATATATATAATGCATTTAACTTAATTATCTATTAACCCAAAGAAAAAGAAGCACTTAAGAAAAGAAAACCCAAAAATATTTCAGATACTCTTAGTTGTAATAAGATGATGGCACGTTTTGTGTTCATCGTTCTAATGGTAGCGGTGATGGTCATCGGATGTGACTTTTCCGATACTCGTAATGCAGAAGTTGATATACTCTTAAAGAAACTCAATAAGCCTGCTCTTAAATCCATCAAGGTTAATAAATGTTTTGTTTTACACGGGAATTAATTACACCTAACTAAATTATATTTTTCATTTTTCTAAGTTGCATGCGTTTTAACCCTTATACAGAGTCCAGATGGAGATATAATAGATTGTGTTGATATGAAGAATCATCCCATTTATGATCATCCTTTATTCAAAAACTACACCATTCAGGTTCTTAATATTTTATTTATCATTATATTTGTTTAACATGAAATTCTTGACTTTTGGTTTATATTTTTTGTTATATTCAAAACCATCATCATTAGATAATACATGTAATACTCCTACATATCGTAAATAATCTTTCTCAAAACTAGCACTATACTCAAAATCAAGACCGTTGTAAATGATTGACCTAATTACATTTGGATTAAAATTTCTTATGGTTAATATGCTATTTGTGTTCTAACATTCTTGTGTTGTAGTTGAGACCAAGTTCTTACCCAGAAAATTGGAACAATGAATCTTCAGGCACGGAGAAACAAAGTATCGCGACTCAACTCTGGACAATCAACAGAAAATGTCCCCAAAACAGTATTCCAATTAGAAGAACAAGAAGAGAAAATATTTTACGGGAAGAATCAATACAAAGATATGGAAAAAAAAATCCGAACAGTATACATCGTCCTAAACCATCCAATTCAACTAATTAATAACTCCAATTACATACATGAGGTATCATTCAATAAGCATTGAAAAGCCGTAATGTTTTTCTTATCAATATTCGTATATATATGTTTGATATTTGTATGTATATGTATATATAGTACGCCCAAATTCAAATGAATGGAAAGTTTCATGGAGCCCATGCAGAAATAAATGTTTGGAAACCATTTGTACAAACACCAAAAGAGTTTAGCCTAGCACAAATGTGGCTTATGGCTGGCCCTGGTGCTGAAGTTAATAGTGTTGAAGCTGGTTGGCAGGTCTTAAACTTTTTTTTTACAGCTGCATATTTATATTTATATAGTTATACTCTTACCATCTTCTTTTTTTGGATCTTTTTTTTCTTCGATCACCTATTGTTTTAGGTGTATGAAGCTAAATATGGTGATGGCAACCCAAGATACTTCATTTTCTGGACTGTGAGTTAATAATTACAGTTTATTTTTATTTTGACATGAATACTCCCTCTGTTTTACAGTAAAAACGTTGTTTTTAAAATAATATTATTTTACATTTTCAATGTGACTTTTTAAACTAAAATCTTGATTATACTTACCCTTTATCTAGAACCAATTTTCTTTGAATTTAAGTTAATATCATCTAATAAATAACATATCAAATAAGGACATATTTGTATAATCCAAAGTTTTCTTAATTTGTGTTGACTGTGTCAGATTTTAATTATACAGAAACGGAGAGAATATGTATTTATAGAGGAAAATTTTTCGTTTGTGATGTTTGGTAACATGGAAACAGGCGGATGGATACAAAACAGGATGCTACAATCTTGATTGTCGAGGATTTGTTCCTGTCAACAATAAGTTTGCCTTAGGTGTGGCCGTTGGTCAAATTTCCACCACGAATGGCCAACAATATAATATTCCTACAACTATATGGAAGGTCAATATAATTCGAGCTATTTTTTTATCCTATAACCTACGCATACATTTTTAATGCTAATTTAAAATTGAAAAATGAATGTTTTATATTATTATAGGACAAAAAAAACAGGGAATTGGTGGTTAACAATGAGTAATGAAATTGTAGGGTATTGGCCTTCCATATCGTTCAATCATCTAAAAGATGGTGCGACTGAAATTCAATGGGGAGGAGAGATAATAAATTTTAAAGATGGTTCACAATACACAACAACGAATATGGGGAGTGGGCATTTTGAAAATGAGGGATATCAAAAAGCTAGTTATTTCAAGAATCTTTTGCTACTTGATGAACATGATGTTAAGCAAAAACATGGTGAAGGTTAGTCTTTTCTGACCCAAGAGAGTTGTTACAACATGAGGTCTGGATATGATACTCAGTGGGGGGGGGGGTTAACTCTTTTTTGGGGGTCCTGGTCGAGGTGTTAATTATAAATGATTAATTATATACATGTTGTTGATCTAAATGTACCATAAAATGAGTGTGTCTTTTGATGGTGCAAATAAAACTTTCAGCTAAGGACTTTATATATGTAGTGCTCCAAATGGTAAATGCAAGAAGAACAAATTTTATGAAAATGAATTTGTTTTGGTGATACATCTTCTTGGGCTTGAATTTTAGAGTAGCCTCGACATTGTTTGATAGATACATGCAGCCCATAGATCTGGCGCTCAAAATTCTTTCTCTGCCTTATTTCCCTTTTTCTATAGAGGATTTAGAAATCCAAGAATGTTCTAATTTAATTGGGAATTTTCCAAACATTATTAACATATCGTTTGTAGATTGTAAGAGACAAACACATAAGATGAAGTCAAAGAAGGAAGTGCTAGTGTCACTAAAGCAGATGCAAGCACAACAAACACCGCTTTAGATTTATCCTAACAAGTGTCTCTGATCCTACTCTCTAGACATACAAGTAGGTAAGTACAGTATATGTGATTTCTTGATGCTTCTTGGCTTAATGAAAATGTACTAATACATTGGAGTACGTAGTAAGAGACTCTGAGGGAGCGAGAAGGTTTAAAGTATTTGGAACTACCATGAAATTCAGAGGAGAGAAATATAGAACTTATATTTACGATTGAATATTGCAATTTGGGGCTGGACAATGACTTCGCACACACATAACATGCACAATATCAAGATAGTCAATAATATTCCCTCGATGTTATCCTTGAATATACAGATTACTTGTCTACGGTATGCATTAGAGACCAGCATGATTAATTTGACCTTCACATTATTCCCTATGTCAACGTTATTGACTTTTAAGCCCACTCGATAATGATAATTCATAAATTTGATATACTTTGAAAATGATGTTGCAGTTATCCACCTTTTTAGTTTGAATCCATGGCCATATATTTTCATAGATCGGACGTTATTTTTACAATATAGTTCAAATACAACCTACAACTTGGTTAATAGTCAAATCGAAATACATAACCTTTTTTCTTCTTCTTTTTTTTTGTCAGAACCAAAACACATAACTAGTCTACCCTAAAAGTAGACTCTCTAATATAGCTCATTTTTTGTTTTTCTACGAAAATGATAATCACAAGTCTTCTTCTATTTTGCTATAAATAGTTTGAACCCCATTTGCTTAGAATTAGACTTCATACACAAATCAAGAGTATTACCTTTAATGGCTTCAGGAAAACCACAAACCCGCCCTTCAGTGAGACACCCGAGCCACAACCATCCATTGCGCAGTCACAAAGCCCAAGTTGAAGACGAGATCATCTGCTCTGGTTGCGACCTAGACTTGATTGGTGCATCTTTCAAATGCTCAAAGTCAGAGTGTGATTACTTCCTACACAAGTCATGTTTCGAGCTTCCAAGAGAGATTCATCACAAGTCTCACCCTAGTCACCCATTGACTCTCCTCTATTCCCCACCATATGATCATTCCACATATACATGTAACGGGTGTGGTGAGTACGGATCCGGCTTCACTTACAACTGTTCTATATGCCAGTACAATGTTCATGTCGGATGTGTATCTATGCATGAAACCATGAAGCATGAAGAGCACGCCCATCCACTCACTTTGATCTACAGTTCTCCTAGCCTAGAGGGTCACATATTTACCTGCGATGTTTGCCAAGAAACTATGCCGCGTAATCTGTGGTTGTATTATTGCCAGAAGTGTGACTATGGTACACATTTACATTCATGCGTTGCTGATGAAGAGGAAGAGCCAAAGAAAGGAGGAAGAGAAAGAGGAGGAGAAGGAGGAAGGGGTGTAAATGGAGTGAAAGGAGGAAGGAGCTCGGAGAATTCAGAGCTAGCTGAGATGTTAAAGGCTCAAAGAGAGATGGAGAAGATGCAGATTGCTCTACACTTGGAGATGCAAAGAGCTAAGATTGCTAAAAAGTCAAGAAAGCATATGCTCAAGATGATCTAAAATATGAACCTTGAAACTTTAAAAGTCATTTACCTTTTTACTTGTATTTATTTCTTTCTTTTCGTTGAATTGTTTTTTTTTTTTTTTGGTTTTATTTCGTTGAAATATTGCAAGTCTTTTAGTTGATTATTCTATGAAGAATCGTTTAGTATGAAGATGAATTTAGTTATAAGTAACTGATCTGAGTTTAGTCCCTAAAAACTGCAGAAATTGGAGGTAACACATTTATTTCTTCTATTTAACTGCACAGCCCTGTACAAAAAAATTAGAGTAGAAGTCATTTGGTAGAAATGTGATCTGTTTAAGTCATTTGGTAGGAATAAATATAGAAGACAAAAAATTTATAGTAGAAGTAATATTGTTTACGATTGGCTATAGCAATTTGGTTTTGGATAACGACCTAAACCATTACGAGTGTTAGTTATTTCACACACAACAAAAACATGGAACTTAAATATTATTAGGTAATTAGCAAATCACATTAAAGACTATATGTGAGAGTACTTATAAGTTTAGCTACACCACACAATCTTTTGATGGATTTGGTCACCTGAGTTGTGTCTCTGATTTGAAATACTCAAAAAAAGAAAAGCCAACCAACTAGATTTTGTTGGAATATTGATTTAGGAATCAATTAAGAGAATGGAGAAACAGAGTAAGAGATAAAAATTATCTCTTCTCCTCCTAAAGAAGACAATAACGAAATATAAATTTTTATTAAACTGAAACTTGTTGTTTTTACATCAGGATAATAGTTGTTTAAATAGAAATAAACAGACACAATACAAGTTGCATCTCTTCTACTTGTGACTTTTCGACACAACTCTTAATTAATAACTAATTTAATATATTACAAACATTATAAACTTAATTATTAATATCAAACTCAATTATAAACCAACACTCCCCCTTAATTGAGTTTCGTTTTCATACCAAACGTTCTTCAACGTTGCTTCATCACATCTCCTCCATGATCTTCACACTCATCATTCACGTTTGATGATGATTCTTCTTCGACCGCACTAAACAGCATGTGATCTTCATTGTCACTCTCTTCGTCTGTTTCTTCTAGGCTTAGGTTCACTCTCTCGATCTTCCTAACCTTGCAGTTCTTCACCACGTGCCTTGGCTTGTTACACGCAAAGCACCTTACACCCGTAGGCAAGCTAACATCCCTGTGTTGCTTTCTCCAACAATCACTCTCATTGTGATTGTCACACGTACATAAGTCACACCATTTCTCGGCCTTATTTTGACCTTTGTCGCCATGTTTGTTTCCTTTTTTTTTTTGAAACAAACTTTTCTCCATAGAACGCACCCTCATTGATACGCTTCTCATGCGCCTTCAGATTTTTTTCACGTGATTCGCCACGTCTCCACCGTGATCTTCCGTCACGTCTTTTTCGGCTGTTCATGCAACCTTCTTCCACTCCCTTTCTCTTAGGTGAGCTTTCTTCTCATTCCCGTTTGGTGTCCTCTTGATCACCAAATTTGTGCGTGAACTTCTTCACGTCTTCTTCGGTTTTCTTTGCAACCGGCTTTTGCTCCTTTTTTTTTTAAAGGTAAGAAGCCTCCTTCCTCGCTTGGTGTCTACCTTTGATCACCATCACATCTCCATGACGTCTTATGCGTGAATCTTCTCCACGTCTTCTTCGGTTATCTCTGTAACCGGTTCCCGTCTTGTGCCGTGCGTGAATCTTCTCCACGTCTCCTTCGGCTTCGTCGAACAAAGTTTCAGAATTCTCCTTCCACAACTCCAACTCCACATCTGTTTTCTCCATTGATTTTTGAGAAGATCTCCTATCTCCTTCATCGCTTTTGGAGCCTTCTTTTTGAAGGTATGCTTGTGAATATGTTTGTGAAGGTTGATGGTGCTCTCTCTTGTCACCACCTCTTCTTTTTCTTCTTTTTCTATTTCTTTTTCTTCTTCTTCTTTTTCGGTTTCTCACTGTTGATTTGTTGTCTCCATCTTTCTCTTCTTCTTGCAGCGGAATTCTTCTTATTTTTGTTTTACTTGGACAGGCTCCAAGATCAAAATGGCTCTGATACCATGTTGGAATATTGATTTAGGAATCAATTAAGAGAATGGAGAAACAGAGTAAGAGATAAAAATTATCTCTTCTCCTCCTAAAGAAGACAATAACGAAATATAAATTTTTATTGAACTGAAACTTGTTGTTTTTACATCAGGATAATAGTTGTTTAAATAGAAACAAACAGACACAATACAAGTTGCATCTCTTCTACTTGTGACTTTTCGACACAAGTCTTAATTAATAACTAACTTAATATATTACAAACATTATAAACTTAATTATTAATATCAAACTCAATTATAAACCAACAGATTTTGCCTCAATGGAACTCAATATTGGCAAGAACAAAGCACAAGAAACTAAACAATAGAAACTTTTTTTTGTGTGTCTCTTTGTACCTTTGCTGACTAAGAAACATACATAAAATCTAAGAACTAGGACTCCTGAAAAGACTCTGATATAGAAAGAGGCCAAGATAAGCTATTCGATAGCCTTAAAACTCAAGAGTCTTCCTCTCTTTTATTTCCATTTTTCTATAGAGGATTTGGAATCCAAGAATGTTCTAAGTTATGAATGAACATAATGGAGTCTCCAAAACATTATTAAACAAATCGATTGCACATTCACTAGCATGCGAAGAGACAAAAGAAAAAAAACAGGAAGCTAAAGAAGGATCCACCAGCTAGTGTCGCTCAAGCACAACAATCACTGCCTCGCAGTTGCCTCTGATCCTACTCTCTAGACATTCAAGTAAGTATATGTGTTTCCTTGATGCTTCTTGGCTAATGAAAGTGTACTAATTGGAGTAGCATGACTATTTTAAGATCGAAAATAACGACTTGTAGTATGGAGTCGAGGTGTGTCTCTCGCCAGCTAAAAATAAGATACAACTTTCAACATGTAAACAGAGCCCACAACACTCAACTTGTTGCCTTAGCAAAGCAAGTTTGTTTGTCATTACAATCTATATTAATCTTGTAGAACTTCTTGAGCTAAATCTCCCAACTTTAGTAAGTTTTCGTAGCAATATAATCGGTAGTTGGCAGCCAAACAAAAAAACAATGAGTGGTTTAAATTAAGAGTACTAGGAGTAGTAAACAAAATCTGAGGCAGCAAGAAGGTTTAGGGTACTTGAACCACCACAAGTAGAATTAGAGGACATAAATTTATAGTAGAAGTCATATTAATAACGACTGAATATTGCAGTTTGGTGCTAGACAACAACTTCACACACGCACAAAAATTGATGTTTAGCTAATTAGCAAATAATGTTTAGATATGTAAGTACTTAGTTTCGTAACAAACGACAATAATCTAGTACTCCCATCGTTCGGTGGATTTGGTCTCGTCACTTGTGTCTCTGGTGACAAAGTGCTCAAAGAAAAGCAGACCAACTAGTTTATGGCTCAATGGAACACAAGTCACACAATATTAGCCAGAATAAAGAATTTCAATAAACAAAATCTCTATTCTTTTTAGTGTTTCTTTGTACATATGCTGACTAAACATAGCATTAGAGAACTAGGAGTCCTAACAAGACTCTAAAAGAGAATGGTATATGTAAACAACCAAAAGAACTGTAATTTACATTAAAAACTGAGGAGGAAGAAGACAGAGCAGATCAGATTAAAGATCACGTCTACACATCGGGCAAGAACCGTGTCTAAGGAGCCAATTGTCTATGCAAGGTAAGTGAAACATGTGATGACATTGAGGCAAGCTTCTAACTGTTTCACCAAGCTGGAAATCCTGTAAAATCAAATCACGAAAGAGAACAAAAACCCGAAAAAAAACTCAGTTAGTTCTGTGATGATTCGATAATAATGAGCTAAAAACAAAGCAAACTGATGTTAGAACCTGAAGACAAACAGAACAAGAGTCTCTATTCTCAGAAGCATCTGTGTTATTGTTGCCAGTGATTGTCATCTTTGGGATTTTTTCAACTAGGTGCCTTGTTAATCCTTTTGAGCCTCCTGTGTCAAAGAGGCTTGAGAGATCATCAAAAGCTGTATCCACAGCTCCCATCTGATCAAGAGAAGGAAGACAAAAAGGATCAATAAAGAAACAAAAAAACCGAAGATGGCGAAAATCCCAAAGATGACAATCACTGGCAAAACATACTTGACTTTGCACAGCACTAAGCATTGCAGGACCAATGCGTTCTCGTACGAGTCTCCCGCTTAGAAGACTAACAATGACATCAATCTACACAACAAATAAAAACAATCACTTTGAAGTTCAATCCAATACAATCCCAAGGCTAGTTGAAAACAGAGCAAGTGTTGCTACTCACCAAGTAGAGAAGACATCCGAAACCTGACTCATCGGATTTCCAAAGATCGATCGATGATTCAAAGACCTCAATGGAGAAGACAGCTCCAGAAATAGCTCCAATAGCTGCTCCTCTTATGAAACCACTTTCAGTTTCTTGACCTATCAAAGCTCCTGTAACTGCTCCAAGCAATGTGCCCACTGAACAAGATAAAGGAAACAGCTTTCTTAGCTCCAAGTTAAAGACTTTCTAACAATCAAGTAAAGTCTATTCAATTATTCAAATCAATCCAATCAACTATAAGCAAAACAGAGACTAAATCGGATCCAAAATCGATAAAACAGAGTTTTCCAAGTGTCAAGAACAGAAACAAGAAACGAAAGATCGAACCTAGAGCGAAGAAGAAGGTCAAGATCGCGGAGATAATGGTGCCAAGAACAGCAGAAACAAGGAAATGACAAGCGTCCTTAATCCGTTCGACGAAATTCCCGAGAGAAGGACTTGACGAAATTGGATAAAACCCAGATTGGAATCTATAAGATGACATGTTTTCTTGAATCTTTGTGCGTTAAAGAAACGAACCCAAAAACGATTTCTTGTAAAAGCAGAGTTCGAAGAGAGTTTTATATAGAAGAAATATTTGGGATTAGCTTAGTGATTAAGAGAAGAGAGAGAGAGAAGAAGATGCGATGTTTAGCTACTTGCATTAAAAGCTTGGGGTGTGTTTAACGCTTTCAATGGCCAGAATTTGTTTCCTCTTTGTTGTAGGTGAAAGATAATTTTAGGGTTTTTGTATGTCACAATCACTGTTTTTAACAGAGAACAAAGTTTCAAACTTTCGTTTTCAGGAAGCACGAGTTAGAGATTGAAGAGATATGAGTTCTTCACGGGACAAGAATTTTCTTGTTTACTTCATTTTTATTTGGCAAAAGCTTTTTTGAATTTAACTAACTTTCACCATTTTTCTTTAGGTAAGCCAATTTAATTAATTTAAGACGTTATTTCTTAGGTATCTATTATCTAATTTGCAATTTGCTCAAACAAAATATATCTAATTTGAAATTTTCTTTATATGTACTTTTCCTTTTAAATGTAAAATGGTTGGTCAAATTTTTGTTTAGAGGGTGCTTAGATGATTACAATAATTGCCTAAATTAGGGAAAATTACGACAACACAAATTCAATTTGTAAAAATTTCATCTAGAAAATCTGACTTAACAAAAGTTTGTTTCTTAGCTTAAAATTTCAACTAAATTTCATATATTTTTCATTTTTCTGTTTGTCATATTGTTTTTATTTTTTTAACTTGAATTTAGTTTATTTTTGTGTGTGTGTGTGATTTCCTTATAAAAAGTGTGAATAAATATGATGTGAAAAATCCACCTAACATTTTAGATAATTGTATAATAAGAATGGCACATATTAATTAAAAAAACAATGGAAATTTAGTTGAGTTCACTGGTCTCATTCCACTAGTTAAAGAACAATATTGATTGTTATTAGATACACCTATTTAACCACCACGATATTTTATATAAATCGACAGAAAAATACCACTATAGTATATACACATATCAATTATAACAAGTATACCTTTAAGTTGATCTAAACTTCGTTCAAAATATTCCAATACTCGAAAAATAGTACAAAAAATGTGAATTTTGATGTAAAGTGTATTTTCGTATCATATTCTAATGACAATTACAAATTGCGTTTACTTAAAGCAAAAAAAAAACTAATATGTAGCTGTGAATTTGTGAGCAATTTGTGTCCAAATTCAATTAACACAAAAACGTGAACACGTGGCCAAGCAATTTTTGTCTAATTGGTTGTTGGCATTTTTACTATTCTTCAATCTTCATGGAATAGTTCACTGTTAACCATTATTATATTCGGGAAAAATGCAAAATAAATAAAAATAAAGTATCAACTTATACACAAATTACGTACAATAATTTCACCTAATCGAGTTATTTCTTTTAAACCCAACATATTGTAAAAGTGGTTTTCAAAATCCAATTTATGGTAAGCTATGCAAATAAATATCCAAAATACAAAGATATATATGCAAAGTTTGTTTTAATTAGGATTTAGCTTTAAAATGTGGATTGAATTTTCTTAGATGTAAAAGGTTAATTTATGTCAGATGCTTTTAAAACCTCGAATCTACTAAACACATTTCAACACATTTGTTAAAAAAAGGTAATCTTATCGTTGAATTAAGTATTTAAATGTATTTGTAAAAGTACTTTCAGATCTTGTGTCATTTGTAATACTTGAGATTTTATTGATGATTTCAAAGTGTTTTTAAATAATTTTCTATTTAGAAATGCAAAATTTCCAAATTTTATGGACTTTAGTGGTATGTGGGCATGTAAAGAAAAACTATAACAACTTTACTAGATTTACCCAAATAAGATGGTTCACTAAACGTTGACATGCCAATGAGTTTTAAATTCGAGTTATACTACAATGATAATACTAGCAAACTTATCTACAAAATAAAATGAGAAAACGATCTATTTCACCACGAGAAGTATTGTATCGAGTTAGATAGAACCCAAACTAAGACTTCGATGCAGATACTCATCCACGAACTATGACCAACCCAGTTACCTATCTCAACTGAAGTTCGAAACTTAGATCCTCATTTCAACTAAAGTTTGAACACTAATTCCCTATTGGCCTGGTTTTATATTGGTTTACTATTTCGGAATTAAGTATTAACCATTGACAACCAATTGTTAACTTAATTATGACCCGATTAGAAGAAATAAACCGGTTAATGACCCGATTAAAGATTATAAACTTTTCAACCCAAAACCAATATCATTTTATCCGAAACCCCTAAAATCGAAAATCTCCAATTCGAAGAATAAACCCTAGAACAAAACCCTAGAAACCCGGAATCGAAAATCAAAACCATAGCTATCGAAATCGAAAGCTTCGATGGTTTTAGTTCTCAGAACTCTGCTGGTTGGACAAGATTTCAATGAAGAAGAAGGGGAACACAATGACCTTTTCATCCATAAAGTTGTTCGCGAGTTCGTTAATGAAGAACCATTTGAGCACAATGTCTATCCAGAGAGTGATCGTGACGAACCTGAAGCTGCTGCACCGAGAGAGAACGTCCATATCAGACGTGGTGATGGGAGATTGTATCGAAAGCAAACATTCTTCAACGGAGTAGCTTTCAAGGAGTGTGTGCTCGAGTATGCTCTGAGAACTGGCCGGAATGTGAGCCAGTACAGGTACGATAAGGATAAGATAGGTTTTGAGTGTTTAGGTAGTAGTGTTGAGGGTTCGCCTTGTGGATTTAAAGTTTATGCTACGATCCTTCCTAGTGAGTCAATATGGATGATAACTAAGTTTGTAAAAGAGCATTCATGCATACCTAATGGGAATGTTGATATGTTTAAGGTCCATGTGATAGCTAGGATATTTGTAGACAAGATTAGAGAGGAACCTGAGTATTATATGCCAATGAAGTTAGAAGAACTAGTTCAGGAGAGATTCGGGGTCACTGTATCTAGGCATCAGTGTCAAGCTGCTTGGCTTAAGACATTGAAGTGGATTGAAACTGAATATGATCACCAATTTGCTCGTCTTTGAAAGTATGCTGCTGAGATAATTGTTGGAGAATAAGGGATCCACTGTGAAGATTGATACAATTCTGAACAAAGCACGTCAGGATCTATTCAACAGGTTTTATGTTTGCTTTGATGTCCTCAGGAGAACTTGGAAAGAGACATGTAGGCCTCTAATATGAGTTGATGGTACATTCCTGAAAGATAAGATAAAGGGATAGTTATTGTTGTTATAGGTAGAGACTCTGATAATGCTATATATCCAATAGCATGGGCTGTGGTTCAAGTAGAAAATACAAAGAATTGGATGTGATTTGTACAGAAGCTGAAAGTTGACTTGGATCTAAATGATGGTGATAGATACATTGTGGTGTCTGATCGGCAAAAGGTAATGTTTTCTTGATTGTTTGATTTTTTGGATTCAGTATTGTTTAACCGTAACATTAATTGTACTTTTTACATGTTGTAGGGTCTTATAAAAGTTGGGGAGTTAGAGTTACCAAATGCGGAGCATAGAAAATGTGTGAGACACATCTATGGAAACCTGAAGAGTAACCATGGAAGTAAAACCCAGATGAAGCTTCTTATATGGAATCTTGCATGGAGCTATAATCAAGCAGACTTTCTACAACACTTGGAGAAGTTATTCTGCTATGATATTGGGGTCTACGATGATGTTATGAAGATGAAGCCTAGGACTTGGTGTAGAGCCTTTTACAAACTAGGTAATTATTGTGAGGACGTTGACAACAATTTCACTGAGTCTTTCAACAGCTCAATAGAGAAGGTAAGAAAGAATCCCTTTGTGTCAATGCTGGAGACAATAAGGAGACTTGCAATGACACGTATATCACAAAGATCTGCTATATCTCATTCTCACAAAGGTAATCTATCTATGTTTGTTTATCTTTATGTTTGTTTATGTAATATTGATATGTTAATCTATCTCTGTGTTTGTTTATATATATTTAGGGATTTCCACACCTTATGCGGCAAAGTTCCTTGCCAAAGAGAAGAAGAAAGTCTCTGCTTGCAAGGTGACTAGAAGCACTAATGGGATGTATGAAGCAAGGCTCAGTGGATGTTCTTACCGGGTTAATTTGGAGAAAATGACTTGTACCTGCATGAAGTATGAGATCTGTGGGATCCCTTGTGGGCATGCATATGGAGTGATTCTAAAAAAGAAGCTTGTACCTAAAGACTATGTATGTCATTGGTTCCGGACAGCTTTGTGGAAGAGAACATACACAAAGGGACTTTTTCCACCGAGATGTGCAATGTTCTGGCCTTCAATAGAGGGAGCAAATGTCCATGTTCCACCTGAACCAGCACAAACAGGAAGAAGAAAAAAGAGACTAAGGCTGACAAAAAACGAAAAAGAGGTAAAAATGAGTCTCCAACCAAGAAGGCACCAAAAGTGAAGAAGAGGATTATGCATTATGGAATTTGTGGACAAGCTGATCAAAACTCGAGGTTCCATAAAAAGAAGAAAACCACACAGGTTTGTCTATCATTTGTTTTGTTTAAATTCGTTAGGTTTATTGACAGAGAAAGATGATTTATGTGTGTCTCTTCTTTCTTTTTTTGCAAGCTTCTTAGGTTCAGCTTTCTCAGACTGAACCATCTCAAGGCACTCTGTCTTAAGCTCAATAGTCATTTTAGGACTGATGTAGGATTGAAGATTGGTCATTTTGGTAAACTGATGTAGGACTGATGTAAGATTGAAGATTGGTCATTAATGATGTAAGTCTTCATCCAACTAGTTTACTACCCCCAACCATGAGTATGCACCCACTGACTACAACAATCATCATCTTTTTCATACGAGATGTTGAATCTTGCAAAACATCTTCCACCCTCTCAAATATCTCCTTCTCAAGCTTCAATTGAACCTTATCAAACACCAACTTCTTAAACTCATTTCTCTCGGTTGCAAGCTCTTTCATTTCTTCCTCAAATCTCGCATTTTTCATTTGTAATGTCTCAATCTCGTTTAGCAATGCCTCATCAACCCACTTGAATGTGTGGTTATCATTCTCTAGCTACAATATGAACCATCGATAGAAATGAGATGAGAATCAAATCACAAACCAAAATCTGAAAACATCACAAACCAAATCAATATAAACCGGTAACAATGTCATTACCTTCTGAGTTGCAGCAAAATGACAACGATAGTAACGATGGTAAGGATTGGGGACTGATCGAGAGATTAAGCCAAGAACATATTCTCCACACCAACATTTCTTCGGCACCCCCGTAATTCTTCCTCTCCGGATACTCGAAGATCCACTCGAAACTCCAGAAACATTACTCATGCTTTTGGATACAAATCAAACGACAAGGATTATACAAAACCAAAATTTAAGAACACATGAATCATCACATTGAATTTGCGATAATTTGAGCTGAAACGCAGTTAACCAGATACGAAATTATAAACATGACAAACACTTACTATCAATTTCGCAAATCCGAGATGAATTATTGTTCAATTTGAGATTTTGTGGTTTTAAGGTTTCAAGTTTTGATTTGGAGATTTCTAATAAAATATGACCGTTGTATTGACAGAGTCGGGGTTGATATCGGTCAAACGAGTCGGGTTTTAGTTTGAATTAAGTATGAGTATCGGTTTGGTTTAGTTTTTTGATGGTTTCGTAACGTGGTTATGGGGATCTAAGTTTCGAACTTTAGTTGAGATGGGTAACTGTGTTTGATCATAGTTCGTGGATGGGTATCTGCATCGAAGTTTTAGTTTGGGTTCTATCTAACTCGATATGATACTTCTCGTGGGGAAATAAATCGTTTTCCAAATAAAATACATAAATAACAAGTGTTAAACCACTACTTATCAATTAATTTTAAAATAAAAATCAATAGGACTTAAAAATGACAATCTCGAGTAGCTTTTGTTAGACATCTTCTATGCACATGACATTTAATAAAAATATCTAATATTGAATTCGATGTCAGAAGAAGAAGTGATATTTCTACAAATATCGGCCCGAAGATAATATCATCTAGAATTATATTTGTATTTTATCTAATCCTAAAGGCATTATGGGTCCAATGCCAGTCCTATCCCATACACAAATCAAAGTTACATAAATGGTACGTATTTATGATAATAAGGGTTTGTGTATAGCGTCATGTTGTACGTGTGTGCACTAAAGAAGATACATGTGTTAGTGCCCTTTTTAACTTTGAATTTTAAAAGCTTACACTCTTGTTTTATAAGGAAATATATACAAAGGATATAAAACCTTCGACGTAACCTTCTTCTATTAATCAACGTCGGTGACAACCGTAAACAAGTCAATAAATTTGATTCTTCCGAATAAAATTACTCGACAACCAATCAAATATTTATGAGTAGGGTCGTATATATGTCACTCGTTGACAATGTTGGTTAGCGTTCAATCTTTAAACCTTTTTTTATTTTTAAGGGATGAAACTTCGGCTTTATCGTAATAAAATGAAAACATTTTGTATAATCAAAATTGTTTTTTTTGGCGTCAACAATTGGTTACGCATAGTAACGATTTTGTGACCATATATGTATATACTTTTGGTCACAATTTCGTATACAAATTGTCACAATATTGTGACAAGAATATTTGTCACAAATTTTAGTCACAATATTTACAGTTTTTTTTGTAGTTAATTAAAACATGAGCATTTATAGTTTTACTTGAATTCTTCTCTAATAGTAAAACAATGACTACAAGTTCATAGTAATAAAGTAATAAGAGAAACCAAAACACATCTAGAAAATCATAAGAAATTCTAAACAATATTGTATAACGAAAATTATGATTAGGATACTATTTATTATTATTTCTAGAACCACATTTTCTATTTTCGTAAGGACTAGGGTCTATAACCAAAAAAAAAAGGACTAGGGTGATCTATAGTTCTCATGGTTTAGTTTATTTTTTATGAATAGACTTTGATGTTCAAAGTGTTAAAAAGTTTATTATTTGATCAACTAAAATTTTATGATTTGATCAACAAAAATTGTACAAAGTTCTGTTTTCGTTGTAATAATTTTGCTAAATAAACATAATTTTGAGTTCTTAAAGTAATAAAATTCAGGCCTGAACATGTCATAAAGTACACAAAGCTAACATAGTTTACCAGAAAAGTTACAAAAAGTTCAAACACACAGAGTGGTAGAAATCGTTATGTTAATTTCCATTTAGTGTATGAGTTCACCTTCGTGTATATGCGTTTATGTTTATGTTTGCGTTTAGTGTTCGTGTATGTGTATGTGTATGTGCGTTTATGCTTATGTGAATGTTAGCATTAAATATTTTTTAGCTCAATTGACGTTTCCTATAATCTTAAAGCAAACAATCAACTAATGAGTATAAGCCAAAACGAATTGATATTAGGGAACCATAGGAAAGAGAAGGGTGTACCTTAGAAAGAAACCAAACCTGCACAGAGGAGTGTTGAAGACGACGTACTCCGCAAAAGCTCCAATCCTGTCTCTAAGTCTCTTACTAAAAAAAAGAATCATAAATTTATTTTTACATAGGTTAGAAAAAACGTCAAGAAGTTGTGGTTTATAGACAATATAACCTTTGGTTTCAAAGAAGTCGATAAGCTTAGATACCACAAATGGATAACAAATTCAGTAGTTCCTTAGCATTGCATGGACTTAAGGAGTAATTAACCTTGATTCCTGCAAGTTTGATACAAACCTTTAATGAGTAAAGCCAAGAAGAAACCATAGGATGTTGAGCAATCTTGAGATATCAAATACGAATCAAAAGTTTGAATAAAGAAAAACAAACTTTCCCTCATCAAAACTGCCTAGTGCCTACCACAACTAATTCTAGTACTACAACAATTAAAACGCAAGCAATACCACTATGATTTTGAAAGTAGAGACAGAGAACATGTACCTAAGATAGAATCATTCATTGACAGACCACTACCACCAAAGATGTCCTGATCTAAGAAACATATCAGATTTATGATCATGTGTCTTGGCATGTATAAAGCTAACAAGAATTAATAGGATTCAAGATTTTTTATACATACAAGCGGTTGCATTTCCCATATACATATCTAGCATCATCTTCTCCAAATTCATAATAGCTTCCCATGTTTTCTTCAGATAAAGTCAAAGACCCACACAAAAACACGTTACAGAAATTTTCAAAATTCGATTCTGCAAATGATACTAAAGACATGGGTGAAGCGATAACTGTCCCTAACAGTGCTTTATCTCTTAATATAGAAACACTAATGACTAATGAGTATAAGCCAAAACGAATTAATATTAGGCCAGAAAGAAGCTATATGATGTTGAACAATCATGAGATAGATCCGAATTTCATGAACAATCTACTAATCACAGTTTTAATGGCGTACTCTAAGTTAACATTACAAAGAACAAGTCATTTGGTCTTTGGCTACTTAGACGAATTCATGCTACTACTACAAAAATTAAACGCAACCAACAACTAATTTTATTGAAAACAGAGACGCAATAGAACAAGGACGTACCTAAGATACCAAAACTTTCTTTTCTGGAGATAACAAATGCTGAAATGGAAACAGAGAGAAGAAATCTTATAAAATGAAAATTTTGTGTAAGTGTATGTACCTTTGTGTATATGCGTTTATGTTTGTATAAGTGTAAGTAATAAAGATATTTTAGCTCAATTGAGGTTTCCTATAATCTTAAAGCAATCAATCAACCTAGAAAGAAACACATCTAAATCATACCTTAAGAAAGAGAAGGGTATATACCTTAAGAAAGAAACCAAACCTTTGCTTTTCTGAAGATGGAAATTTCTGAAAAATGCATAGCTACTTACTTGCAAAGAGGAGGATAGTTACTCTGCAAAAGATCCAATCCTGTCTCTAATAAAAAAATTAATATAGTTATGATTTGCTTCAACTGATAAAAAGCTTGAAATTTTAACGTAGGTTAGAAAAAAACCTCAAGAAGTTGCTGTTTAAACTTTAAAGGCAATATAAACTTTGGTTTCAAAAATAGTCAATAAGCTTATTACCACAAATGGATGACAAAGTCAGTAAGTCCTACAATTTTAATATAGACACTAATGAGTATAAGCCAAAACCAATTGTTATTAGGCCAGAAATAAGCTATATGATGTTGAATAATCATGAGATATGTAGTTCCTAACTACCACTCTAGTATCTGAACGTCATGAATAATCTACTAATCACATTTCTTAATGGCTTATTCTAAGATAACCTTACAAAGAATAAGTCATTTGGTCATTAGACGAACTCATTCTACTACTACAAAAATGAAACGTAGCCAATAACTGATTTTATTGAAAATCGAGAAGAAATAGAACGAGGACGTACCTGAGATATCAGAACTTTCTTTTCTTGAGACAAAAATTGCTGAAATGAAGACAGAGAGAAGAAATCTTATATAATAAAATTGGTTTGTCATATAAACAAGTAGATATAGGATTCAAACACATACCACTTGTTCAGCCTGTTAAGAACGAGTAACATCTGGTTAGAACACAGTAAGGCAAATAGAGATTGATTATTCTTTAAAAACTTAACATTGCTGTTAGACTAATGCCAAAATGCATACCTACCTACTTGCAAAGAGGAGTGTTGAAGACGACGTACTCCGCAAAAGCCCCAATCCTGTCTCTACTAAAAAAAATCATAGAGTTATGCTTTGCTTCAACTGATCAAAGTTTTACATAAGTTATAAAAAAACTCAAGAAGTTGTTGTTTATAGGCAATATAAACATTTGGTTTCAAAGAAGTCGATAAGCGCTTCTAAACCATAAATGGGTGATAAAGTCAGTAGTCCATTAGCCTCGCATGGACTTGAGGAGTTAATAATGTTGATTCCTGCAAGTTTGATACAAACCTTTATTGAGTCAAGGCCAAGAAGAAACCATAGGATGTTGAAAAAAATTGAGATATCAATATGAATCACAACTTTCAATACTGGCTACCATAACTAATTCTAGTACTACAACAATAAAACGCAACCAATAACACTATGATATATTGAAAGTAGAGACAAAGAACATGTACCTAAGATAGATCATTCATTGACAGACCACTACCACCAAAGATGTCCACATCTGAGAAACATATCAGATTTATGATTATGAGTCCTGGCATGTATAAAACTTACAAGAATTAGTAGGATTCAAGAGTTTTAATACATACATGCCTAGCATCTTCTCCAAATTCATAATAGCTTCCCCTGTTTTCTTCATATAAAGTCAAAGACCCACACAAAAAACGTTCAGATTTCGATTCTACAAATGATACTAAAGACATGGGTGAATGCAGACACTAATGAGGATAAGCCAAAACGAATTGATATTAGGCCAGACAGAAGCTATATGATGTTGAACAATCATGAGATGTGTAGTTCCTAACTACCACTCTAGTATCCGAACGTTACAAATCTACTAATCTACTAATCACAATTCTTAATGGCTTACTCTAAGATAACGTTACAAAGAACAAGTCATTTTGTCTTTGCTTCAAACCTTAAACAAACTCATGCTACTGCTACAAAAATTAAACGTAGTCAACAACTAATTTTATTGAAAATCGAAAAAGCAATAGAACGAGGACGTACCTGAGATATTTTTCTGTAGACAAAAATTGCTGAAATGGAAACAGAGAGAACCAATCTTGTAAAATGAAACTGTTTGTTATATAAACAAGTAAATTTAGGATTCAAACACATACCTACCACTCGTTGAGCCTGTTAAGAACGAGTAACATCTGGTTAAAACACAGTAAGGCAAATAGAGATTGATTTATTCTTTAAACACTTACCATTGCTGTTTGATGTAACATAAGGTAATAAGAAACTACACAGACGATTACAATCTAATTGGAGATAAGATACATACCTCCCAAGCCCTCACCAAGAGGTCAGATATGAATTTTCTATGGATATTGTCCAGACACAATCTCTCTCTCTTTAGTACCTTGCTCGAGCCTCAAGCTCATCAAGCGTTGCAATATGATCTGCCCTCGATGACAAGAAGAGCTACAAGAGCTAGGCACAAAGGATTAGCTACATTATTCATAAAGTCCCAACATGAATTACTTGATGTAGGTACATATTTCAACAACCCTTTTCAATGGCAGATCTAAGCCGAAAATTGAATATATATCATGCAGAAACTTGAATTTCCCTGTCTCAGCTCAGTAAGATATAGAGCTTATGCAGAATAATGAATTTTCTCAATCTAGGAACATAATTTGACGAACCTTATTATAAAGGGAGGCTTAATCTCCATCAATATGCAGAAAACTGAATATGTGAGCTTATTGATTTTTTTCTCACTACGCAGATTATTGAAATTTGCTCATTCTTAGTATATCATCCGACAAGCCTTCTTGAAAGCACATTTATTTTCCCATCAAGGTGCAGAAGATTTGGTTTTGTTTCTCATGCTGTCCCATTTAGTGCCTTGCTCGAGCCTCAAACTCATCAAGCGTTGCAAAATGATCTGCCCTCGCTGACAAGAAGAGCAACAAGAACTAGGCACAAAGGATTAGCTACATTATGTGCAGAACATAATTTCTTGATATACATAATTCAAGAACGTTTAGTTAAAGCAGAAACTTGAATTTCCAATATTGGGATACCATTAGGAGGCATATTATATTCCCATCATTAAGCAGAAAACTGAATAGTTTATCATACTGTCCCAGCCCTGTAATACTGGCAGAACATTGAATGTTACCAAGTTTATCACAGCCCTGTAAGATCAGAGCATTAGCAGACAATTGAGTTTCATAATCTCCAAAAATCTCTGGAACATCTGTCCCATTCCTGTAAGATCAGAGTATTAGCACAATGCTTTATTAAGATACATTATTCTTCATCAGTATATGCAGAATCTTGAATATTTTTGAGCAGAATATTGAACATTATCATGCTATTTGAAGCCACCAAGATATTTACCTTACAGCAGACAACTAAATTTCCCAATGTGACATCATTAAATCTGCCTTATTAAAAGACTTTATCTCCTCCCATCAATATGCAGAACATTGAACTTTATATCAATTAGCAGAGAAATGAATGTATCGTTAGACAAAGCCTTAGTAAAGGCAAATCTATGCAGAGACTGAAGTTTATATGGCTTTTTCCCTCTATCAATATGCAGAGTATTGAATGTTTTCATACAATTGAATTTCCCAATCGAACATTATTTAGACAAGCCTTCTTAAAGAACATTTATCCCTCATCAATATGCAGATTCATGATGTCCCATATATTAGAGTCTTTAAAGCAGAGAATTGAATAAATCAATCTCGGGACAATGATTAGATAAGCCTTAATAAAAGGCAAATCTTTGCAGAGAATTGAAGTTTTATATATCAAGCTGCCCAGCCAGCAAGACATAGAAGTTAATCACAGAGATTCAATTATCGCATATCTCTGTTTCAAGCATGAACTTGTTTGTGTTTCCTTAGGCAACATCGGACCCATTTTCCCAAGGTAGAAACCGAACAGAGCACAATCATATGATGTGTCGTCCCTTTCTTTTGGGTTTCAAGAAAACATAAAACTTTATTAAAAACCTAAAGGCAAAACCAAATTCTAAAAGAGAGTTTTTGATTTGAAACAGAGAAAACCCCCTAATTTGTAAGAACAAAAGTAAAATCTTTGAAGAGAAGATGAAATACAACATTGAAATTAGAAACCCTAACGAGAAAAAGAGGGTTTTTGGTTTAGCGAAATAAAAGTTTGGTCAAAAAGGTTTCAATTATAAGAAAAGCCTCTCGAAAAGCAGAAAACACAAATCAAAAAGAGGTTTTTTTTCTTTAATTTGCAGAAATTGTTAATTTAAGATCTTAAAAGAGAACCTCAACTTTGAAAATAAAGAGAGATTTTGGATTTTCTTGACAAAAATATCAAATCGAAGTTTTGAATTTGGAAAAGGGAGGCTTAAAAATCTACGAAAATACACAATCACGCACCTCCCCAAACCGAAGAAACACACGAAACCAAAAGAACAAAACAAAACAAAACCTGGCCATGATGATCATGATGATGATGATGATGGCCTTCTGAGAAACTAGGTATCGCTCTAGAGAAGAAAACGAATTTGAATTTATGAGAATCAGGCTCACAAAACCGCACCTCTACTACTAATGTAGACAGATCACAGATGTATCTGACCGTTGAGAGAAAGACGAAGAATTTGTTTCATTGTGTTTGGGCTTAAGTGACCAGCGGCCCATATCTTCATTTTATATTTTTATTTTTCATCCTTCATTTTAGGTTTCTTTTTACATTTTTCCAACAAATAGTTTGTTTATTAACAAATTAAAATCACGTGACTTTTAGACTCATATAATTAATATGAAGTAATTTTTTTAAGGAAAACAAAAAATACATGACATAAAATATTATAATTATAAATTTTAAAAAATTCTACTTATACAAATAATAATACACAATTGGTCTTTAATGCTGGATTTACTTCAAAAATCAAATTAAAAAATGAAAAAGATCTCCTTTTAATCTTCTTTATTTTAAATATTTATTTCGACGATTTAGCAACAAAAAAAAATTAAACTACTTTTTGGACATATTCCAAGAACCAACATATTATTGACGTTTTAGCTGTGTTATCTTTTTCAATAAACATAAGAAAAATATAGTTGCAAGTGTAAATGGAAAATGTTTAAAAAAAAAAAAAGGGTAAATGGAAAATGCATGGTTGTATTGAGTTGTTAAAATTATAAAATTCAGACCTGAAAACGTCGTAATTCGTAAAGTATAAAATTTCAAATAGTTTAGACATAAAAGTACAAAAAGTTCAAATATCCATCCCTCATGAAAAACACAGCCTCCAGTTTCCTAAAGATCTCTCACTTCAAAAGGGAAAATACACATTACATCTGTTTAACTGTATCCACACAAATTTGAGCTTTCATGAGACCCTACAGATTGATAAAGAGACATTGAAGATATAAAGACTTTAGGCAATCTTGAAAATGTCATTGATCTAAGATAGCTTGAGATTTATGTGACTATTATTACCTCCTCAAAGTTTAGCTTTTTGTTTGTGTTTCTCTTAAACCTTGAACTCATGGACATGGAACCATTTCGTTGATGACCATTTGTTTCCTTTCACCACTGGACATCCACCTGAAATATCAAAGCAGAAGATACTAAAGTTTAGAGACTGATATTATTATTCTTCAAGAGAAAGTAAAAAAGAGTTTTGGGTCTTCACCGTGTAAACTCGAAGGGTCTAAAGAGGCATCAGGTCTCATGTTCCAGAAAAGTAAAGCATCTCGCTTCTTTGGTAGCACAGAGAGTCCTTCTTTACCACATTTCGAGAGCTCGTTCCACCATGGGACTGCACTAATGTTTCCTTTTGCAGCAGGGAACACGGTCTCGCCGCCATCATCAACATCCGAGCTAAAGTATTGTGTGAAAACAAGAAACAAGATTAAACACAAGGAAAATCTCTGAGAAAAAAAGGGATAATGAGTTTTTTTTAGTTTACTTACAGGTACATAAGAACAGTAGCTATTCGTTGTCCTCCGTTCTTGGTGTTGAACTCATCTAAGAAATAGTCATAGTGAGGCTCATACTTCTGCCCAACTTGGTAGTGAAGAACTTGAAGACCTTCTCCATTTTCTACAAAAGAAAAAGTACAATCCACAAACTCACAAAGGGTTTCTAAAGACGTTTCAACATATTTTCCTGAGTATCAAAGTATTGGGCACTTACCAACAGGAATGAAGGTGAAATCTGAAATCCTTTTCTCAATCACATCAACAACTTCATCATGTCCTCTCTTTAGGAAAGTTCCTGAGCTCGTCCTTACTCTGCAGATGAACCGTATTTGCAAACTCAACATCTGATATAACAAACCTTGTCAAGTTAAACTAGAAAGGGGAAAAGAAAAGAGTAGCTACAAAACCTGCTATCTTTGCTTCCACCGGTTTTCTCATCAACCACAGTTGACTTAACCATGTTCGGTTTAGCAAGGCTAATCAGATGCTCACATTCTTCATTGGTCTAAAGAAACAGACATGACAAGAAACCCCCAAGTAATAAGTATCACATCTCAAACATTTCAAACACAATACCCCAAAATCACATTTCTTTTTCTAAGCCATTTTCACTTAACAATTCCAATGTTATTCAATGGAAGATCTAAAATCTAAACTCTAATGCAGAAGCATGTGTTTCCTCCACAAAAGCCATTTTCACTGAACATTCTTCAATAGAAGATTCAATGGGACCTAAATCTAAACTCTACAGAACAACAAAGTCAACTCGATCGATCAAATTTAGAAATAGATGAAACAAGTTCAAATCTTTTATCTTGTCTGACAAGAAAATACTAATCTGAGTTCTAAATCAATCAAAATTATCAGAATAAAACCACAAATTTTACCAAGAAATTGTGATAAACAACAGCTCGAGGCTCCCAAGAAATCACTTCAACCCAACGTTCACCATTCCCTTCCTCATCATCATAACTCGTCTCACTAACAAATTTTCAAAACCCAAATCAGAAAAAAAATCAAAGTTTCCAATCAAAACATAAAAAATTAAACAGATCGTAAGCCCTAACCTCTTGTGTACAATGTTGGTCAAATCATTAGGCTTCGATGAGTTTCTATTAGCATTAGGAAGTGATAAAATCCCGAGACCAAGAAGAATCAGAATCACTACAAGCAATAGAATTAGCACCGTGAAGGCTTGAGTCGACCGTGACGTAGATTTACGCGGATGATAACGAAGGTGTTGCTTCGATTTAGGCGCCATTGATTGACTTTTTTTTGTCTTCTGTAAAAAAAAAATGTCTTCTTCAAGATCTAAAAGAACAACATTTAACGAAAGAGAAGTTACAGCGAAGCTAACAATTCTGGTGATTGGAGATTTATTTATAATAAAATGAAGAAATTATATGTTATCTTGTGTGATTGATTTCTCTTCTTCTTTGTCTTCGTCTAGGTGTATTTGTTAGATACAAACAGACACAACTAGGAAGGTGGCTTTGACTTTTTGAATTTTGGACTCGATCTTCAACTTCCTTTCTTTTTTGGTAATTCAGATTTCACCCCATTGGTTTTTGTTGTATTGTGTCTAGGGCTAGGCATAAAATCCAAAAACCAAAAACCAATCCGAAACCGATCCGAAAAATCTGATCTGAATTGGATTCGGTTATGTCTCAAAATCCGATCGGTTTAGATCTGATTTAATTTTCGGTTTCAGATCCGTTTGTACCCGAACCGAAATTAATTCGGTTAACTGAAAAAATCCTAATTATGTTTAGCTTTTCATCAGTTTGGATCGGGTAATTTGGATAATTTAGGTAATTCGAATAATTCGGATCGGTTAAATCGGATAAATTTTGGGTAATTCGAATAATTTTGGATAAATTTCAGATAATTCGGATAAATTTTGGATAATTCGGATCGGGTAAATTGGATCGGTTACACTTCGGTTTTCTAATAAAATTTGTAATCCGATCCGAATCCAAAAAAAATCTGATCTGATCTGATCCGAAAACATTCGGATCCTGTTCGGATTATGAACATTCCAATCCAAAAAATTCAAAACCCGAATTATCCGACCCGATCCGAATCTGAAATCCGAACGTCCATGCTTATTTGTCTCTATCATATTCATTCATTCAAGACTTTTATTTTTAATATATTAGCAATTAAATATATTTCTGATATGTCATAATATTTAGTATAAAAATTGAAAATTTTAGAAAATATACTTTTATACTTATTAGTTTTTTTTTAATTTTAATTTTTTTTCTTATATACTTAATATTTGTTAGTGTCCGTACGAACTTCACACTCTTAATACATAAACCAAAAATGGAAAAACGAAAAAGTCATCCGCTTTTGGTGTTTCATGGTAACTAAAGAACGTTTTAGATTTGTTTTTCCAATGTTTTCAGATTTTTTTCAAAGAAAATATGTATGAACAATTTTATCTACCAAAACAACTACATCAATAAAAAAGTTAAATTCTGATAATTAAGAACATGAGAAAATATGGTTTAATTTTAAGAATTATATATATATATATATAAATTACTAATACTATTAATCTGATTAAAAAATCTGGTTATTCGAACAACAAGAAAAAAAAAACTATTCTACCAAAGAACTCTAAAGTATTCGTAGGAAACTTCATAGCAGACTTTATGGCTCTATAAGCTTGGAAATGGTGGTTAAAGCCACCTTTAACCTTAACATTCTCCAAGATCCTACAACATACTGATATCTAGCGGAATTTGTAAAATATAAACTTTTCATATTGGCAATAAGCTCACCATCAAAATATATTTCTCACAAGTCATAATATTTATATAAAATTGATTTTTTGGAAATGAATAACAACTTTTTTCTACGAACTACTATTATGAATTGTTATACTTATTGTTAAAGATATGATTGACATATGATTGAGATACGATACTTCCTCATCAAGGATTTAATACTTTCTCATCACTCAATATTAATTGTGTTATATCGATATGTTCATATGTGCTCACAGAGCTTTTGTATAAATGTATCCCATCGTGTATAATGGAATTCATTCAATCACAAATCATTACATGGTATCAAAGCCTATGGATCGAGATAGCCTCTGATTTTTTTTTCTTTTTTTTTTCGTCTCTCTCTTGTCGTTACTTTGTTTTACGACACCATCACTCTGTTTTGTTTTTTTTTTCTTTCTTTGTGATGTCGATCACCACCTCCTCTTCTGCAGAGATCTCTACTGTGTACAATGAAGCTGATCTCAAAACCCAACTAATCTCGGTTAACATGTCGGGTATCACAAAGCTCTCATCTTCAAACTATCTCATATGGAAACAACAAGTTTGTGCTCTGCTTGAAGCACATGAACTTCACGTCTTTCTCGACGACACCAACGCCGTTCCTGCATCCACTGTCACCACCGAGGGATCGACTCAGCCGAATCCTCTCTTCACGATCTGGAAACACCATGACAGGATGTTGTATAGCGCTATCTTTGGCACACTGACCCTCGCAGTTCAGCCAATTGTTGCTCGAGCAACCACAGCAAGGGAGATCTGGACAACTCTTGCTAACACATATGGTCATCCTTCACGTGGTCATGTGAAACAACTCAAACAACAGTTGAAACACATATCCAAAGGTAATCAAACTGTTGTTGAATACATGCAGATCATTCTCACAAAGGCTGATCAATTGGCGCTTTTTGGTGCTCCGGTTGAGCATGAAGACCTACTTGATATGATTACTGATGGTTTGGGTGATGAGTTCATGGCTGTTGTTGAAATGGTCAATGGGACATACACTTCAATCTCGCTGGAAGAGCTTCATGAGAAGCTAATCAATCGTGAAAATACTCTTCTAGCCTCTCTGGAAGTTACCAATGTGGCGATCCCAATAACCGCGAATACAGCTCAGTTTTCTCAGCAGATCTCGTCAAGAGAAAATTATCGTGGTGGCTATAATGCTCGTGGTAATAATCGGGGTGGTCCGGTTCTCATCCTTACCTCGGAAAGTGTCAGATATGCAGCACACAAGGTTATAGTGCTCGTCGATGTCCTCAGCTCGCTGGCTCCTCGTCCATGCCATCACATGGTGGTGCTCCTTGGCAGTCACCTCAGTTACCTCTCCCACCAGCTCACTGGAATCCATAGGCGCACTTCATAACGTCAACACCATCAGATGCAGCCTCATGGCTCCTTGACAGTGGGGCATCCCACCATATTGCTAGTGATCTGAGCAACATCTCTCTTCATGCACCTTACCAAGGAGGTGATGAAGTTATGATTGGCAACGGGAATGGCTTGAACATCACTCATATTGGTTCAGCTCTTTTACCCTCTTATCATAAGCCTCTTTCACTTACAAATGTCTTATGTGTTCCGGATATGAGGAAAAATCTAATCTTTGTTAACAAGTTGTGTAAAAATAATAATGTGATGGTGCAACTATGTCCTTCTTCGTTTCAGATGAAGGATCTCATCACGGGGACAACACTCCTAAACGGCAAGGCCAGTGAAGGAGTGTATGAGTGGCCGAGGAATCCATCTTCCATTTCTGTTTTTTTGTGCTCCAAGTCCTTTATTTCGATTTGACACACTTGTTAGGACATCCATCTCCGCCCATTCTCAATAAAGTTATTTCAAATTTTTCTTTTCATGTTATACTATTTTCATCCTTTTCATTTTGTAACTTGTTTTCAATTAATAAAACTCACAAGTTACCATTTTTCGACACATATATTACTTCGTTGGGTCCTCTTGATGTTGTCTTTTCGGATGTCTGGATAGCACCAACTTTTTCGGTAGATGGTTTCAAGTATTATATTATATTTGTTGATCATTTCACAAGATATATTTGGTTTTATCCCTTAAAGCTTAAATCTCAAGTCTCACACGTGTTTTCCCACAACACAACGGGATTGTTGAACGGAAACATCGTCATATTGTAGAAACGGGCTTAACACTTCTAGCTCAAGCAAACATTCTAGTTACATATTGGTTGTATGCCTTCTCGGCAGCAGTATGCCAATGCCCACTCTTGCCAAGGTATCTCTGTTTCAGCTTCTCTTTAGAACACCGCCCAATTATACCAAGCTCCGTACTTTTGGGTGCCTTTGCTATCCATGGGTATGCCTGTATGGCAATAACAAGTTCAGCCCGAGGTCTTCTCCTTGTGTCTTCATCGGTTATTCCTTAACTCAAAGTGTTTTTCTTTGTCTTGATGTCACTAACTCTAGGATCTATGTGTCTCGTCATGTGGTCTTTCATGAGTTTATCTTTCCGTTTTCAAAATCTCAAATAATTCTTTTTCCAATATTTGCCAAACAATGTTTATGTTTCCTCTTCAGCGCCCATTGCTCCGATCTTTCAAAATCCACTCATACCACAACAAAGTCCTCCGTGCTCAGCTCCTTTTCCTCAAACGATGCATGTACCATCACATACACCAGAGATGTTTCCCACATTACCAGAGGTTGTGCCACAAACCATGGAATATATTGTTGCTCCACCTGAGCCTGTGCAACGTGTAGGTAACTTGGGGAAAGAATAATATCTTCAAGCCAAATCCAAAATATAGACTCATGGCACAACTTACAGAAATATAACCAAAAATAGTGGCTGAAGCACTTAAAGATGAATGGTGGCGCCGAGTAATGGGAGCAGAGATTGACGCTCAGATTAAAAATGGAACTTGGGATACAGTTTTGATGGATCCATCTTATAATGTTGCGGGATACAAATGGGTGTTTACTATTAAACTTTTACCTGATGGTTCAATTGACAGGTTCAAAGCTCGGCTAGTTACTAAAGGGTTTCATCAACAACTCGGGGTGAACTTTCATGAGACGTTTAGTCCAGTTATCAAATATACACCAATACGTCTTGTTGTAGGGGTTGCTGTGGCTCGAGACTGGCCAATACGACAACTCGATGTCAACAATGCGTTCCTTCAAGGCAATCTTATGGAGGAAGTATACATGTCCCAACCACCGGGGTTCATTGACAAAGAAAATCCTGGATTTGTATGTTGCCTCAAGAAGGTGATATATGATCTAAAACAAGCTCTGTGGGCTTGGTATAATGAACTCAAGCAGTTCTTACTTAATGTTGGGTTCAAATTTTTGCTAAGTGACACCTCGCTCTTCATCTTAAAATTTGGGAACAAGTTTGTGTATATTTTGATCTATGTGGACGATATCTTGGTTACAGGAAGCTGTTCAAAACAGGTTGATGATATTATGGTGACTCTTGCCCATCGGTTTGCGTTGAAAGACCTTCGACACCTCTCATATTTTTTAGGCCTTGAAGCTCATCGCACCAAGGCTGGACTTTGTCTTACACAACGGATCTTCTAGTTCGAACTCATATGGAAAATGCAAAGCCTGTCGCAACACCAATGTCATCATCCGACTCTCTTACTCAACATGGTGATCCAATGGCTGATCCTACGCTATATCGAGCTACTGTTGGGAGCTTACAATATTTGGCCTTAACACGTCTTGATATTAGTTTTGCGGTCAATCTCTTGTCACAATATATGCACACTCCAACGGTTGTTCACTGGGAGGCGACAAAGAGGGTCCTACGTTATCTTGCAGGAATGGTTAACCATGGGATTTTCTTCTCTGCCTCTACTCCACTCACATTACATGCCTATTCCGATATGGACTGGGCCGGAGATCGTGATGATTATACCTCAATTGGTGCATACATTGTCTATCTCGGGAAGAAACCTATCTCTTGGTCTTCACAGAAGCAGAAAGGAGTTGCACGATCATCGGGAAGCAACCTATCGACGGAGTCTGAGTACAGGTCTGTAGCAGTCACGGCAGCGGAGCTCCGCTGGTTGATCTCGTTTGCCAAAGAACTCGGCATTCCTCTTGTGGGAACACCGACCATTGATTGCGATAATATTGGAGCTACATATCTTAGTGCTAACCTGGTATTTCCCTCTCGAATGAAACATGTTACATTAGATTATCATTTTGTTCGAGAGATAGTTCAGAAGGATGTTCTTCGTGTCTCGCACATCAGCTCGGTGGATCAGTTGGCAGATGCTCTCACGAAGCCGCTTCCGTGGACTCGGTTTAAAGATTTAGCGGTCAAGATTGGACTTACACTGGGACGTCCATCTTGAGGGGGGATGTTAAAGATATGATTGAGATACGATACTTCCTCATCAAGGATTTAATACTTTCTCATCACTCAATATTAATTGTGTAATATCGATATGTCTATATGTGCTCACAGAGCTTTTGTATAAATGTATCCCATCGTGTATAATAGAATTCATTCAATCACAAATCATTACACTTATTAGTGTTTCTTAAAAAATATTTTCCTATATATTTAATATTTGTTAGTGTTGGTACGATCGTTAACTTAAACTCTTAGAGACATAAACCAAAAACGGAAAAACAAAAAATATTCACCTTTGGTGTTTCATGGTAACTAGATAAAGTTTTGGGTTGTTCTGCCAATGTTCTTAGAACTTTTTATAAAGAAAATATGTATGAATTAATTGTATCGACCAAACAAAAAAAGGAAATTTTTGATCATTAAGAACATGAGAAAATTTGTTTTAATTTTAAGAATTCTTATATATGTTTAAATTAGTGATACTCTTAATCTGATCAAAAAAATTTTGTTATTCGAAAAAAAATATTGCAACCGGGATATTGAATCTGAGAATACTTATATAAGACAACTAGAGGGTGACCCGCCATTCGGGCGAGATTTTGATTAGGGGTATACGGTAAAATATGGTATTGATTTAACCTTAATCTTAAATTTAGCAGTACATTTGTGCTTATAGTTCTTATTGAAATGTAATGTAAATTGATGATTAGGTAGATAAAGAGCACATTTAGTTTGCATAAATGATGAAAATAATTTTGACCATTTGTTTGGTAGTAGTAGCAGGTGTTGCAGTGGGTGTCCAGGCTGAAAAATAAAATGTAACCGTAGGCGAGAAATTCAATTCTCGTAAAGTAGAATTCAACAGAGTTGAATTTTTTGTTCCAATCGGCCATTGAAAGGTTTTTTTTTGTCTTTTGTATTTGAAAGGTAAATCATCGGCGATTCTTTTTACCACTTTCTCCAAATTATTTGCTTCATAGTTGTTTTCGTTTGTGATTAATGGTTCATTTGGGCTTATGTCAATCACCATTGCATTAAATATGTTTAATTGTCGGCAAGTGAAAATCATAACGAGAATAAAAGAGAGTGAGTTTGCATCTTTTTAAGGGACAATGCATTTCAAAATAAGTAGAGAAGAATGATTTTGATAAGCCACTAAAAATAACTAGAGAAGAATGATTTTTATAAGCCAGTAAGTTCTAAGTAATTTTTTATCATTCTTGTGAATCATAATAAATGCATGTTTTATATCATCTATCTAACTAATACATTAATCATTTTTTCAAGATATAGAATTAAATTTATTATTTCATAATAATAGCATTCTAAATGTATAAATCATGTAAAATGACACATAAATTTTATATAGAATAAGTTAAACTTGATAATTGAGAAGTTATAAATGAAAATATTAACAATAATTTATAATTCATCTTAACAACTACAGTAATAAATAACATGTTTCTTCATAATCTTCTCAGTTTATATAAAAATTCATGATAAAAAACAACTACAGTAAATTTTAATTTTAAATTAAATATCTAAAATATTCTGTTATTATCATACTAAATAATAAATTTGATTATAGATTATTATTTCTTATATAACTTATATTGTGTGATGTGCTAGTAACTAGTAAGTGTTAGAATTTTTGAGTAAGTTTAATACAAATGTAGCGGTATTAATGAAAATGTTTTGGCAAAGATATTTGTTGCTATTGATAATAAAAGCTACATCCCAAATATTTGACCTCAAAGTGTTATATATATAAAAACTTTGAGAAGATATAAAAACTTTCATATATATATATGAAAGTCTCTGTTTTAAAATATATAACTTAAAAAAAAAAGAGTGATATGATATAATTGTACTTCTCAAAGTTTTTTTATTTCTTAGTTTTTAAATAATTCGACCGGTTATTTGACTCGTAATGCTAAATATATATAATTAACTTCACTTATATATGTATTTGTATTTTGAACTTGTTTACCCGGTAAATCCAATATATTTTTTAGTTGACAAAAAAAGAACATGCGATTTTACGCGGACTGTCAATTTAATATTTAAAATTACATATGTGATGTTCCTTAAAACTATAATTGCAATCTTCTTAAAAAAAAAACTGATGTGAAAATGTGACATGTGTGAAATACACATCATTGAAGAAATAAAGCCAATATACCAAAAAAACATTTCTTTTGGTAACGGCAATTATACCAAAATTTGAGTGCATATCATCTACATCGATTCTCAAGTGTGTTTCTAAAAAAAATGAAAGGTTTCGGTGTCAATAGGCTTGCTCAAAATTCTGATCTCAGTCTCCAATGTTTTTCTCTCTTTTTGCTCATGTTTGTTTTGCTCTTCACAATTTATCGCCTTTAATTCTAAATTCATTACCCAAATCTTCTCAACTCTAATAAAACAATACATGACTTTAAATACATATTCACGAGTTAACAAAAGAAATGTTGAAACAATGGAAAATTTTAAGAATATTATTTGTCATGACTAGGCCGTGCCTAGGAAGAAAAATTTTAAACATTCGCCTAGGGCCCTGTTTTATTTATAAAATTTTAGGGCCATAAATATCAAAATATTTAGTGATCTAATGATTTTAAAATTACCTCAAAGTATATCCCCATTCAGTTTTAAATCCTTATCATTGGTTTTTTAAATCTTTTATTGTTCATAATTAATTTTTGCTGCCAATACATGTTTATTTTCTTGTATTTGTCATACTTTTTATTTTCATTCACTCTTTAATTACTCTTACTTATAAATTTTACCAATAATTTATTTTAACTATTTTTTACAAACATAATTTTAAAAAATCAATTTAGTTTCTTTTATGATCCTTTTATAGTTTTTTTTCTTAGAAAAATATTGTTCACAAATTTTATAATTCATTATCATAATCATATAGAAAATATATTAATTACAGTTATTTTAATCTTAAAATTAGTATTAACAAATCATGTAGAGTATTATTATTTTTGCCATAGGATCCTAAAATCTCTAGGAATGGCTCTGGTCATGACAACAACAAAAACTATGGTGAAAACTGGAAAGTCATATTCATGTTAATATGTTATCATGAAATACAAACTCATGGGAGAAAAAAAAATCTTGAATTATAAGACCTTAACATTTTTCAGGTATACAGAAGTAGCTAAGTCGCAAGTTATGCTGATTAAAATAGTAGGAACCTAAGTCCAAGGCCATATGTTCAATGCAAAAGCACATATTGACAGACAAAACATCTAAATAAACAAACTTTTAACTTCAATAGCTATATATATATATATATATTATTTAAAAAATGAAACTCATGTTAAAGTTGATAGTTTAAAGTATACAATTACAAGCCATGGTTCGTTAGTTTACTCAAGTCTAAAGAGTGGAAAAATTTATTCATTCGGTATCTGAGATGTAACCCAAATTGAGATAAATAGATATTTATCATTCATCTGAGATGTATGAATATTTCTAAATTACAAAAACACCAAAAGTACAATAACTTTATCATCTATGGAACAAAAAAGAAACTGATGTTCCATAGAACGATTGAATTTTATTCAACAGTTACAAACCAAAGTCCAGATCCATTAACATGGAAGCAACACAAGAATGTATAGAGAGACACACACACAAACGCACATATATATACATAATATGCAAGACAATTTGATCTTGCAGGGTTTTTGTTCATGGTTTAAAAGACATTGAGTGAAGTTGCATAGAGAGGATTACATGGCTTAAAGGAGAAACAATTTGGTGTATATGACGAAAACCTTGTCCTCTTCAGTGAATCCGCAGATCCAAGAGCCGGCTGATTCAAATATGCGTATTTGCTCTTTGTCCACCTGAATATATACACATCAAAATACAAAGTTAAATCAAGTTGTTCATGTTTTAGGCTCATTAAAGGTATAAAAATCATATGGATGAGAATTAAACAGAGACCAGTCTTTTAATCCTTGATGATCTTCGGTTACCAAGTCATCCATATCCAAGCTTTCTTCAAAGCGTTTGTAATCCTCCTGCTGAAATAATAGATCAAGAAATCAGAACCACACAAGCTTCTTCGATTAGTTTGATCTAAAGAATCATACAAAGTTGAAACCATGAGTGAGACCATACAGAGAGATTACGAGCTCTGACACGAGCTGCAGCTTTAATAGCAGCAAAGAGATGTTCCTCTTCAATGATCTGTTTCTGTCTCCAAAACTTCTTGATCTGTTTATTAGTTATGCTATCTCCATCGATCTTTCTTGATCCATATCTTGGAGATGGAGGAAGCGGAGGAGGTGGAGGAGGTGGCATAAATGACTTCTTGAAACACAACTTCTCAGACTCATTCATAATCTGTTTCTTCATTCTCAGCTAAAATCACTTTGAACAATATATACAACAAGACAAAGATCACACAACTTTGAACTATATTATACTATACAACACAAAAAGCTACAGATGAATCTACAGATTCTGAATCTAACCTTCAAAACTAAAGAGATACAACAACTAAGATTCTTATGAGTCTACGTCTACTCTTCCAATTAGCTTGTACGTTAAGACAAACACAACTGTAGAAGAAAAGACAAGTAGATGTAACTTCTAATCTTCTTCACCATCAAACAATAAAGTAAACTATGGATAATGTCAAAATATATGGTCTTTAGTAGCTTATTGCGTATCATTCAATCACAGCCGTTGAATTATTACTGTCACAATCAATATCACTGAAATGTCATTTTCATATGACGTAAAATTCCATTAAATAAATATTCGTCTTTTTGTTCTGTTCGATCTCTTTAATCCGAGAGAGAAATATTATAATCCATTTTTTAATTTCCTCGTACGAAATTTCAACGACTCTAAGGTGAAATTAGTCTCTCCAGATAAACGAATCACGAATCAAAAATAACTCATGATTTTATTGAAAAATTCATTCTCAAATCTCAATTTGAACAAAACCATGTAATTTACATCAAACATAAACATCACTAATCATTTAATTAAACCATGTGATACATATCAAACAAAAACACAACAAACATAATTTAAACACATAATTATAAACATCTGCTTCAGCTAAGTCTGGGATGAGATTTGAACCGCTTTGGTTTTGAATCGATACCGAGGAGCACGAGGAACGACCTGACTCGGACCGAATCCGTATTGGCCAATTCCACCGGTTAGTGGTGGACCGTCGTCGTAGATGTAACCGATTAAGTGGTTGCAACTATTGCACTTGATCTTGGTTCGTTTCCGTTGGATTCCCCAGTAATTTAGGGTTTCGAAGAACGGCATGATTTTATCTTCTTTTTCGAATCGGAATTTCTCGGCGTCGACGGCGGCGAATGAGAGCGTTTTTTTGTTTCCGGCTTCGAAGTAGAAATCCGGTGGAAATAAATCGTTAGGGTTCAGATTTAGATCTGATCCGCATTCTTTGCAAGTGTAGATCGTTAAAGCCATTGTTTCCCAATTATGATTTCTTCTGCCTCTCTCGTCTTTTTCTTCTTCTTTCTGTGCGGAATTTTCTCGAGAAACGCGTTTCTTTGGTCAGCGCCGTCGTAACTGACTTGGAACTCTCTGACGCTGTCAAATTGGGATAATGGGCCTATTAGATTATGGGCTTTGTGTAATATAGTACGCCTATATTCTTAATGTGTGGGGTCGTAGGCTAATTAATACACAAATTAGGCCTAACACAAATAATGCTTTTTCGTTGCTAAGAATTTTAATTTGCGACAACAGTAACGGTGAGACTTGAAGTGTGACATAAATTCTAAAATTTTCGTCAATGCGATTTAACTTTACTAACAAAGTACTCATTTCTCATATTTGGCAGTTTAATCGTAAGCTTTGTTAATGAGTTGAGTTTAACTGTTAAAAGGGTAAAAAATGTTAGTACTCTGAATGTTGCAATAAATTACGAGTTTGATATCGTTATTGTTAATGGGCTGGCTATTCAAAAATTATATTGCGTCAGCTTATGTTGGCAGCAATCAAAAGATGACGAGTTCATCATCCTTAAACACATTTTAATCAGTGGCCAAAGCTTTAACAGCTTTTCCAAATGATCATGATCCACTAATCACATATTGCTGAATGAATGCAAAATTTATTCAACCAAAAACCTTTTGTATCTTGTATGCATTCTTTTATAAAATGTTTAGAGGGCGGGAAGATAAACTTTAACTACAGTTAGATTAAAGCAGGGAGATGATTTAGCCTCTTGAGCCAAACCAAATGCTGAGCTCATCTCTTATCTTAGGCAATCCTGGTTTCAAGAATGAAGAAATTATACTGCGGACAACACGATCAATAAATGTAACAAGGTGGGCTAGGGTCCGAGGGAGCTCGCCATGCCGTCGCCTATTACGTTCCATCCATATGGGAGAGAAATTCTTTGATCCGCTTGGCAGAGTAAAACCACTCCAATTATGGTGAGTTTCTCATACAATCTATGTTTTCTCTTTTTTTTTTTCTTTTTTTAATTCCAAAAATAATAAACCTTTTTACTCAATAATATAACAAGCCAAAATAATTATATTTGAAAACATATTATTTTAGTAGAAAATTTTAATTTAACATGAATTAGTGAAAGTTCACATATATAATAATTTTAATATTAGAATTTTTCATATAATATATACTATCATAATTTATTAGGTATATTTAGATAGTACTTTTAAATAACTTGAACTATCGAGTAAAAAACAATTTAATTACTTATTCACGATTTTTATTTGTTGTTATTCTTTGATACTCAAAATAAAAATCACTAACCATAATTATAAAAAAATATCAAAAATCCAAATCTAACATTTATCGGATCAACAATTTATAATTAGGTTACATAATTTAAATATATAAACATTAAATAACGGTGTTTAAATAATATCAAACATGTAGTTCATAAAAATGTAACTATTAAACATATAATTATTAATAAATTTGAAAATATTACTTCCTCTGTTTCATTATAAGTGTAGTTTAAGGTTTTTACACACAAATTAAGAAAACATTGAAATTCTCTTTTTTACCCTTCATTAATACACTAAATAAGTTTTTTCATTGGTTATCACATTAAAATAATATGAGTAATAAAATAAATCTTATTAAAAATATGTGTTAGAAACCCAAAACAACACTTATTTTGTAACAAAAAAAAACCTTAAAACTACAAATAAAGTGAAACAAAGGGAGTATATTGTTCATTTTGACGTGAATTATTCATTTTGTCTTGAACACTAGATCATTTTTGTGTGGACACACTTATTCAAAATGTACAATTTATTATGTTAAATTATCTCTTTAAGATATCATCCATAATACACAGTCTACTACGTTATGAAGGTTTTCATTTCATAATAAATTATGCATATAATGAAATCATGAATTATGTACAATCGAAATAATATAATTTAATATAATGAATTATGCATATTAGATAAATTTGTCCACATGAATCGTCCATTTTTCTTTGACCACTTGGTCATTTTTGTGTGGACACACCTATTCAAAATGCACAATTTATTATGTTAAACTATCTCTTCAAGATGTCATCCATAATATACAATTTATTATGTTATGAAGGCTTTCATTTCATAATGAATTATGTATGTAATGAAATCATAAATTAGGCATAATCAAAATCATATAATTTAATATAATAAATTATGCATATTAGATATGTGTGTCCACATGAATCGTCCATTTTTTTTACCACTTGGTCATTTTTGTGTGGACACACCTATTCAAAATGCATAATTTATTATGTTAAACTATCTGTTTAAGATGTCATCCACAATAAATAATTTATAATGTTATGAAGGTTTTCATTTCATAATGAATTATGCATATAATCAAATCATGAATTATGCATAATCGATTGTATATTATGGATATTACCACTCACATGCAATAGCATAATTCACGGTTTCATTATATGCATAATTCATTATGAAATAAAAGCCTTCATAACATAATAGATTGTATATTATAGATGACATCTTAAAGAGATAGTTTAACATAATAAATTATGCATTTTGAATATGTGTGTCCACACAAAATGACCAAATGGTCAAAGAAAAATAGACTATTCATGTCAAATCGATAATGGATACTAATAGAATTGATGTGTGATTTTATTTTTTATTTTGATATCAAATACGGAAAAAAACTTAAATTTAGTTTGTAGATTATAAAACATATACAAAAGTATAAGATAAAGATGTGAAAGAATATAAAAAAGAAGAAAAAGAGAATATGTAAGAAAATATGAGATAGAATATGTTATTTAATTTTATCCATTGATTTATAATTAAAATAAAGTTGATCCATGGATAGAGAAAGAAGGAATAAAATTGGTTGAAGATTTAGTTGGGGGTAAAATGGTATAGAATAAAATGAAATAGTGGAAAATTCTAGGTTAGAGTGCAACAAAATGCAAATGTATGTTAGCGTCGAAGGAAAATTAGAAATGTAGGTTATAGTGCAATTAACTCTGAAAACAAAATGTTATAGTGCTGTAAGAGTTTGCTTTGTACCTGCAATGTTGTATTTTCCATGGTTTCACTTAAAAATTATATAAAAATGTGAAATGTTATAAACTCTAACATTAAATATATACATATATATAAGTGTATATATATGTGTGTAATTTAGCTAAATAAAATAATTTGAGAAATCTGAGAGACATGGGTGTTGGAGTGGGAATTAGTGGAGGAAGATGTATTATTAGTCGTGTTGTTGTTCTTATTCTTACAGTTGATCATACAACACACACATATTTATACTAAGAAGAAATGAACGAGCAAGTGACAAATGCATAGTGATAAGGATGACTAAATTGAAAAATGTAGAACTGATGAGGATAACTCATATCAAAACAAGTGTCCTATGTAGTGGAGATGAAGACAAGTGTCTTGTAGTGTATGTGATGTGATGGAAAATCACACAATTAACATGTGTTTTTAACATGAAATTCTTTTTTGTTAAGATAAATATAGTAGTGATTGTCACTGCAAAAAAGTTTCATTACTTTAGTATCACAACGTTGTGTATTTTTCCTTCTTTTCAAGGTTAGAAATTCATTGTCATAACTCTACTTAAAAATTATATAAAAATGTGAAATTATTATTGATTAAAATAAAAATAGTAGTAATTGTTATTGCAAAAAAAAGTTTCATTACTTTAGTATCGCAATGTTGTGTGTTTTTCTTCTTCTCAAGATTAGAAATTCATTGTTTTTCATTATTTTTTATTATTCTCTCTTAGAAAGATGTTGCACTTTCTATTTTTTTAAAATGTCAAAATCTTCAGGAGTTTCTTGTCAAGTTACATAAACTAAATGCTCTGAAAAACAGATTTTGCAGGAGTATCGCTTGACTAAAAAAATAAAGATTCATCTCAAATCAAACTCATCACATGCCTACTCCCATATTCAAAACATTTATTATTGATCAGTTGTATATCATTCAAATAATGTTTCCCATAGTAACAAAATGTTTTCATTATTCTTTAGATATTTTTTATTTTTTTAAATGTCAATTTTCTTTCAACTTGCTTGCTTGAGAAAACCTTCAAAAAGACTTTGCAGGAGTTTCTTGTCAAGTTACATAAACTAAATGCTCCGAAAAACAGATTTTGCAGGAGTATCGCTTGACTAAAAAAATAAAATTCATCCCAAATCAAACTCATCGCATGCCTACTCTCATGTTCAAAAACATTATTATTGATCAGTTGTATATTGTTCAAATAATGTTTTCCATAGTAACAAAATGTCTTCATTGTTCTTTAGATATTTTTATTTAAGTAATTGTTTTTAGGTTTGGATAAAATCACTTTGAATTACACACATTTAGTGTCACCATTGAGCCCCTAAGTTACTATTTAAGGCTCTGATTGGCGACAGTCAAAACGCGGATTTTAAAATGGTTTTGTGAAAACCACAAAATAAACACCAATCAAGAAAATATTTTTAAAGTTTACAGTTTTAATAAAATAAATTGCGGATTGTGGGATAATTGTAATTTATCTAATGGATAACAGACCACACTCCAAAAACGCCTCCTAGATAATACCCAGCGGTCCAGTTAAAAAAGCAATGGATAAATGCTTTTTTCCAAAAAATTATTAATTATTTTAACAACAAAAACACACTATAAATATGGTGCTCTTAGAGCATCCGTAGTAATGGTATCTCAAAAGAGTATCTCACATTTATCAAAAAATATATAATAATATTTTATTAAGAGAGACTCTCAATAAATGGAGAAACTCATCCAATAGTCTCTGTACAGAGAAACTTTGGTGAGAGTTTCTCAACTTTATTAGAAACCCACTTATTTTAATATTATTATTTTATTTGGAGAAATCCACTTAAAATTTTGTGAGAAACACTTACTGTTCTTACTGACTTTTCACCTTTATGACTACAGTATGTTCCTTTTGTAATATCGTTAGTAGTACATTCAGGCTTTGAATGGATAAACGGAAGAAACACAGATTTTTAAAAAAGCAAATGAACCTAAAAAAAATTGTCATACACCATTTATTTTATTCTGATGAAATTATTGAGGGCATACCACAATTATGAATATTATTTTATCTTTTAGTAACAAAACAAGGAGGAATCGCTAGGCAGATGAAATCCAACCAAAACCAAGGGTATGCCACACTTTTTTATCGTAACACACATATCAAGACACAAGATAATATATATTATATTTTTGATGTCATTATAAAAACATGTGATTTCCCAACTATTCTACACACACACAAAAAGTTTTCACTTCTTCGATCAAAAGAAAAAATAAATTTCACTTCTTCAGTTTCATCGAATAACTCTCATTAAAGGTATGATTATAATATATATATTGCATTGTCTTACATATATCTTTTTATAATAAAATTTTAATTATAATAATACATAAGATTTTAATAATAAGCATAATAGTTATACTTATAAATATAGTTGGAATTCAATAAAATTTGTATAATATTTTTAAATATGTGAAAACATAATATTCATAATAAACTCTTAATTATGTATAATTATGTTTTGTTATATGGTAACGTAAATATTTCAACTTCTGCATATTAGGTTATTTAATTATAATAATACATGTTATTATTATAGTTAATTGTACATTACGGTAAATGTAAATGTAAAAGTATAAATAATTAAATTAGTCAATTGTAATACATATATATGCAAAATTTAATAGTATGTATGTATGTTTTATAGATAAATATAATAGTTCATTGTGAAAATAAAAAATATTAATTTTATTTTTAAAATTTGTAGATATGACTTCTAACCGCCGACAAAATATAAATGCTTCCGTCCAAAGAGATACAAGTGTACCCACAGAAACATCAGCATGGGTAAATAGTTAATATTTATTTTTTGTAAATTTAATTTATTGTAGTTATAATTATGTGAAAAATATTTGAGAATTGTGTTTACAACTTATAGAGCGCAGATAATTTTAAATAGACTCCTACCCGAGAATTGTTTTTGTTTTTAGTGGTATGATCATGCTCTTGCGATGAATAATTACCATTTGAAAGACCCCACACATGTAGGTAAAAAAATTTTGGTTGACAAGTTCAATAAAAAGTTTGGTTTTAATATAACGTATAAGTTTGTCAAAGAAAAACTCAATCCATTGAAAAACAAATTACAAGAAGTATTTGGGTCTTATGAATTCCACTGGCATCACGGTTGATCCTATTACATCCGAGATCAGTACATCTGAATCATAGTGGAAAGATCGTGAAGTAAGTACTCACGATCTGCCTGATCGGCACTTGATCCGCATGATCTGCTTGAACCGCTAGATCCGCACCGCCTGATCTGCTTTCTCCATTCGGAGCCTCATACTACTGCAATTTAAATTAATCAGAGAAGATGTTCAATAAATAAATATATATATATGGTGCTCTTAGTGACGACCAAAAAAATATGGAGCTCTTACTCTATCTAACATATAACATCACAAAAATCAACGAGAATACTTACAAGCTAAAAAATCTCTATTTATACAAGTATTATACCGACATAATAGACCGACTTTAGGAATTGAAAATTAGCTAAAACTAAAACTAAATACATATGTTATATTTCCATATCTTAACATCCCCCTCATGTTGGAGCGTGAAGATTCAAAACGCTCAACTTGGACAGTAGATACTCGAATTGAGATTGCTCATTAGTCCGAACATGAATGGTAACTATTTGACCGCGAGAACTGCAACATGAGTATTGTGACAATTGATCTCCACATGTTTAGTACGTTCATGAACAATTGGATTTGCAGCAATATAAATAGCCACTTGATTGTCACAAAACATCTTGACCAGAGCTATCTTGGTAAAACCAAGTTCTGCAAACACATGCTGAAACCAATGAATCTCTTTTGTAGTATTAGACATAGCACGATATTCTGACTCAGCGGAAGAATGAGAAAAAGTGTCTTGCTTCTTAGTTTTCTATGAAACCGGTGACCCACCGAGCAAGATCACATACGAATTAAGAGATTTTCTTGACAAATGACAAGTACCCCAATCAGCATCACAATAAACAGATATGTCCAAATTAGGATCAACTTTTAATAAAATGCCTTGACCAATCGTTCCTTTTAAATACCTAACTACTCTCAATGTTGCGCCCCAATGTGCCATGCATGATGTCTTCATAAATTGAGACAGAAGATGCACAACATAGGTGAGGTCTGCCCGTGTGTTGTACAAGTAGACTAAACGACCCACCAACCAACGATATTATGTGGGTTCCGGATAGAATAAACTCTTATATTTTGGAAGATTATGATTTTGTTCAACGGGTGTACCAATTGGTTGTGCGTCAAGCATACCAGTCTCGGTGAGAATATCAAGAGCATACTTTCGCTGACAAAGCGAGAACCCCTCAGAATTTTGAGCAACCTCAATGCCCAAAAAATACTTAAGCTTCCCTAAATCCTTCATATGAAAACATTCACCCAGATAAGCTTTAAATTTAGTAAAGGATGTCATATCATTACCGCACACTACTAAATCATCGACATAGACCAGAACTTGTATAAAAACAATGAAGAATCCTTATAGAACTGGGAAAATCCAAATCGGTAAGAGCCGTATAAAGCTTTTGAAACCAACATCTTGGTGCCTGACGAAGACCATATAAAGCTTTACGAATCTGACAAACTTTTGTTGGGTCTGAATGCTTAAACCCCAGAGGAAACTTTATATATACCTTATCTTCAAGGTCACCATGGAGGAATGCATTATGAACACCCATTTGATGTACTTCCCATTTCTTAGCAGCAGCAATACGGAGAAGCGTACGAACAGTACTCATCTTAACAACCGGTGCGAAGGTCTCATCAAAATCTTCACCTTCGATTTGATGATTTCCCAATGCTACGAGACATGCTTTATGTCTTTCAACAGTACTATCAACATTAAATTTAAACTTAAATACCCACTTACTTCCAATGGTGACTTTTCCTGGAGAAAGAGTTGTGATATCCCAAGTTTTATTGACCTCCAATGCATCAACCTCATTGGAACATGCCCCACGCCATTCTTTGTGTTTCATTGCCTCGGTAAAACTGGTAGGTTCAACCTCTGTAGTAATAGCTGCTAAAAAGGCTTGATGTGTGGATGAGAATATTGCATTAGACACAAAATGAGCCAAAGGATATGGTGTAACATTACCTTGGACTGTTTCAGAGGACGTCTGAACGGAGCAAGGTGAAGTGTGAAGGGTTTCTTCAGCAGGAGTTTGCCGATCCATAACATAATCCTGAAACTTCACAGGAAGCTGACGAGGGTGTCCACTGCGACTCAATTCAACCATAGGCACAGACGGACCAGGAACTGTTTCAACAACAACTCGGTGTTACTTTTCTATAAGACTGACTGGATTCGTTGTCGTGACTGATGGTTCCATCGGAGATGGCTCTTGCATTAAAACAATAGATGAATGTTTTATAAGAGACGAAGAGGAACTTCCCCGGTCTGTAGTAACTAAAACTGGCATAATCAACCAATCATCATCGACTACCTCGGGAGAACTGAAGAAGTTGCCGGTGGGGATGTATTCTCAGCATAAGGAAACACGTTCTCATGGAAAATAACATCTTTGGAAATAAGAAACTCTTCTTTTTCAAGATCAAAAACTTTCCAACCTTTCTGCCCAAACGGATACCCAAGAAAAATGCAACGCCTACTACGAGCTCCAAACTTATCTTTGTCACGTAAGCGAAGATGAATGTAACATAAACTACCAAATACACGGAGATGCTCATAACTTGGCTTCTCATTATGCAATATTTCATAGGGAGATTTACCCCGAAGAACACTAGACAGTGTTCTATTGATGACATGGGCCACGGCTAGGATAGCTTCACCCCAAAATTTAACAGGTAACTTGGCATCAAACAACAAAGTTCGGGCAACATTAAAAATATGTCGATGTTTTCTTTCCACTGTACCATTTTACTGTGGAGTACCAACACAAGATGTCTGCTGCAAGATGCCATTATCTCAAAAATAAGTGGATAAACACATAAATTCTGTCCCGTTATCACTTCTTACTGTCTTGATAGATTTGGCAAATTTTTTCTCAGTCATCTTGCAAAAATTCGTAAGAACTGTTTGAACCTCTGATTTGGCAAGCACCAAATATGTACAGACAGCTCGTGAGTAGTCATCGAAAATAGTTAAAAAATACACAGCACCCGAAGAAGAAGGAATGCGATACGGTCCCCAAACATCACAGTGAATAAAAAAATACTCATTGGATTTATTAGAACTCTCGGGTTTGTTTTGCCCTAAAACAGTGTCACAAGGACTAGGGTCTTTTAACTTATTAAAAGAAAATGATGCAGGTAAATTAGAAAACACCGAAAACGAAGGATGTCCTAGCCTTTGATGCCACAAACGCTGAACAACTGATGCAGTGACGAGATTAACCCTTGCAGCCATAACATCCTTGAATAAATAAACCCCATCACGCTCTTTACCTGCCCAATCAGGGTCCTCGTGAAACGGTCTTGTAAAATACATAATGTATCAGTTAGAAGAGCAAAACAATTTGTTTGCTTAAGTAACTTTGAGACTAAGATCAAAGAACAATTAAAGTTTGGAACATATAGAACATCAACAAGAGTAATCCGATCTGATATTGGTAAGATGCCTAAATGAGTCACAAATGCTTTATTGCCATCAACAAACCCAACTGGACACGGGGGAATGCTAACAAGATCTTTTAGGAACGTAGGATCTCCAGTCATGTGGTGAGAGGCCACCGTATCTAGAATTAAATCTACATGATGCATCTTACCAGACAATTTGTCAAAGTTATTGTCCTTTGACTTTTCAGTGAGTAATTGAGATAAGGTTTTCCACTGTTCTTGCGTAAATAATGGAAAAGATGATGAGTTCGAGGTGGTGGCATGTGCATTCTAAACTAGTGTACCACTGCCACGGTTGGAACTTCCACCAAAATCAGCTCAAAAGCTACGGGCTCTACTTGATCCTCTAAAAGAAACTCTGTGACCGCCCTTTGTAGACCCACAACCACCTCTGCCACTTGGTGATTGTTCTGTCCACCATTCAGGAAACTCCACGATCTGCCAACAACTGGATTTATCATGACCAACACGCCCACAATGACTGCATTATAACTTCTTTGAAAACTCTGTCCGAGTGACACAACTTGTGCCTTCCGGAACAGGGTCACGACGAGCATTGAAACCAACAGCTTGATGATCATGATCCTTTGACGAGATAAGATGCTGTTCTTCGCGAATTATCTTAGAATACTCAGCAGCCAAATCAGGCAGAGGATCACTATCGACAATTCTTGTACAAAAACTGCCAAACTTTGATTCATCCGGGCCCATAAGAAATTGGTGCAACTTTTCTTCTTCTCTTTCTTGTGTAAACTTTGTAGCATCACCACATAAGCACGTGGGAATGGGTTTGTAAGTTTCAAGCTCCTCCCACATCTTAGACAATCGTCCAAAATACTCTAACACACTTTGACCGTCTTGACGACACGAAGCAAGACGTGACTTGATATGATGACTATGCACATGGTTTCTGACGGAAAACCGTTTCTTAAGATTCTTCCAAAGCTTATGAGCATTAGCAATGAAAGTGAATGTCGATCAAACCTTTGGATCAATTGATGTCCGAATCCACCAAAAAATCATAGAGTTAACGGAGTGCCAAGCTTCAAGATCAGAACTATCATCAGCCGGTTGTAGTAGTGAACCATCAATGAAGCCGATCTTTCTCTTGGCTCGAAGAGCATTGAACATCTCTGAATACCACTCATTATAATTATCTCTTTTTAACACGACCGCACTTATCATAGAACCAGGGTTGTCCGAAGCATATAGAGAATACGACGATTGAACCGGATTCACCGCAACAACGTCCCATGTTTTCAGAGTAGTAGGATCATCCAACATAGGTACTTGACGTAAGACTTTCCAAACAGAAGTAGAACATAGTACTAAACGGAGCACTCGACAAGAACATACGACCAGAACTTAACTCGCACACGATAAATAACACAATGATTATGTTTTAGATGTGATAAAACAGAACCAGAACCAGAGACACATGATCTCAAACAGACAACCAAGCTTGCACTGCAACACTTGTAGGAACGAAAAAAAAAAAACTCTCAAAGACAAAACTCACGAAGACAACAGAAAATAATAAGATCTCGGATAATTAGGGCTTCTGATACCATGTTAAGAGAGAATTTAACTTAAGAAATACTTTTCTCTTCTTATTATTTATGTTCGATATATATCTCTATTTATACAAATATTAGACCGACATAATAGACCGACATAATAGACCGATTTTAGGAATTGGAAATTAGCTAAAAATATAACTAAATACATAAGTTATATTTCCATAACTTAACAAAAACAATTGTTTATGTTTATTGTTAGAATCTAACCAATCAAATCAGTCTAAATATTTTGCATTGTTCAAAGTAGCACATACATATACTACTATACATACACGTGCATTTTTGTATAGATATGTCATATGTCAATGTCAGCATATTCTTATGAATATTTCCTCGAATCTCATTTTTTATACGCCCCTCTTGGTTAATCACAATTATTAGTCAGACAAACTTCTAGTCCAATAATTAGTGATCCATAAGTAATTGTTTTCAGTTTTCATTAATGATGTCGGTAATGTCGACAATCTAACTCGTTTACTGTGTTATTAGTATTACAAAATTACAAAAAAAACAGTGATTGTATATTAATCAACCCGATGGTCATGCTCATGGACCACCTTATTTTGCCCAATTGGAATAAATTAACAAGCGGTTTACTATGTAATATATATACTCCATCTAAGTTTATTTCATTGTTTGTGCTTTCTTGCGTGGGTTTTCTATTTATGAATTATCATTTTTTTTTTCGTATAGTGGGAATATTTGTTTTCAAACTTCCTACCTTGTCTTCCACTAATCATTTTATTATAAATTGTTTTTGCTTGATTCTTAAATCTTAATTGGTTAAATCCGAAGTGTTGTACACTTCAATTTCCCTACTAATGCAAATAATTAAGATTTAGTTTTAGACTTTGTCCACACCATTGGTTTAAGTAGGAAGATTGTGTTGCACAATAAAATAAAAATTCAGCGCTTCTAAAAAAAACATGTTTGACCTAACCTAACGAATAAGATATACACAATTTGTTTTTAATAATACTTTACAACAACACTGTTTTAATTTATTTACAACTGTTTCAAGAGATAATTCAAAATTTTAGCTCCAAGTAGTTGGGATGATGAATGAATCTGTTCTACAAAAAGGGAATGATGATAGAACAGTTGGTAATGGTATCGTTGACATATTAAAACCATAAATTTTAAAAGTAAAGTAAATTTATTAAATTTCAACTACTTTTCAAAATCATTAAAGCGATTTAAGACTCTTTCTTTTCTCCACTTATATATATATATTCCTAAATAAATTTAATCAATTACAAGTTTACAACATTTGCATTATGAATTTGAATATATAAAAATAAAATACGTCATCTGATTTTAGTGATATAAATTGATAATCATAAAATTTTTTAAAAAGGCACCACTATACAATATCCACTATCCGCTAAAGAAATTAAAAAAAAAAAAAACGAAATAGAAATCACACATTTGTGGTCCCTACTTTGATGACGTGGCTATTCCCTACGTGTAACAGTAACGTTTCTTCTCTTGAACCCAAAAAAAACTCTCTTTCTCTCTCTCTCTTTGTATTTTTTGCTTAATCTCTATCCTTTGAAGATTTTGCGTTTCGTAAGAATCTCTTCAAAGATTTTTCTCTTTCTCTTATTCTTCACCGTTGCCTGAATCTTTGGATCATCGTAGTACGGATTAAGGAGATTTCGAGTTTTTTTTTCCGATCCGCCGCCGTGGATTTTACCCCCATGACGATCAAAGATGAATCGGAGAGTTGCGGAAGCAGAGCCGTCGTAGCTTCGCCGTCTCAAGAAAACCCTAGACATTACCGTATGAAGCTCGATGTCTACAGTGAGGTTTTACAGCGATTACAAGAATCTAACTACGAAGAAGCTACTCTTCCGGATTTCGAAGATCAACTCTGGCTCCATTTCAATCGTCTTCCTGCTCGGTACTAGATCTTCTTACATTTATTAGGGTTTCTTCTACAATTGGAATGTTAGAATAAAGGGTATCTTTTAGAATCTTGCAATTTCGTTTCTTTTCTACTCAATTTTACGTTTTTGTTTTCGCTTAGATTATTCAATTTTTTTTTTTAATTTCTAAGTATGAGTATATGTTCATCGACAGTGACCGATCTCTATCTCTCTCTGACTCATCTGAAAAATGGTGTTTGACAAAAATTGATAATCCTTACCGTTTGTCAACACGTGTCTTGACCATAACGATCAATTGAATGAAGTTTCTTGTGTATGTCAATGTGTCATTATTCATTTTAACGTTTGAGCATTTGGCATTATTGTACAGATATGCTCTTGATGTTAAAGTTGAGAGGGCTGAAGATGTTTTAACACATCAGAGATTGTTGAAATTGGCTGAAGATCCTGCAACAAGACCTGTCTTTGAAGTTCGTAATGTACAGGTAATCAAAGTTGTGAGCCTATACTGATGAAAGCTTCTTAAGAATTTTGTTTGCGTTGTTGTGTTACTTAATTGGTTTCTCTCTTTCTTGCAGGTTTCTTCTCCTAGAAATTCTGCTGAATCTGACCCTGCCGTGGAGGAAGATGCTCAAAGCTCTAACCCTTCAAGCGGACCGGGGTATGGAGTTCTATTAAATTTGTGATCGATCTTGAACCATTTGTCGACACTGTAATTTCTTGTTAATTGTGCGTTTTGTTCCTGTCAAAAGGGCTCTTGCACCTCCAACTTTTGGTTCTTCTCCAAATTTTGAGGCTATTACTCAAGGGAATAAAATTGTTGAAGATGTTGATAGTGCTGTGAATGCAACATTGTCTACTCGGTGAGATTTCTTGCTGAATTGATCTCCTCTGAATTATGTTTTTCTTTATATTTTTGTAGTTGAATCAATCTTGTCTCATGTTTAATAACTTTGTTACCTATCATGCAGACCGATGCATGAGATCACCTTCTCAACCATTGATAAGCCGAAACTTCTTAGTCAGGTTGGTGCTGCATAAACTTTGCCACTGGTTAGATGCTTTGTTACAGACTGTCTTGTAGAGGATTGTTATTTCTACCATTTTTGTGATTATATGAGTGAGAAATGATTTTCTGTTTCAGCTTACTTCCCTGCTTGGTGAGCTTGGATTGAATATTCAAGAGGCTCATGCTTTTTCCACTGTGGATGGTTTCTCTTTGGATGTCTTTGTAGTTGATGGTTGGTCCCAGGAGGTATGGTAGTTTTAGATTTTGGAAGCATCATGCTACTTTTCACTCAGGGAATGATTTGACAAGATCTTGAGTTATCACTAAGCTGGTTGAGAAACTTTATGCACTTTGAAATTTTAGGAAACAGATGGTCTAAAAGATGCATTGAGCAAGGAGATACTGAAGCTTAAGGTATTTTCATATTTTCTCTCAGTGATTCTCAATTTGAATTTGGAGGATGCAATGAGAAAATGCCCTACCTTAATGTGACTGTTTTTTTCTACAGGATCAACCTGGTTCCAAACAGAAATCTATTGCTTTCTTTGAGCATGACAAATCAAGCAACGAGCTGATACCCGCCTGCATTGAAATACCTACGGATGGAGTTGATGAGTGGGAAATTGATGTGAAACAACTCAAAATTGAAAAGAAAGTGGCATCTGGTTCATATGGGGATCTGTGAGTTTCATTGATCTTTAAGCTAGTTTTAAAAGATGTAAGTTTTTATTTAGAAGTTGAGTAAAAAATTTTGATGGCTATTCAGGCATAGAGGCACTTATTGCAGTCAGGAAGTTGCTATCAAATTTCTGAAGCCTGAGCGCGTAAACAATGAAATGCTTAGAGAATTTTCTCAAGAAGTTTTTATAATGAGGTTAGTGCAATGATTTCACATTGTCATGTGGAATGCATATTCCCATAGTAGTTTTTACAGAGTCCCACTGCAAAATCCAATTCATAGTTTATATACAGAAACATGCCTGACCGACACCTTATATTTCACTAACGATGCCCTTGTCTAAATTTTGCTAGTTCTTATCTTACGTTTTCCAAGTTGTAGTGATTTTTACACCACTTATGGTGTATAATGTAACCAGGATGCATGCTTCATTGTTCTTGGTGTTCATTTGTTACCGATACATTTACTGTCTGTAGGAAAGTCCGACATAAAAACATTGTTCAGTTTTTGGGTGCATGCACAAGATCGCCAACCCTCTGTATTGTGACTGGTAAGCTCTCAGTAGATTCCAATTTGAGTTGGAATTCAGAAAACACATAATTTGAGTTGACTGGTTTCATGCTTGTGTCAGAGTTCATGGCTCGAGGGAGCATATATGATTTTCTTCACAAACAGAAATGCGCTTTCAAACTTCAAACATTGCTTAAAGTTGCACTAGATGTGGCAAAAGGAATGAGCTATTTGCATCAAAACAATATTATTCACAGGGACCTTAAAACTGCCAATCTTCTTATGGATGAACATGGAGTAAGTTTCTCTGGCTACTCTTAGTATAGTCTACATTTTATCTGTGCGAACATGTTTTATTTTTACCAAAAGCAACAGACTCTAGGGTTCTAAAATTGGGATAATTTTGAGCAGCTTGTCAAGGTTGCTGATTTCGGAGTTGCCAGAGTGCAGATTAAATCAGGGGTCATGACAGCTGAAACAGGGACTTACCGGTGGATGGCTCCTGAGGTATGTATGAGTTTCATACCTTTGATATATTGATCTGGCTTAAGTGTCTGGTGTAAAAATAAGCTTTTGGAGTCTATGAAACTTATTGGATCAGCTCTCCTCTGTTTTATCACTCTCTTACTTGGACAATAACTTCTGAAATTCAGGTCATTGAGCACAAGCCTTACAATCACAAGGCAGATGTGTTCAGCTACGCGATAGTGCTATGGGAACTTTTGACTGGTGATGTAAGTTTCTGCTTACAATTATTTCTCTGAATCTTTCATGCTTATTAAAGAAACTAACTTCTTCTTCGACACTGATTTTGACACTGATGTAAATGGAAACAGATCCCATACGCTTTCTTGACTCCACTACAAGCGGCTGTTGGCGTTGTCCAAAAGGTATGTATGTTTCGAAGAGAAGAACGTTGAATCATTTCAAGCTTTTGTCTTCCTCTAGAGGCTAAATTGAATTTGTGTGTTTCAGGGGCTTCGACCAAAAATTCCAAAGAAAACACACCCAAAAGTGAAGGGACTGCTAGAGAAATGCTGGCATCAAGACCCAGCGCAAAGACCAGTCTTCGAGGAAATCATAGAAATGCTACAACAGATAATGAATGAGGTAAACGTCGTAGTGTGATACCGAGTAAAAAACCCTTACACGAGGCAACAAGATTCTCAGAGCAAGATGTGGTGAAAACAAAGCAGGTTGGAGATGAAGACCCTAGCACGGACAAGCAGTGTATCGATTTCTTTTCTGCATTTAGAAAGCCACGTTACTAAGCAGTGTTCTGATCATTAGTTTGAAGATAAAGTCATGTTCTGGCCTTGTACAGTTTTTTCTTTTTCTTTGGGGAGGACCTAGTTTTGACCTTAGAAAGTGTTTTCTTTGATTCCTTTCTACATAGAAACCTTCACCACTTTTTCCTTTTTCCTTTTTCTTCTTTTATAAGAAAGGAAGTTTTATAAGAGTTGCCTATTCATTTGACTTACTAAATCATTTTCATTGACTTATAGTTGTTGTTACTATGCTCATTCATTTCTGGCTCCAAAAACATACCTAAGGGTTTTGTCGTTGTAGACATTAAATAACGAACGCCGTGCCGTTCGCGATGCAAAGAAACGACATAACGTGAACCCGAAACACATCAGGATTTAGATAATAAATCTCTGGAGCTCCAATAACCAAACGAACTTTGGATTCAAACGACTCTGATTTGTGAACCTTGCAGGTTCTTCTTTCTTCACCTTTGAACATCTCTCAAATTCGAATTGGAATAACTTAAAGTTTCGATTTTTGAATTCACCTTCATAAAACAACTATTGATTCACTTACTTAACATTTTGGCATTTCGAATTTCTCATATTTTCTTACTTATCAACTATAGTTATTTCAGGTGGTTGCTTGTGGAAGAGATGGTGTTCTTGAGTTGGGGCCGTCCATCTGCAGAGCAACAGCAACAAGTAATCAACAAGTAAGAATCAAATTCGTAAATTAGAAATACAAAATCTTGCACTGATAATTTATATGTATGTATGTTGCGTGCTTTCAAAATCCAGAACAGGAACGTTCAATTATGACAACAAGTACAGAGGAGCTTCGTCTAGGTCAGTTGCTAAACTAAAGGAAGACTCAGAAATCGATAAAGATGGTTTCTTGATCAATCATGCTCGGGTTTTAGTTGGTTCCGGTAGAGAGAGTTATGAGAAGGGGAAAAAAGCTCTTCAGAATTGGAAGTATGTGTTACTTTTTATTCATCTCAAATTAATGAAACGAATCAGTTTTGTTCTCATTTGGTTTCAATCCAAAAATTTGTAGGCATTTTGGTATGGATTGGACATTTGTTGATCCTGCAACACCTGTTGAAGCTGGTACAAAATTTTGCATCTGTGTGAAAGAAGTTCTTCCATAAATGATGCTTCCTCTACAAGTGGTTTATGTCGATGAAAGCCGGAAATCAAGAAAAGGCCCTGCACATTTCGGTTACGGAAGTGGCACTCTCCAAGGTCATTTACTAGCTGGAGAAGAACGGTTTTCGATTGAGCTTGATGGAAATGGTGAAGTATGGTATGAGATAACTTCGTTCTCAAAGCCCTCTCATTTCTTGTCCTTCCTCGGATATCCTTATGTGAAGTTAAAGCAAAAGCATTTTGCTCGTCATGCTTCTGAAGCAGTGCTGAAACATCTCAATGCTTCTTCATGATGATAATAACAAAATTGAAAACACTTTGTCTATACTGAAAATGAAGATGAAAGGTGAGGTTTTTTTTAATTCAGATGATTGGTACTCTTAAAACATAAAGAAATTAGCTTTGATCTAAACAAGATTTAGAGAAAGCTAGGAACAAACATTTGGAAACAACTCTGAGAAAATCCCTTCATTGTTGTGATACTACCATCGTCTAGCTTGAACACCTTAATCTGCTTATCTTCCTTGTTGTGAAGGAAGTAAACAGAATTTTGTAGGCATCCGTAGAACTCATGAGCCTTAACAGAGAAACTACAATCAGTAGCCATCACAAACGCATAGTCTCCCAAGGACTTAACTTCAATCCATTTCATCACTTCCTCATCCATCTTGTAAACCTTGAAACCAACTGTTTTGAGACTGTCACTTTCTAATGATTTGTATATCACATTCCCAACATCGTCATGTATTACAAGACCATGATGATGATGATCATCATCATCATCATCTGAGGAAACAGCTTTTCTCTTTCGGAGTCTCTTTCCAAGGAAGCGCTCGACAATGTAAAGCTCTCCACAACATTCCACAAACCTCATGTCTCTACCACAACTACTAGTTCTGTTTTCATCGACTGAAGGTCCATACCTATAGATGTTACAAGATGAACTAATCCACCAAATGATGCCTTTAGAATCCAAGGCATAAGTAAGCCCTTTGTGAACTATAATGTCGGTGTAATATGCCATTTGGTCTGGGACTCTACTCCATTTTCTTCCACTCAAGTTCCAGTTCCTGATCTTCCCGTCGCTGCCGATCACGAGAATCCGAGGATAATCTCCTCCCGCATCTTTTACAATAACCACTCTTCTGAATCCAGGAGCTGGTATTTCCTCGCAGCATTCTTGAACTTCATAGACTTCTCGAATCTCCGAGACCGTGAATGCCAATAGATCGAGGCTCTGGCGCGAATGTTTGAGTGCGACACGCGAGAGACAGTTGAGGAGATTGAGTTTCTTGAAATTGATGTCCACGTCGGATTTGATTAACCATCCTTGGTTTGGAGAGGAGGAGAGACTGACGCGGAAGAAGGCGGCGCGTGAGAGGAATATGTGCTTGTGGAGGCCGGTGATTAGATTGTGTCCTGGAAAGCTGTGGAGAACAACGACGAGGGGGTTGAAATGGATTAGAGGGTGGATTCGGAAAGGATTGTTGACGTTGGAAACAGAGGAGCGCCAAGAACTACAGATGCTACGAAAACGTATAAGTTCCACAAGAGAGAATAATCTGAGGATGATCAAGCCGAGGAGCTCCACCGGTAACTTAGACCAATCAACCGTTTCTTCATCTCTCTCTTTTGCTCCTTTGGTTGTTTTGCTACAAATGCTTTTACCTTTCAAAGAGTTAAAAGTATGTGAAGATTAAATATCATCTCTTAGTCTATGAAGAAACCAAAAAATAAAACAACTCAAGAAAACTGTTGAGTTCACTTATTCTCTGAAAAAATAAATGAAAATGAATAAATCAAAAACTAAATGCAAACTGTTACTGCTAATCAATTTGTAGAAACATAAATCTTTAAACATCTAGATTAATTTCATAAGACATATAAAATGTATTAGAAAAATACCTTTATCCATTGTATGGAGGATGTTTTCTTAAATGACGAAAGCTTATCTTTAAAAAAAAGTTTTAGATTTATATTTGTTTGTTTATAAACTTGTTCTTCAAATGTTGCGATTTTGTTACGCCGTCATGAGGAAGAATACATAAACAAATTTATAGGTGGGGAGTATATAGTTTCTCATTAGGGTTTTTGTTGTACTAATCTCAACCGTCAATCAACGTGATAAAAATTATCTTTCTAAATAGGCGGTGAAATTTTTTCACAATTTCTACGATGCTCATCACATATATTTTTCCGTGACACTTGTTACACATGCGAGAGGTTACATGTATTTTAAAAGACCATATATTCTAGAATTAAAGATATGAACTTCTTAAAAAAAAATTAATCTTGTGCTTATCTAGTGACTCATTTAACATTAAAAATCTGAATAATCTATATAAACCATTTTCATAAAAAAAAAAAAGATTAATCAATTTTGAAAGGACATGATAATATGAAATTCTTCTTTGTTTCTTTTAAAGATTAAAAATTTTTTATTTTATTTTCAACCGAATCATTCAATAGATAGGCCTAAAGGCCATTAGTCCACTAGTGTGGAAATGTTCACAAGAGCATTCTTTGCTAAAGTGTCTTCAAAATCATTAGATTTTCTAGCTATTAACGATTAAAAAAAACGGTGATGAAAAGAGAAGAGATGAAATCGATGTTAGAGAGAAAAATGTATAGCTCCTTCCGGCATACCTCAATTGATATCTGAAACATGCTTTTGATAGTGATATTATCCAAATCTGGTTCCATCAAGATTGGAGATCATGCACTGACAGACTCATTTCTGGCCCATGGTAGCTTGAGCATTTGTTATGGTCTAAACTAATAAACTTTATTTAAAGTAAAAATGCCGAAAAAGGAAAAAAATTGTAAAAAGATCTTGTAAATTTTTAATAGTTTACCTAGCAAATGTTTTGTAAAAAGGGTCATTAAATTTTGTTTACCCAGGGCCCAACAAATATATGGGACGGGTCTATGCACTGAGCACTGCCAGAGCTTCATCCATCATAGGAGAGGAACTGTTGACTTGAGAATTTGCTCCTTCCCCTAGGAGTTTTGAAGATTTCTCATTGAAAATCTATCCTAATTTTTTAAAAATTTATTAGATATATTTACGTTTTAAGTATGTAAGTTTTTTAAATATCAAATTAAATTTAAACATGTCTAAATATATAAAATTTTAAAATATTTTTTTACAAATAGATTTAAATATATTAATTAACGAAAATTATAAACAAAAAAATATATTTTACTAATTTTTTTCAATTGTTTGTTTGATTAAATATGTGACCATTTTTTTTTATCTAATCTACAGATTTATTTTTTTAGAAAGCATATTTATATTTCCAAATAAAAAAGAATTGTATAGTAGTTGAAAACATATTAAAAAGAATAAGTTTATAGCATTGTTAGAGCAACATCATTGGGAGTCTCTAAAAAAAGTTTTCAACAATAAAAAAAATAAAAAGTAGAAGGGAGAGGTAAAAATCGGTTCTCATTTGAGAACCCATAAAAACCCCTCTAGAGACTCTCTTTCCACGTGTCATCATTTTATTAGTTTAAAGTTTTTATTTTTATTTAAAATTTAAATAAATAATTAATTTATCTAAACATTATTAAAATACTATAATTGAGAGACTCATAGAGTCTCTCTCCACTGGTGATGCTGTTAGAGCACTTTTAGTAGGAGTCTCAGATAGAGTCTCTCACTATTAAAAATAATAAAAATAAATAAAAAAATATTTTTTAATAAAAATTGGGTGAGAATCGATTCTCAAATGAGAGACTCTGAGAACTTCATGAGAACCCATCTTCTGAGACGCATGTCAGCTCATGACTGGTTCATATTTTATTCTAATAAATCAAATCTACAATAGTTTTAAAACCCAATTAAATAATTTATATGTTATTTTTTTATTTTTTCTATGAATCATAAAATATAATTATCTATCTAACAAGTTCCATTATGTATAATTTTAAATTATATATTAATATTATTTTTAATTATATTAGTTAAATGACAATAATATTTAATTAAAACTATTTTACCTAATAAAATCACAATTCCGAGATTTGGTAAAATATAAAATAAAAATATTTTTTTATATTCTAAAAATTATATATAATCTGGTTTTATTATTATTACTATTATAGATTATGTAAAAATATAAATAATTAATAAAATTGAATATATTTAAGATAAAATTTGATATGATTTTAAAATAGTAATTAAAAATCTTTTAATTTAAAATACAAATTAAAAATATTCAAATTAAACTATTAAAATATAAAATTAGATTAAACATAAATATTAAATTGATGAGAGAATTAGTGAGCCTCTCACCAATGGAGGTAAAAAATCATGACAAGGTTCTAATAAAAAAGTGTAACAAAAATAATAATATTCTATTGGTGATAGATTCATTGAATCTCTCATAAATGTTGTTGCCCTTAGAAACACTTAATAATTAGAGTGATTTAAAGAGAAAAATTAAGAGAATAACCTTCTTTTTTTTGCGTCCAATTAAGAGAATAATCATGTGGCATAAATTTTTGGTAAACAACCTTTTCAGATATGAGAAATTCAGAAATGCCCTCACACAATATATACACCATTGTTATATTAGAAAACATGTTGTACATAATAATAGCATTTCAGTAGAAAATAGCGTCTTAAATTGAAAAGAATTCTCTATAAAATAAGTTAGGCAAATTAAAGCATGACAACATTTGAGTCCTTTTGTCTAGTGAAAGATATTGTTTTTGTAATATGCTGATGTGTCAGGTTTTTAGAGAGTTTGTTAAGCTGATGTGTTTTGGAATCCAAATTAAACTTGGAATCCTCTTCTCTGAATAAAACTTGATAGAAATTTTTCCAAGATTCACAACTGCATGAAACTCAAGAGATACCCGGTTGAAATCATTTTCATTTTTCTTAATCAATGATAGCTTGCTGATGCCGTCGGAGAAGAAAAACTGACTAAAGCTGAGTTATGGAAAACAGTTAATTGTATGATTTTTCGGATGGATTAGGGCCTCCATGTGTTGAGTAGTGTGTGAAAATCGATTGCTTAGAAAAGAAATAAACACATGGTTTGATCATCGAGTTCACAGCCTTTAACCGCTACGTCTCGGGGGAGGACTCTTGCTCCCAAGCTTCACTATATGAAAGAGGTTACATACACCACTAACTTGTGATGTTTTTACAGATTTTTTACACAAGAAACACATGATTCAAAGAGGATGAAGAAAACTTGCTCATGAAGATCTTGTTTTCTCTCTCATTCTCTAGAACTCTCTTGATGTCTCTTCTCACCTTCTCGTACTTTCTTGATCGAAGAGATAGAATTTTGTTCTCTTCCTCCTTACGCCAAATTCGTCTAGCCCAGTAAGGCCTATTTTGTTGTGTGTTTTGTCAAACCCAACAACAAACTCCACCTTTTGACAATAACACACACATCTCGATGGTGTCAAACGATGAAACCAATCTCTCCTCTTTCTCCCTTCGTGAAGCCAATCTCCATCTTTTCCGATGCACTCCTCCTCCATCTCCGGTGAACATCTGTGTTCCCAATGTCACTTGATTTTGGCGAAAACAGTAAACATCCCCTTCATCTAAATTTCTTAGCCTTTAGATCTGGACCTCTTGGTTCACCACCATCTTCGCTGGCCATTAGCTCTGGATGTGATTTTTCTCCAGCAACTTTTAGACATTATGATCTTCTAATTTCAGAGATTTTGAAAACTTACAAATTTCCCCCTTTTTTAACCAATTCAGGTGATAGGCTCTTTTAGCTTCCCCAACGAGCCTCACTACTTCTTCTGTGAACTCCACAGCTTCTCCTACGAGTTCCAGGTAGTCAATGCTTTGCGATTCAGCTTTTAACCGAGGGATTTAACTCATCTACTCTGTTAACAGTTGAATCTCCACTCTCAGCGAGTACAAATGTGGTTTAGCCATGAACATCTTCTGGTAACATGTCAATCTCTTACCTTGTCTCCTTCTGAAATCTGTATTCCTTTCAACACGATTTCATAAATCTTCAGGTAACTTATCCACCTTGAATCACTTTTCTCTTGACTGACTACTTCAATCTCCAGACATGTGATTCTCTAACCACGTTTCTCTCTAAAACTTCTCATCGTCAGATACTCCACCTGGAACTTGTAACTCCTACATAGTTCCAGCACTTAACAAGTAACTCCAACTCCAATTTACCCTTTACTTCATTCTGATTTTGAGCATTACTCACAGAAACTAACTCACCTTTATTTTCATGTTCTGCGAGTTCATTAGAGTTACTTGTAGCTGCTGCTCCACTTCAGTAGATGTTCAGAAGCTCACAGCAAAGCTGGAATTTCTGACCATGTACTGTCTTAGTTAGGAAATCTGCTGGGTTTGCTGTTGTGTGGATTTTGTGTAGAACGACATCGCCTTGAGACACTATATCCTTGATGAAATGATATTTAGTGTCTATGTGCTTGGTTCTTTCGTGATGAACTGAATTCTTTGCTAGAGCTATAGCACTCTGTGAATCACAATGAACCTTAACACTGTCTTGCTTAAAACCCAATTTTGAACACAAACCTTTCAACCAAATGGTCTCTTTCACTACTTTAGTAAGAGCCATGGACTCTGCTTCTGTGGTTGAAAGAGCCACAACAGACTGTAAACTTGACTTCCATGAAATTGTGTATCCACCAACCTTAAACACAAAACCTGTAACTGATCTTCTCTTGTCCAAGTCTGTTACATAATCTGAATCTGAAAAACCTTCAATACAGAACTTGGAATCCTTCTTAAAAATCAAGTTTTGAGTGTATGAACCTTTTAAATACCTTAGCACCCATATCATTGCTGACCAATGATCCCTTCCTGGATTTGACATAAACCTACTGATAAAACCCACAACAAATGCTAAATCTGGCCTTGAACTAACCATGGCTCACATTAAACTCCCCACAGCACTTGCATATGGAGTCTTTTCCATGTGTACATCTTCTGTTTTCTTCTCCTCTTCTGACAAGCTTCTGAGTTTGAAGTGAGAAGCAGTTTTTGTAATTACTTGCCTTGCTTCAAACATTCTAAATGTTTTTAACACTTTCTTCAAGTAGTTTCTCTGAGACATAATCAATTCTCCCTTCTATATGTCTCTTATAATATCCATACCCAGTATTCTTGAAGCCTTTCCCAAATCTTTCATTTCAAACTCACAATTCAGCTTGTCTTTTAGCTTCTGAATAACTACCATACTCCCTGAAGCTATCAGCATATCATCAACACAGAGCAACAAATACACAACTTTATCAGTTTAAGTGTCTCTCATGTAGACACATGGTTCATGATTACTTCTTTCAAAATTCTGATCCTTCATGAATCCATCAAACCTCTGATTCCAAAGCCTAGGAGACTGTTTTAGGCCGTATATGGCCTTCCAAATGTTTTTAACACTTTCTCCAAGTAGTTTCTCTGAGACAGAATCAATTTTCCCTTCTATATGTCTCTTATAATATCCATACCCAGTATTCTTGAAGCCTTTCCCAAATCTTTCATTTCAAACTCACACTTCAACTTGTCTTTTAGCTTCTGAATAACTACCATACTCCCTGAAGCTATCAGTATATCATCAACACAGAGCAACAAATACACAACTTTATCAGTTTGAGTGTCTCTCATGTAGACACATGGGTCATGATTACTTCTTTCAAACTTCTGATCCTTCATGAATCCATCAAACCTCTGATTCCAAAGCCTACGAGACTGTTTTAGGCCGTATATGGCCTTCCAAATGTTTTTAACACTTTCTCCAAGTAGTTTCTCTGAGACAGAATCAATTCTCCCTTCTATATGTCTCTTATAATATCCATACCCAGTATTCTTGAAGCCTTTCCCAAATCTTTCATTTCAAACTCACACTTCAGCTTGTCTTTTAGCTTCTGAATAACTACCATACTCCTTGAAGCTATCAGCATATCATCAACACAGAGCAACAAATACACAACTTTATCAGTTTGAGTGTCTCTCATGTAGATACATGGGTCATGATTACTTCTTTCAAACTTCTGATCCTTCATGAATCCATCAAACCTCTGATTCCAAAGCCTAGGAGACTGTTTTAGGCCGTATATGGCCTTCCTTAATACACAGAATTTGTTTTTATTTCCCTCTTTTATAAATCCTTCAGGTAGACTCATTAGGATCCTTTCTTCTAGGTCTTCATGCAGAATTTTAACATCCATCTACTCTAACTCGTAATCCATGTTAACAACAAGTGATAACATTAACCTGATAGAGACATGCTTTACCACTGGAGAAAACACTTCATTGTAATTAACGTTTTTCTGCTGTGAAAATCCCTTAGCAACTAATTTGGCCTTGTATCTTTGTTTCTCCACCCCTGGTATACATGGCTTCAACTTAAAAGATTCATTTGCAACCAATCAGCTTCTACTTTTCTGGCTTCTCAATTAGATCCCAAGTATGACTCTTTTTATGAGAATCCATTTCCTTCTTAATTGCATTTTTCTATTGCCTTCTCTTATTGTTTTTCATAGCTTCTTCATAAGACTTAGGTTCTTCTGTTTCCAAGTCTTCTGCTGCTACCAGTGCATAAGTCACATAATCTGCATCTTCAAATCTGGAAGGAGGCCAGAGATTACTTCTTCGTTTTCTGTCTTTGTCCAGTAAATAATCATCTAGAGATTGTTCACTCTCAAGTATATCAACCTCTTCATCTGTTGCAGATTCTTCTGAACTTCCTGAGCTTTCTGAACTTTTTGATGATGATCTTTCTCCATCTTGAGAGGATGATTCATCAGAATCTAAGTAACTGCTAGAACTTATGATAAGATGATGGCTGAAAGACACTCTTTTTCCAGCATTCTTTGATTTCCTGTACACCTTATCAGTTTCCTCTTTCCTTTTGTCTGCACTACTTAGTGTGTTCTTGTACATCTCACTTTTATTGAACACCACATTTCTGCTTGTTGTGCAGTGTCGTTCCTCAGGTAACCAGACCCTGTACCCTTTAATACCAAAAGAATATCCCATGAAAACTCTTTTGACTGCTCTTGGACTTGTCTTATCTTGAGTAACATAGACAAAAGCTGAACAACCAAACCTTCTTAAGTGACTCAAATCTGGTTTTGTACCAATCCACACTTCCTCATGTAACTTGAAACCAATAGACAAATTTGGTGTCCTATTGATTAAGTAGACAGCCGTAGAAGTAGCTTCAGCTTAAAACTCTTAACCTAATCCTGTCTCAACAAGCATACTTCTAACCTTATTCATAATAGTCATGTTCATTCTCTCCGATACACCGTTTTGCTGTGGTGTATAGGAACACATTATGTGCCTCTTAATTCCTGCTTCCTTACACAAGTTGTCAAACTGTGTATTACAGAATTCAAGACCATTATCTGTCCTTAGATGCTTAATCTTCTTCCCCTTTTCAGTCTCAACTGCTTGCTTCCATTCTCTGAACTTGTAAAATGCTTCATCCTTAGTCTTCAGAAAATACACTCATACTTTCTTTGAGAAGTCATCAATGAAGCTTACAAAGTATTTACAACCACTAAGACTTTCTGGAGTAGACGGAGAACCCCAAAGATCATAGTGTATATAATCTAATATACCTTTTGTGGTGTGCTTAGCAGTTGGGAAACTATGCTTGTGAGATTTTCCAAGTGCACAACTCTCACAAAATTCCAGCTCGTCTACTTCTTTTCCTGATAAGTAACCTTTTTTAACCAAAACATTTATATTCTTGAAGCTCATATGACCTAGTCTAGAATGCCATATGCTAGTCATATCAACTTCTGATCTTGCCATAACAACTTCTCCACTTACTACATTTCCTTGTAGATAGTATAGTCCATCTTGATATCTTTCTGATATAACCTTCTGCCCATCTTTGTAGAAAGTGACTACAAAGTCTTTTCCTTCATATTTGCAGCTTTTTTTCTCTAACTGACCATATGAAATGAGGTTTCTTCCCATTGTAGGTATGTACCTCACCTCTGTTAATATGACTACAGAATTATCTGGATTCAAGATCTAAATCTTACCAATCTCTTTCACCTCACAATGAGTCATATTACCCATCAAAACCTTGCCACCATTAAATTCTTGTAGGTCAAATAGAGAATCTTTGTCTGGTGTAATGTGAAAACTACAATCAGAATCCATAACCCAATTTTTCTTACTGTGTTGAGGGCTGGCTGTTAGTACTAGGGGTTGTCTTAGCTCCGTTGCAATGTTTGATGAGCTTGAAGGTTTATTTGAAGACTTTTCAGGATATTCCCTCTTCCAATGTCTTTCTTTCCCATAGATAAAACAACCCTTATTGTTCTTATTTGAGGACTTTTCAGGACATTCTTTCTTCTAATGTCCTTCTTTTCCACATATAAAACAACTCTTATTGTTCTTATTGTACATGGGCCTTGAATTTGTTCTGCCTCTGCTCTTAGACCGCCCTTTCCATGGTTTGCCTTTTCCTTTATCACACTTCTTCTCTGGTCTGCCTCTTGTTTCAATGTACAGACCTTCACTTTGTGATTTTGAGAGCTGGCCACTTTCTGTCAACTCTCTTTCCTTTGATTTTGCTACTCCTATCACTTCATTCAAACTTAAGGTGTCTCTACCATACTTTAGGCTCTCTTTGAGCTGATCATATCTATTAGATAATGAACTCAATAACAGTACAACTTGAACCTCTTCTGTCACCTATACTCCTATGTTGTTTAAATCTGCAACTAGCTTAAAGAACTCATCCACATTCCCATCTATACTTTTAGAGTCAGTCATCTTGTAAGTATAGAACTTAAGCTGTAAGTAGATGCGATTGGGTAAAGATGTCCATGTATAACCTGTTGAGTGTAAACCACATGGCTGCTACTGTTTCACAGTGTGTGATCTTCCTTAGTACTTGATTTCCCATATTTAGTACTATAAGATCCTTTGCCTTCTCTGATTTTTCAAACTTTGCAGGATCAATACTTGGAAACAGCCCAGAACCTCCAGATGTACCTGTTTGAGAGTCTCTTTTAGCAGCTGTTCATCATTCAAGATCTCTTTCAGCCCTAGAACACCAAAGTGAGCCAACATCCTGACTTTCCACAAGGAGAAGTCACCAGTTCCATCAAACCTGTCCACCTCGACCCGAGTGTTACTCATCTTGACTGTCTTCTTGTAACCCTTGACCTGAACCTCTTCAGCAACCGAACACCAAACATGGCACTCTGATACCACTTGTTGAGTAACGTGTGAAGATCAATTGCTTAGAAAAGAAACAAACATAGGTTTGATCACCGAGTTCACGGCCTTTAACAGCTACGTCTCGGGGGAGGACTTGCTCCCAAGCTTCACTATATGAAAGAGGTTACATACACCACTAACTTGTGATATTTCTACATATTTTTTATACAAGAAACACAAGATTCAAAGATTCAAAGAAGATGAAGAAAACTTGCTCATGAAGATCTTGTTTTCTCTCATTCTCTAGAACACTCTTGATGTCTCTTCTCACCTTCTCGTACTTTCTTGATCAAAGAGACCATATATATAAATGTATACATATGGGCCAAAACCATTTTCAGACTTTGTTCTCTTCCTCCTTATGCCAAATTTGTCTAGCCCAGTAAGGCCCATTTTGTTGTGTGTTTTGTCAAACCCAACAACACCATGTCAAGCCTTATTCGCTTGACTCATACGTTTACAGCTGATGCATACAAGCTACAGACTGACTTGGAACAAAGATTTTTGATTGGGAACGTCGTCCGTGTTCATCGGTTGAAGTCTGAACTTGTTGCGTGACAGCAAGGAGGATCGAGCGTCATGAAGTACTTTGGAAAGCTCTTCTTGAAATGGGAGGAGTTGAACTATAAACCTCCTCCTAAGTGCTCTTGCGGCGCTTCAGAGCAAATTGTCAAAGATTGTGAAGAAGAAGAATTGCACCAATTCCTTATAGGGCTCGACGATGCTCGATTTGGAAATGTGTGTACCAATATTATTGGTATGGATCCATTGACAGACCTCAACACAGTGTATCAATGTGTCGTTAGGGAAGAATATTATACCATATAAACCTACCCAAACACGAGGAAACCCACGTGGAGATGTATATAGGATAATCTACTCATGCATTTCACCCGAGCTTGAAGAATCACCAGGAAACCAATCATAATATGATTTTTTATCAAGGAAATTCACGCCACAACCGAGCTCATTTAGAATATGTCCAAGAAGACCCCAAAACGACATACCACGCATAAAGAATCACTTACAATTTCAATTTTGCTTGTGCAAACACTCTAGGCTTCAAAATCCCTCAACTAACCATATATAAGAAGACTTTTGATCGAGGAAAATCACCCCGTGATCAAGCTCCTTCAAAAGATGTGCATGAACCCTCTTCGGATCCTTTAAAAAGCAAGAATTTCCATCCAACTCAACTTCTGCTCGAGCGTTCATGCCCAGCTCGAGAATTCATCAAGAAATACCATATAGGGGAAATTTTGGTCAAGGAAAAACCTATAAAAAACGGGTTATATTTGAAGTTGAATAAAAATTATGCGATGTTTTCTCTCTTTTTGTTTTTTTATCAAGATGTGTTCTTGATATTTTTGGATTCTAGTTTCGTTATGAATATTCCCCTTTGAACTAGGCTCGACCAGTTGTACCAAAGGCCTTTCCATAGCCTTTGTGGTGCTTTCAATTCATCTCTTATTTGTTATCCATCTCATCCATTCGTTTAAGAGAGCGTATATCCAACTGCTTAAACTCCATCTCATATCACCACACTTTTAGATCTTATATCATTTGGTATTAGAGAATTTGTAATTAAAGTTGTGGATCTCGGATCCGAGGTTGTATTAATCGAATATTGAAAAAAGGATTAACATTTCCGTTTTTCGATATTTATGTTTTAATAAAGAAATGATCAAGAAATATTAAAAAGTGAATGAAATTTGTGTATTGTATTATTACCGTAAATGTCAAACTCAGACATTTATTAGTGTTTTCCCTAAATTCAGAAGAAGTGATAAGAGAAACGAAAATCCATTTCACAAGTTTATTACAACATTTTTTGCTTGTGACACAGGGAACACTGAGACCGAGTGAAATTTAACTTTATTATATCACTTGTTATTCCACATTATCACGTGTGTGTGTGTTTGGGTTAAAACTATTTTTAGCAACTAAGGTTAGGACCAGGGTCCACACCAAGCTGTCCACAATAGTCTCTATAGTACCTAATCCTTGCACTAACTGCACCTGGATTACCACCGTTACATTCCATTCCATTGATGGCTCTAATGGTGGCTCCAAATCCTTGGCTCAGTACGGGCCTTACGCTGTTCATCCAAAACCACAAAGCCGTCCTGTAAGCTACCGTTGGGTTGCTACTCACAAGTTCCGGCTGGCGTAGAAGGTCAAGACCGAGACTCTGACCACATGGTCCGTAGTTGTAGTTCTATGATAGTTGGATTGGACCACGACCGAAGTAGGCTTTGCCCGGTGCACATGGGTACTGTGTGTTACTGCTCTGGCAGTAGTTACGTGTCGCTCCGTTTATCTCTTCTATGTAGCAGAAATCTAATGCACATGAAACAGAAGATCAGTACTTTAGCTAGAATTATATCTATTAATTGAGATCAAGTCAAATGCTCAGTTTAACTATTTCGAAGGTTTAATCTTCCATGTATATTGTTTTGCTTTAAATACTTAACGAGTATACGTACGTGTTATGATATTATAATCCTCATTTGTAAATTATAAATTTCAAATAATGCAAACGTTTAGAAATATCCAATCCTTAGATTTTTAAAGTGTCATTATATTTGTATTATTTGTAATATTATTAATATTAGACCTTAGAAGTAGGTGATATAAAAGCATGTTATTGTATATAGAATCTGAACTCTTTTCTCGTAACCTTAGAAGTAATTTTCAAATGAGTGTATACAAAACAAACAATATTGCATATATATTATGTTCAATACGCTTTGTCTATGTCGAAAATGGAGATAACAAGTAAGGTTTTTATTCAGAGGATACTCTTAACATATAGAAACACTCTTTGAGCTAAACATATTCAGCTAAAAGGTGGAACAAACATTTGGAAAGCTTCAGAGATTGCTAGGACAAACAATTGGAAACAACTCTGCCAAAGTTGTCACAATACTACCATCGTCTAGTTTGAAGACTTTAATCTCTTCTTCTTTCTCTTCGTTGAAGTAAATGACGTTTGGGAGGCATCCGTAGAAATCACCTGCCACAACCGAGAAACAAGTATCGGTAGCCATCATAATGGCATTGTTTCCCAAAGACTTCACTTCTTCCCATTTCACCAAATTCTGGTTAAGCTGGAAAACCTTGAAACCTATTGTTTTGGGACAGTGTATTACTTGTAGTTCACATTTCTCATCCCCAGCGTCGTCGTGTACCACATTGTAAAACGGAGGAATGGCACCAACACACGTATTATGATCCATGGAAACAGCTTCTCTTTTTAGGAAGTTTTCTTCATGGAGACGTTGGACAATGTAGAGTTCTCCACAACATTCCACAAAGCTCATGTCTCTAGTGGTGTTATTTTCGAGTGAAGCTTCAAGCCTGAAGATGGCTGAAAAGGTAGTGATCCACCAAACAATCCCTTTCGAATCCAAGGCGTAAATTGACCCTCTGAAAACTATTATGTCACAGAACTGAGCCATTTGATTCTTGATTATGATTCTTGTCCAGATTTCTCCGTTCCAATACCTGATCTTCCCGTCGAATCCGATTCCAACAAAATGATCTCCTCCTTCAAGTGTGACAAGAATCACTCTTTTGAATGCTGGAGGAGATGGTTGATCTCCGCGAGAGTTTTGAACAACATAGGCTTCTCGAATCTCGGTGAAAGTGAATTTCAAAAGATTGAGGGTTTGACACCGATGGTGATACGGGTGGCGGGAGAGAGGGTTGATGAACTGAAACGTCCCAAGATTGATGTCCACGTTGGATTTGAGCAGCCACCCGTGGGTCTGAGAGCAGTGATCAGTGACACGGTAGAAGGAGGCACGTGAAATGAATGCGCCAAGGTCAAGGCCCTGGATTTCTTCAACTTCTCCTTGGGTGGTAAATGCAGCTACGACGACGAGGGGATTGAGTTTGATGACAGGGCGGTTCGAGAGAGGTCTGTAGTCGCCGGAGACGGAGGAGCGCCAAGATCTGCAGATGCTACGGAAACATTTGAGTTCCAAGGCTGAGAACAAACGGACGGCGATCATCCAGAGGAGTGCCACCGGTAACTCAGACCAATCAGCCATTTATCTCTCTATGCGATTCTCTTTGGCTAATTTGTTTATGTTGCGAAGAAGGAATCTTAATGTTTTGTACTCTCTCTTTTGTTTTTTTTTTTTTCCTTCAAAACCTTTTTATTAATAACCATTGTTGGAATCATACATTAGAAACTTTTTTATTAATGTTTTGTACTCTCTCAATCACTTTTTTTTCTTCTTTTTATAGAGAAATAAGTTAAGGTTCGAATTAAGTTGCCAAAACAAAAAGTTTGACTTCATGCATTTGTAAGGTAATATTTTTTTCTGGAAGGTGATAAATAAATAGTGTAGTCAATTTTTTTAAAGTAATACAACTTAATGCGGTCAAACTAATTAATACCTATACAGTAAGATATTTTTGGAGTTTTTAAGTCATCATCATTTGCATTGCATCATGTTTATTTAGTAATGAAATAAACATAGAGTTTTTAATAAAAGATATACTTACAAAGAAAGAAATGATATATACTACACTAATCCTACCTTAATATATATCTATATATTATAGGACATTATTTATTTTTCAATTTAGAAGTTTCAGAAAAATATAGAATGAATCTGGTAGATATTGTTTTTCATTTATACACTGTCACCATAATCCATAAAGTTATCATGCATGGAAGTTCCTCAAAGTCCTGAGATTTATCTATGTCAACGTAGGTAAGTTTTTGACATGATCTCTAAAACATGCCTACTCAAACCTAAACATTAAACATGGGCGTTCGGTTTTCGATTTGGATATAAAATATTTTTTTGTATTTTTATAAATTTTTAGGTATCTTTATATATTGGCAATATTGGTAAATCGTCCCCAATTACTTTTTGATATAAAATATTTTTTGATCTAATGAATTAAACTAATGTTTACAAAATCTTATGTTTGTTTAACCCTCCGGCAAACCCCTCTATAATCGAATGCCCATGAAGAATACAATATTACATATACATTTACTGAGAGATTATGTTTAGAAGTGAGGCTCGTGTTCGAATTAACCCTCGAAACAATCCTTCTAGACTATTCTCAAATCTTCCAATCCATACTTCAACCTTCTCAAGCTTCATATGAAGATCCTCAAGAGATATGGAATCTCCACAAATCGCGGAATCTAAATTCTCCAACTCGTTCTTGACCACTTTATCGTGATCTAACTGCTTGTTCATGAGGACCAAAGCCAACTTAATCTTTAAGTCGTTCCCGTTTTGTCGTCCCGACAAGAACTCCAGGAACGACTTCAAGACCGAACCTGTCAAGGAGACAACACGTCTCATTGCGTGAATCACGGCCAATAAATGAAAATCACTGTCTTGACCACGAACATGAGCTCTCATCACTAATCCTACATTAATGTTCTTCAATGATATAAGAAGCTTCTTCACTTCTTTCTTCATGTTCTTCCTAAATCCAACATAGCCGGAGACATCGACATCGACATCTTTCTTTCTCCTAACACAAGACTGAAGACCAAGAACATGCTCATGAGTCTCAACCATGAGATCCCTCGAGACGTTGCATATATCCATTAGCCTCAACGAACCATCAAGCATTTCCTCCATAAACTCACCTTTGATCTTCTTCTTCTTCTCATCATTAAACGACAACACACTCTGCGTCGAACTCATTTTCAAAAAATCTTCAGTACAATCGTATAGATCCTCCAGCCCCGCTAAACCGGAGTAAACCGACTCGGATGACGTCATCGTAGTGTTCATAGTGGTAAGAAGTTTGTCTATCGATTCCTCGATCGCTGCTGTGCTAGGATGAGATCTTTAAGGTAAGCTTATAGACCTTACATGATTCTTGATCATCATCATCGCCATATTTTTTCTAGTTTTGTGTTCAAACTTTGTTGTTTTCTCTATATTGAATTTATTCAACGAGCTCTATTTATATCTTAAATGTTTGTAACATCAACCAACAAAAGTTAAACAATAATAAGATTTTTATTTGTTTTAAGTTTTGTCGAATTGTTATGGGCAAAATGTGTGATTATGAGTTGTCATGTTACTTTATAAAATCGTTTGTTAAATTAATCGTAACTGGTCACATAGTTGATGAGTCATCGTCTAATATAATGCTTCCGGTTTCGCCACATAATTAATGGCTAGTCGATTGATTTTAATTTAAATAATATCAAACGGTCTATAAATTGTCTGGGTAGGTAAAGAAATGTAGATCTTCCTCAACCATACTATACTCCGACCTATTCTATTTCTACCTATATTGTCTGATTAGTGATTAGCCTCAACATCTTGGGTTATGACACGTGGAAAAGAGTCGAATCTTTTGTTGCTTGTATCATCGGCATTTGATTGATCTCGTTGTATTCGTAGAAAAATAAAACACTGCAACGTGTAGTTATTTGTCTTTTCTTTTAATGTTTTTCCTTCACGTCTGGCCCAAGTTCCTGCTAATAACAACACTGAAAATTGAAAATTGAAAATTTAGAAATCATAAAATAAAATAATGTTGCTACTTGTAAAATAAAATTAGATTTTATCAAATGAAAAAATTTAGATACACATAAAGATGTCGTAATTAATTTATAAAGAAATGTTTGTTTTGTATATTAACTTATGTTCGTTTTGTACACCGACTCATCTCATACATTGATTCTGCTCGTATACTATTTTGAACATTTTATAATTTTTTTTACTTATCTTTTTCACTTTTCTTTAGTTCCCTTCCCACTCTCACAATTGGCTCTATCTCTTGTCTCTTTCTTTATAACTTTTTTTCTTTTATGTATCTTTCTTTTGATTATCATTCAAATAGTTTACCAAAAATAAATTTAAAACATATTTTTATTCTTACAAATCTCTTTGAATCTAATGAGATATATTTTGTAAATCTAATGAGACCCATTTTGTACAATGTTTTGTACACATCTCTACAAAATGAATCTGGTTAGATTCAAAAAAAATTTGAAAGAATAAAATTTTGCTTTAGTTTTTTTTGATAAATCATTTGAATTATAATCAAAAATAAAAAGAAAAAATCAAGGGAAATAAAAGAAATAGAAAGAAAATAGAAAGAGATGGGGAGAGAGTACTTGAGAGAGTGGAGAAAAAGAGAGAACAAAAAAAGAGAAAAGAAAAAATGAGAAATGAGAGAGATAGAAAGATGAGAGAGATAGATATAGTGACTGATTTTCCAATTGTAAATAGTGTATGGCCCATAAATATGATTTCTTTCAAAAAAACTATTCACTACACCAAATATCTCTAGTTATAACCATTACGGGAAAATTATCTTAGAAGGCTCAAGTTTTTATGTCAATTTTTCTAGTCTGATTTGTGGACAGTCCGAGGTAAGGACGTTTATGGAGTTGCATGATTTGTGCCCATGGGATGTATTCCCATTATCGACCAAAGACGATATGAAGTTTTCCTCCCTTTTGTTCAAAATTGAATTTTCTATCCAGAAGAGTCAATTGACTTATTTGTCCGTCCTTGACATATTGTCCACGACATTCATGATCTGCTTTGTGATTGCAGATTTTGCGTTTTGCATCCCACGTTTGTCGTGCAGAGAGTATTGGAGATAAATTGGACTGCAAGCACATCTTGCAGACCAAGATTGTGAAATCCTAAAAGCTCGTGAAGCCGTGAAGACTAAATGGAAAGTGTTGACCGTTCGGATATTCCTTTTTGAAGCCATGAAGCCGTGAAGACTAAAAGCTCGTGAAGCCGTGAAGACTAAGCGCTCAAATTTCTGGATAAATCGCGGGTAGTGTGACCGTTCGGATATTCTTTTTTGTGTATCCGAAAAAGAATATTCTTTTTTCGAATTCTTTAATGGGTTTCAGAAACTCCTCTGGAGGCCCATTGCCACGACCCGTGCCGTGCCGGATCGTTGAGATCAAGTGTCTAATGGTTTTATGTGGTCTTCTAATATGAAGAGATTTACCATTATAGAGATTATTCAGTGCTCTAGTTATAGCCGACTGACTATCACAGTGTACACGAAGAGCTTGCACTGGTTAAGATTTCCAGGACACAGCTACACGAGCCACGAGCCCCGTGCCGTGCCGGATGGTGGCGGCGGCGCGTGTGGTTCCCATTTTCTCATCCTATAGTCATTTAAACTCATGTATAAACATGACCATATATATACAATTTTAAAACACAACTTCCAAGCAATGTGGGACAATTTCCACATTTCACTTAAAATTGAGGCTTTGCCACTTTTGGCTCATGCTCATTTCAATTCAACTTTTACACAATTTATAGATCCAATATGTCTTGGTAAATTGTGGCCCAACAATATACTCTTAGCATATTTACTTTGTGTTTAGAAAATTTTACATTATTACGTGGATGTTATCATTTGTTAGTGTTAGTTAACATTATATATAGTTATATACTATATGTTAGGATCTCATATTAAAACAACTTAATAATATCCCATATTTAACATCTTTTATATAGTATGTATGCTCTTTGTTTAAATTACACTAAAGAAAAATAATTATCATGTAGAATTTTACTTTGTATTTTCTTTTACAGTTTAACGAAATTTTGTCTATTTAACAAAAAAAATAAAAAATAAAACACCATAATTTAGTTGGAGATTTGGGGATTAAGAATTTAAGATGGAAGACAAAAGTTTCTACAAAATCCATCGTTGCCTATAAATCAACCTATTACCCAATATGGTCTGCTTTTAATGGTCCCGGCCGTGTCCTCTTCGTCGACTTGTAAAAAGGCTCATCAACATTTGTCCAAGTCCCGACATTATGCACACGTGTAAAAGCCGCATTTATTATTGTTTGCATTGTAGATCTCATTGGCAGCCACCAATCATTGCATTGCATGTTTCCAAAGAATGTTCAATCATGTAACGTACACTGTAAATAGCACATAGATCTCCAAAAACATTCTATTTTCTATGGTTATTTCCTGTGGCGCAAGTCATGTGTGTTCCCTAAAGTAGTCCCATAACAAAAATGGCTTTAACGAACTAAACAATTTTGATATAATTAAAATTGGTTTACATATGGTAGTTAGCAGCAACTATTTTGTTGGCCAAGCCAAAAAAATAGATTGAAGAAACAAAATTAATTATAGATATTACTATTAGTTTAGATTTCAGTTTCAAAATTTTTGGTCACCAAAAAATGATATAATTGTGGCTTGGGAATTTTTTTAGTTTAGTGTTTTATCAGACGTATCAGTGGCGGAGGAGGTTCAGTTGACCCACCATTGATTTTGATTTTTATTTGAGATTTCACGGATTTGCTAATATTGAATCCGCTGTATTTTTGTTTATAATTTTGTTAAATCCTTTTGAAATTTTAATTTCAAATGGAGATCTCTGGGGTAATTTTTTTTAACACTAGGGATCATTATTTGTAATTAAAATTTCAAAAGAAACCAGTTTTGGTAGTTTTACCTTAATTTATATCCCAATGTTTTTTTTGTTCAATTAAAAAAGTTACAAAAGATCCACAACAGAGAAAAAGTTTTTAATTTTTATCTAATTAAAAATGTCCATTATTAAAAAAACCCTCATTAAATCATCTTTATAATCTAAAGTTTAATTAGTCTAACTATATTTCTACTTTCTAGCAGAACTTGAAACGCCATTTCCGTCATTGGTTTCAAAAATTTCAACTTCAACATCCGAGAGGGAAAGAAAACCACAACTGACCACATCGATCAAAATATTGTTTATCTCCACCATAAGTAAATGTTTTAATTTGTTAACAACTGTTTAGTTTTTTTGTTTTGTTGAGAAAGATCATAGGTGTTTCTGCTTTACATTCGTCTGAAGAATTTTTATAAGCTGTTTTATATTTTATAAATAAATTTTTTAAAATTATAATTTGACACCGGTTAAATGTTTTTTTGGGTCTGCCACTAGCTGTGATCTTTAGCTAGTTTAAATAATGACCGTAACATTTATGTTTTATGCTACATAATTGATTGCTTTATATCGACCCTGTGACCAATCGGGTAAACACCATTCAGAAGCGCGATATTTGTGACATTGACTCTGCTGGAATTTTTCTCTAGGATGTGTCATTTTAATTAGTTAATTATCTCTCTGTGATCAAGAACCTAGCCACGTCAAGCTCTCATCTTAATCTAATTATCTAGTCTCCATTATTGTCTATTCTTGATTCCTTCATCATCTATTCTTGATTCCTTCATCATCTCTGGCATACAAAAAATATCTATACGATAGATAACATGACAGCTCAGAGAAACTTATACAACTCAATGAAAAAAGCTGGAGGCTATGGTAGATTCAACAATCTATGGACTTGACAATAATGTATAGGAGAATCTTGTATTCGTGGACCTCGTGGTACGTACATTTTTTTCTTATTCTGTGTATTTTTCCGTAGCGTTTAATTGTTTAATGGAGGAGACAAGGAAACAGATAATTGCAGAAAAAAACATGACAGAAGAGAAATCAAAATAAACAAAAGAATTTATTTCATTAAGAATGTTGACCACTTGTAAATCTTCTTCTTCATGATTCCACTAACGTTGTCCTCTGTTTTTTTGCCCCCTCAATGATTTGGTATATAATTCAACTTAAAAAAGTCAACAATACTCTGCACTTGGCTACTTAGTGTTAAAACATAACAACATATAAGAAGAGACTCTTCAGCGAACATAACAATCTCTTCCTGCAGCCAAAGTAAAGAAACAATCTTGTCAAAGCAAATCTGATTTGCTTGATCTCTCTAAAGTAACAACCACATAAGAACACTCAAACAGATGGCGTAATTGTCAAAGCAAATATGATTTGCTTGGATCTCTAATGCAACAACCGCATGCATAATCAATAACCAATTTATGGCATTCAGTCATTCACAATAGCTCATAAGAACACAGAGTACAAAGACACTAAAAGCAAGAAGCTGATACGAACAGAATAACAGAAAATGACTGCTTTATGGAAGAAACACAGCAAAACAAAATCACTGAATCGATATTTCGAGTGCTTAAGGAACCTTTTAGAGCTCTCATATGACAAGAATATAACCAACATAGATAAACAACCTATTCTCATAAATCATTGCTGGTTCCTTAGAATTTAACTGTTCATTCTAAATATAACGTATCAAATTCATTACTTTTGGAGAAAATAACAGGACTTGCACAAAGAAGAAAAGCTCAGCTAGAGAATACCACTTTAGACAACCAAGCCTTGTTCTTTCGCATTTTTATACCATTTCAGGGAAGTTTCAAGTGTAGAATACGCAGAAGCATCTGCCAAACTCTTGCTATCAACTGCATAATCAAAAACATCATAAGCCTCTGCAATCTTTCCACTTCTAACCAGAGCTTTCACAAACATGCCATAAGTAGCAGTCTCAAGCTTTACACCGTTTGATTTCATCAACTCATATAACTCAATCCCTTCGTCCGTTAACCTTGTCTTACTCAATCCAACAAGCAAAGTATTATAGGTACAATCATTAGGAGCACAACCTCTAGCTTCCATTTCTTCTAACAAACTCAACGCACCTAAAGAATCGCCTTTTCTACACATTCCATTCATCATCGACGTGTAAGTAAAAGTATCTGGCTCATAACCTGCTTCAACCATAGTTTTCAAATACTGCATAGCTTCCTCAGCTCTCCCGCATTTCGATAACCCGAAAATCATAGTATTGTAAGTAACAAGATCAGGCTCAACACCAGCTTTCTTCATTTTCTTATAAATACCAATCACCTCACTCCCTTTGCTCAATGTGCAATAGCCTTTCATAATCGTGTTAAAGACGAAACAATCCGGCTTAATCCCATTATGACCTAATGCTTCAACTAGACTCTCTGCTTCTCTCAAATTCCTAGAATTACAAACATTATCAATCAAGATAGTGAAGCTGATAAGGTCAGGCTTCACTTCAAATTTCAACATCTCATCGATAAAATCATAAACACCACTCAATGATCCACATTTTAACAGATGCTTCAGAAGAAAGTTATAAGTATACGTATCTGGAGGAGAATGTTTCTCACTAAGCTCCTTAATCAAATCCTTAGCTTCATCAACCCGACCCGATTCGCAAAGAGATCGAATCGTAATATCCGTTGTTACTTGATCAGGGGCACAACCACTATTCACCATGAGATTGAGAACTCGATGAACATTGGAAATAGATGAATCAGGAGCTCTACAAGCATGGGAGAGTAAGATATAGAACGTAGAACGCGCCGGCGAGAAATTAGGCTGCGATTTCAAGATGTGGTGAAACAATTTCACTGTGTCGTCGACATCAGCGATTGAGGCGTAGGATTGAAGAACGGAGTTGTGGAATTTGAGATCGAGTGGGATTCTAGAAGTGGCGGCGATTGAATTGAAGAGGCTTTTGGCGTCTGAGAGATTTGGTGTTTTGAATGGATTCCTTAACGGCTCTCGAGTTGGATTCTGGGGAGGTGTAGCTGATTCTCTCACGGCGGTGTTTCTGTTGCGGAAATCTCGCGGCGGCGGTGAAGGAGATGGTGTTGGTTTCACCATCAATTTCTTCGACGTCATTAATCGAAACGACGCCGGAATTTTTCCCATTTTTTAATATCTTTTTCGTTTTCTTCGATTAACCGCAGAGGTTTTAGGGTTCTTTCTTGCAGAGGTTTAGTGCCTCTGTGTCAAATGGATTGAAGAAGGCGTATGGTAGTCACACTCGCACACTCTAGTGCGTACGTTAGTGGATGGAGAAACATATTGGGCTTAGATAATTTGAATTAACTTAAGATCCACGACGTTCTTCTTAAATTTAGAGATCGAGTAAATTTTGTGTTTTGTAAAACTTGTGCTTTTCCTTCCATATAAGACTAGCTATTTGCTCCCTCGGTATGCATGTATTCCTTTCGTGGATTGGATCCTACGTACTGGCGATCTATGTTTTATGAGTGTAAGCGATTCAAGGTATCAATTTTATTATTTAATTGTAATTTTAAAAACAAGATACCGCTAACGATATCACATCAAATCTTTCTTTCTTGTTTAAATCAACCATAACTTGTTAAATAAGTACATAAATTAGCCATAATTTGTTAAATACATACATAAATCAGCCATAACCTATAACAATATGTTACATAAATCAGCCATGAAACGTATAAACATATGTTTACTAAAAACAATCATAAATCAGTCTTTGCTGAGTAATCATAAATCGTCTATAACTATATCATAAATTGGCCGTAATTGAATCATATATCTGCCATAACTGAATTATATATCGGCCATAAATGAATCATAAATCGGCCATAACTGAATCATATATTGGCCACAACTGAATCATATATCGACTACAACTGAATCATAAATCGGCCATAACTGAATCATAAATCGGCCACAACGGAATAATAAATTGGCCACAACGGAATCATAAATTGGCCACAACTGAATCATATATCGGTCATAACTGAATCATATATCGGCCAGAGATATTGTTCATCCTCAATTTTAAGCTCAACCTACACAAATACCCAGAAATCAAAATCGTTATCAATCAACAAAATCATTTATCAATTGTCAAATGGAGCTTCTGAAAACTGAAATCGAGCTTATAACTATGAAATATAAGAAAGAGGAATGACAAATTTCAAAAAAAAAAAAGAGACTTACACTCGATTTTCGAATTTGGGGATTTAGGGTTCTTCAATGAAAAAATAAATAATTGATTTGGGGTTTTTAGATGCTCATGAAATACAACTGTGGAGAAGTGGAGGAGAAGAGGTGCGGCTGTAAGAGATGAGTATACGACAACGGAGTTAGGGTTTCGATTTTCGCAGATGACACTGGCGTAAGAGAAAATGAACAGTATTTTTTTCTGGTTGGTTTGATAATAAAAACTGAAACCCTTTCAGTTTAAAAGATTTCAATTTAAGCCAAATAATTTTTTTTATTGATCGTAAACCTTATTTAAAATAAATCAAAATGGCATAATTTTTAATTATAGTTTTAAATTTTCTTTAATCGACATTTCCTTATCCATTTTGATATTTAAGTAATTTCCAAATGATGGGAGCTATGCTAGTTATTTCACAACGTTTCTGTGTTGTTTAAGTAATTAAATCTTGTTTATATGCTTAATTAATAGTTTGTTGTATGAAACAAGTGTACAAATGATAAATAAAGAGAGATAATTGCTCAAATATAACAGAAAAGTGGTTAAATGACCACCATAGCTCACATCTTATAGAAATTACTCAAATAGCAAAAAGATTAAGGAAATGTCCATTAACATATTTATAAAACAGTAATTAACGATTATGCCATTTTGATTTATTTAAAATCCGGATTAAGATGATTAATAAAAAAACAGTTATTTTCTTTTTTTTTAAACTGAAAACGTTTCAGTTTCCATTTCTTATTTCATACCAAATAAGAAAAAAAAATTGTGCATCCTCTCAATCGGCGAAAAATTAAAATCCTAACGTCGTCTGCCTCTTCTCCTCCGCGTCGCTCGTCTCTTACTGCCGTATCGCGCCTCTTCTCCTCCGCCAATCTTCTGTCAATTTTGTCTCCTTTCGTCGTATTGACTCAGAGAATTTTGTGTATTTTCCTCATTCGAAAACCTCATTTCGGCAGGTTCTGAATTTCGACAAAGGTTTCTGGTTAAGTTACTCTTACTCTGATATCACAATGTTAAGATTTCATAGCGATTGTTAACAAAAACCATTTACGCACTTTTTTATATGATTGAAGGATTTTTCTGGGATTGTTTTGCCGGTTGAAGATAACTACGATATTTGGAAATTGTTTAACTTGAGTGTAATTGATGGCTAATTTAGTATAATAATGGCGGATTTATGTTTCATATGAGGGCTGATTTAGTGTATTAATACAGTAAAACCTCTATAAATTAATAATATTGGGACCAATGTATTTTTATGATATTTTATTAATTTATCAAGGTTATTAATTTATAGAGGTGATATTCGGGTCAAAATAGCAATTTGGGATTGAAAAAAATTATTAATTTAGCGAGGTATTAATGAATCGAATATTAATTTATAGAGGTTTAATTGTATGTTTATGTTATGGCTGATTTAGAGCAATGCGTTTAAATAAGTTGCTGATATAGGGAATTAATATGTTTATGTTATAGCTGATTTAAGTCATTTGCTGGCTGATTTATATCTTTTGCTGGCATATTTATGTATTTTTACGGTGAATTTATATTTCATATGATGGCTGATTTAGTGGATTAATATGGTTATGTTATGGCAGATTTATAACTGATTTAAGATTCTTTTGGTGGCTGATTTATTTATTTAAATGGCTGATTTATGTCTATTGACGGCTGATTTATGTCTTTATAAACAGATGGATGGAGCGAAAAAATTATCGCGTAGACTTTACCAAGAAGGAAAATCTCCATTGGAGAATAAAAGCATGAATCACAACTGTCAGCTGGGCAATCTCACACGCGTTAGAGAAGCAATAGGTATCGATGCCTGGGAAGAAATTAAGAAATCATCTCTTGGATTCATGCCTAAGCTAGTTGATAGTGATTATGTGTGGTCTGCTAAAACTGTACATTTTCTACTCACCCGTCAGTTGACAATACAAAATGAGTATGAGATTTGGATAGCGATCGGTGGTCAACCAATCAGGTTTAGCTTGTACGAACTTGCTGAGATTACGGGGCTAAACACAGATGCACTGCCAACCAAGGATTGTGAAGCTGACTACACTTGTTTTTGGACAAAGTTAGGTGTTCCACATGGAGTTGGACCAAAGTATGATGAATTGGCTAAATGTTTTGGTAGATGTCGTGGATGGGATTTACCACAGCGGAAGATGTTGGAGATGTTATGTATTCTACACATGAGTATTCATAGTGTACATCATAATTCTAAAATCCCTTTAGAAATTGCAAAAAGAGTCTTCAAGGATGAAGACATTACTATTTATCCATAAGGTCGGGTGGCATTTAAAAGTCTTATAGAAGGTGTAAAGATTGTTCAGTATGAAGGAAGTTCCTATACCGTCAATGGCTGCGTGCACGCATCGCTCATTTGGGCATATGAATCAATTACGGTGTTCGGAGAGTGTTTTGGGAGAATATTACAACCGAATGAAATTCCATTTCTTCGAGGGGTGGAACTCGTACGCGTGAAGATTTAGAAAATGTTATTAGTAAGGAGATTGAAGAGCATTGTGAGGTAATGTTTTCATGAAACTACTTATTTCATATATTGCGATTGACTTTTATAACTTGGCGACTGTAACTTTGCGGCTGACTTATTGTAGATTATGACGGCTGACTTATTATAACTTTGCGGCTGACTTATTGTAGATTATGATGGCTGACTTATTAGAACTTTGCGGCTGACTTTTGCTGTGCTTCTTGATATAGGTGCGTGTTAGGAGGATGATTATGAAGCCTTTAGAGGAGATATATCCTACTTGGGGTGGTGATCAAAGTGAAGACACAGAACTTCATAACTTGATAGTCGACATTATTGAAGATAAGTTTGTTAAAGGTTATTGGGATGTCAAGTTAAAGAAAGTTGAAGTTGGATCACTCCCACAGGAAGGAAAAATTGTGGAAGTGAAACAGAAAAGAAAGAAGAGAGCGGAAGAAGAACTTTCAGAGCCTGCGAATAAGAAAGAAAAAAAAGATGATGATAGAGGAAAAAATCACGTGGGAGTGATCAACACAACCAAGAGTATTAGAGAACTCTAACTGTCAGTGGCCTTGTGAAGATGGTGGAGAAAGTGTACAAAAGATTGGATGACATGGAGAAAAACATCGGCGAAATAGTTGGAGGCATAGAAAGTAGTCTTGAGGCCAAACTTGAAGCCAAACTTGAAGAAAAGTATGGCCATAGGCTAACTTTGGTTGAAGGACAAGTTGGGCCGTTGGAGAATCAAATCAATTGGATTAAAGAGCGCTTTGAAGCTCGTGAAATGGAAAATTCCAATGGTAAAAAGGACAACTCGAAGGTTTTTCAAGAGGAAAAGTTCACTAGCCCGGTATGTGAAATGTCCTAAACTGGCTGATTTATTAATCTAGTTATGTCTGATTTATGATGCAGTCATGGCTGATTTATGTTTTAGTCATGGCTGATTTAAGATTCAGTCATGGCCGATTTACGAGTGAGTCAGACCGTATGTGGCCGACTTATTATTTACATAAATACTTATAGTTGTAATTTTTTTTTTACTTTACATAGGTGTGCCGCCATCAGAAGCATAAAATTCAAGAGAATGACAATAAACTTGTGAAGAAAGGGAATAAAAAGAACGTAAATCAGCCGCAATAGTATAAATAAATCAGCCACAATAGTATAAATAAATCAGTCGCATTAAGATAAATAAATAAGCCACAATAGTATAAATAAATCAGCTGGAATACCATAACATTTTGTATTACCTTGATACTAAATTGCTTATTAATAGCTATTCTGACATGTCTAGGCCGAACTGATGGATCAATGTCACCAATAAAATCCCGGTATATTGGTCCCAAAATATTAGGCGTAGCTTGTCGGGATCGATTAGAACGCTCAGTTACAGAACATGTGTGTTCTAAATCGTATAAATAAATATAGAATTCTGGGGATTGCCCTTCTGTAGAAGCACAAACTCTCCATCTACATCCGTTAACCCAACGCTTAATAATGTAGGTATCTGGGCGTGATATTGGTACATCAAAATCAAATCGATCTCTGACCGTAAGAAGTTTTAGAATTTTCTCCAACTCGTCTTTACTCTCGTATCGCTGTCCTACAGCGATAGTTAGCGAAGACATATCTAACTTCGTAAACTCAGTGGTTCCTTTTGATTCTTTCATCGCAATATTTCCAGCCCTTTTATTCGGAGGCAAAGTTGGTGAGTCTTCATCTTCTTGTCGAGACTTCCCAAATAAGCTGAAGTTGTCATCATCAGATGATGCACCGTCCGGGTCGTCAAAAATATCAACTTCAACTTCGTCTTCTTCTTCATCTTCAACTTCGTCTTCTTTTCCATAGATTAAATCATTACTATCCATATCTTCGTAATCATGTAGCTCATTATTTATATAATCTTCTTTGCTTTCTTCTATTAACTCCTCTTTTGAGACATGAATGCATGGCCGTTTCATATTTTCCTTGGCTTTACCCTTTTGAATAACTTCACTACCCTCTTTCTCTGTAACCTCTACGCAAAGTCGTAGCAGTTCTTTCTTTCTTCAGCTTAGAAAACCTTGCAATTGATGAGAATTACAAATATAAACCGGTGGAGTATCCCGCGCCATTCTTTTCAAAGTCTTGCTCGAGAACATGTAGCTCAGCTAAATCTTACAACTTTTCTCATCTAACCCATAGTCCTCACCAACGATCTTCAAAAGATCGACGAAGCTTGTCTCTTCAGTGATGTGTAGAATTCTACACCCTGTCTTGTCGGCGGTAAAATAATATGTATTATTAAACACCCATTTTCCGCAAACAATAATAACAGGATCCATTGTTGAAGAAAAGAGATGAATGGTGAAGAAGATAGATAGATCGAACAATTGTGAAGAAGACGAAGACGATGACGGCTAAACCTAATTAGAATAGAAAACACCTAATTTCGGAGCTGATTCATTGGTGACATGGATAAATCTGCCACCAAAAGAACAAATAAATCAGCCACTATTAAACAATAAGTATGCCGTCAATAAAATACTATACAAGTAATTATAATAGTTTCTAAAAATTGGTCAGTAAAACATATAAGTCAGGTAAGAGTAAATAAGTCAGCCGCAACATCGAGTAAATCAGTCGTCAAATGCATACTATTACAGTAATTAATGTTTTGTTATTTAATCCGCCGCAGTTTACCTGACTTTTTAGTAAATCGGCCTTTTAATGTCAGATTTACAGTAAGTTAGCCACAATTAGTGCGCATAAGTCAGCCGCTTGAAAATAAATCAGCCAAATAAGTCAACTAGACTATCGATAAATCAGTCACCAACCTAAAAATCAGCCATGTAATAAGTCAGCCCAGAATTTCATAACTCAGCCGTGTCATGTACAGATAAATCAGCTTATTTCTTATAAATCAGTGATATGTTGCATTTTTGGCACATTCTAACAGTTGTTTTCGAGTCTTTATCAAGTCTTTTAGTTTTATTTTGAGTCATTACAGGTCAAAAGATGGCTAAGGATGAAGATTTGAGCTTCTGGGAGGAACTTAGCAGAAATTGGAGAAAAGTTGAACTTTCACCCGCTGAGCACCCGCTCAGCCCCTGAGCGACCGCTCACGACGACCTGACAGAGAAAATAAGGGAAAATCCCAACTTTCCTAATTTTTCTCCAAGGACGCCCTAATCTTCACCCAGCCCCTTCCAGACCTGTATATATCGTTTTTCTTCTATTTTTCTTAAGGGGAGACACTTAGGTTTTATATACGCTTTTGCTAAGAACATCAGGTAGAGATTTATATTTCTTTGAGAGATTTGAAGGAAAAGAGACTACAACTTTGTTTTGAGAAGAATTCTGAACCCTAATCTCTTTAATAATATCATGAATTCATTCTATTGTTTTGTTGTGTTTGATTTCGCCATGTGTGAGTAGATCCTTAGCTAGGTTAAGGTTTTCAATGGTGATTTAGGATGTTAATGGCTGATCACAAATAGGTATTGGAATTTATAATGTCTTCGCCAATAGGGATTCATAATGCTTAGATTAGCTTGATCACCTAGTCTATAATTTTAGGTTAAACTTATTCATGACAGTGCTTTAGGTTGATAGATAAATCATTGGTGAGCAATTGGTGCGTAACCAACGACAATTGATTGTTGCGATTGATTGTGAACATATTGAACCAGCTCGTTAATGCTTATCAACCTCGCTAGGTCCAAACGACAGTTTCGGTGTCTAGGTTGTTAGATAAAGTTGTCGATACATCACGACAGTGGGGCGATATTAATTTTATGTTTGAGTTCTAGACAGGTAGTTACTTAACCCCTGAATAGTTGCTCAGCCTTGTCTCCGAATCACCCGCAAAACGCCTTAACCTAGTGTTTGTTTTAATTGCTTTTACATCGTTTTTATTATTTCTTGCTTGTTCCGAAAATTACAAAACCCACACTTTTGTCTTAGCTTTAAATTAAAATCTATAATTTCATAGTGTAGCCTTGGTCTCTGTGGATTCGATACCCTATATACTTCTGCGATTGTCTGTGCACTTGCGGAATTATTTTGGGTTAAAACTCTGTGTATCAATCAGCCAACTGGACAATAAATCAGTCAATGTCTCATAAATCAGCCGTGTCGTATATATATAAATCAGCCGATATCCTAAAAATCAGCTAAAATTTACTAAGTCGGCCATGGCTTCCAGCAGATTAAGACATATAAGTCACCTGACATGCTTATAAGTCAGCTGTTCACTTAAATCGGCCACTCTTTTAATAAGTCAGCTGTAATTAAGGATAAAAAAAAATAACGACAGACTTTCATAATAGACATAGACAGTTCTTATGCCACCTAGGCTTTTCCGCTGATGTGGAAATAAACAGTAATGACATTTTTGTAATAACGTTTTTGTTATCAAATGCTTAGAAGGGCAGTTTAGGTATGGAAAACATAACAATAATAAAAAAAAAAACGTTTTGACGCATTCTAGTCGTTTTACCTAACATTTGGTATGTTTGAGTAAACCTCCCTAAATAAATATGTATTGTAATAGGTTTGAATCTTCTTATTCATTTATTTAAATACTTTTAATCTTCTTTTTATTATCATTTGGGATAAGATAGATATGATGGAAATATATTCTACATACAAAAATGATGAAAATATATCCTACATACAAAAATATTGTTGTTATATGAAGAATGTGAAAAACATTCCTTTCATTTCACTTCTAGCTCAATGATTTTATAATGTTTATAGTTTAAAAGTGAATTTAATATGTCTTGTATAATATTTGTAGTTTAATTTGTAGTGAAACAATAAAAATATTGTTGTTATATGAAACATTTGAATAATTTCCTTTAACTTACTTCCGGTCCAAATTTAATATGTCTTGTATAGTATTTGTAGTTTGTAGTGAAACATTCAAAAATATTGTTGTTATATGAAGAATTTGAATAATTTCTTTTCACTTCATTTCTGGCTCAATGATTGTATAATGTTTATAGTTTACAAGTGAATTTAATATGTCATGTATACTATTTGTAGTTTGTAGTGAAACACTTAGAGATGGATGAACCGTAAATTTGATGTTTTACCAATCAAAAAGTTTTTGAAATTCCCTATGTTTTCTTGTATATAAGTTAGTATTTAATTATATAATGTGCAAACACAATTATTTAAAAAATTAATTTACTTCACTTTTATCTTATTCATTAAAAAGAAATGCTAGATTTGAACAAAATGTTAACATTGTTTCAATAATGTTTTGAGTTATATTAAATAGTCCCTCATCTAATGTACAACATGAGTTATTCATTAACTATGCATATTGCTTAAACTCTATCAAGTATGTTAATGGTTGTCTACTTCATTGGTGGCATACTTCATTGGATCATCATCTTTTCTTAACAGCCCTGGTTCACCTCATGATTAAAGATATATGTTTTTTTTTCCATAGAAAACATATGTTTGTTTTGATTAATTAATAGCTTGTTATATGATATGAGAGAGCAAACAATAAATAAAGAAGAATGTATGTACTAATTAATGGAATTTTATCTTCTTCTTATAGTAAACAACTAAGAACAAACATATATTTAATAGTTTTTATTAATGTAAAATAAAAACTTATGATAACGTGATGCGATTTTCAGGTGAACCATCCAACATATTACACTCGATCGGTCCTATGCATTGATTTTATGTCAAAATTAATATATTACATACTTCATTGTGAATCTCCTAGTCAAAATTTCTTTTTTTTTTCATTTTTTGTGTTTTCTTTTTCCATTTTGTACTATAGCTACATAAAACAATCTCCAACCGTATTCATATTCACCTCCAAACTGCATTTTATAGTTGCATCTTCTCCAATCCAACCCTATTTCAAACTCCAAAATGGAGATCTCTAATTTTTACCACATATTTGAAGTTTTCCATTTTTAATATACACCAAAAATGGAGATCTCCGTTTTAAAGTTGAATAGAGCTAAAAAAATGGAATTACTCTATTTAAAAGTAAAAATACAGATAAATGGATTGGAAATGCCCTTAAACCAAACGAAACTCATTTATACTTGGGCTTCATTTTACTAATTGGTCAATGGTCTTTTAATTTAATTTATTTTAGTGACCTAATATAATTAATAATATCACGACTACTTATCCCCTCGATTTTTGTTCTTCTGCGAGCACTTCTTCCTTTTTTTATCTTTCACCATTTCTATGTTTCTCTATGCTTCCATCTTCTTCTCAACAATTGTGATGCTCTCTTCTGAAAGAATAAGCATGAAATGAGAGTTTGATACTCCCATCAAAACCAATGTTATTTTTAGAAAGTATATGGCTTTGATTCAAAGTCTTTGAAGTCGCTCTCTTAGTCGGAATGACCATTAGCCTTATGAATCTTCCATTGTCACTTAAATTCATGGTTTTGGAAGTTGTGATGTGGTTTCTCAAGAATGAGATAGAATCTTTTGGAGATAAAACGCCGGTAGTACCACTGTTATGGACGGCATCAGAAGAAAACTCTACGAAAGAGTGAGTGTGCAGTTACAATAAACCAAAATAACCACATCAAGTTGAAAGAGGGAGACAAGAGCATTGCATCTCTTAGTCATTTGTTGCAACATGACTCTGTTTTTTTTTTATTATTCTCCCGTTTTTTTGGTGTACTCACATGGTCACTTATAGATACCCTTTTATCGACCGATTTCATCGATGGAGAAGCATCAAGGAGAAACGATCGATCTCGAAAACGTGACGATATTTTGCGTTGGCGACAAGAGTTCATCGGAAGGTTCACGCCGTGAGAAACAATATGGGTAATCAAAAATCAAAAACACCTTAGTTTTAAGAGATATAATTTTAAAAGATATAAGAGATGCATCTATTGTAAGTGGAGCATCGCGTTTGATACAAAGAGATGAAAGGTAATTTTTAGACCGTAACTTAATATTAATGGTAACCACCGTTACAATTAGCGTTAGCAAAAAATAATTGACATCGGTAAGGAAGTCATTTTATATCGGCTTCAACAAAAAAATTTTGTTTCTTCAAAGTTGGAGCAAAGCTATGTTTCAGGATGCAACCGAACTGGTTTTCCCACTGCACTAGCAATGAAGTCCAGTCCTTGTCTCAAGTACATCTTATGGGGAACATTTTTCAATGTTATCCACATCGGAATAGTTTCGAACTTCTGATCTTCATCAATAACTGGAGACCACTTTGAGGCAATCATGGGGATATCTGCAATATTCCACATCCCCTCGTTGCAGAATTCTTCCTCGAACTTGTGCATCCGTAATTCAAAACTTGACTGTTGTTTCATTCACCGAAAACACATCAATTCGAATCGACTTATTCTCCAAAGGCCAGATTTTATTCACAATAGCGTGGATCTTTGCCACGTGAGGAGCTGCGGCTAAGAATTTCCCCTCTAGAAAATTTTTCCATAAAAGAACCGTGTTTTGAATTAGGTCTACGGGAATCTCCACTGTAGAAGCTCCGTCCACCTCATTGACTTGAAAGATGTGTTTTGATTGTGAGAACCTATTCTCCTGCTGATGTGTTTGTTTGTTTTTTTTTTTTTTTTTTTTTTTTTATCGTGGTTAACTTCATGATTAAGGCATATGTTTTTTTTCATATAAAACATATCTTTGTTTATATGCTTAACTAATAGTTTGTTATATATATGATACGAGTGAGAAAACAATAAATAATTGTGTGTTGTAATAGGTTTGAATCTTCTTATTTATTTATTTATTGAATTAGTTTTAATCTTCTTTTTATTATCATTTGGAGTAATATACATATGATGCAAATATATCTTATTACAGTAAAACCTCTATAAATTAATAATGTTGGGACCATGATATTTTATTAATTTATAATGATATTAATTTATCTATTAATTTATTCATTTATAGTATAAAATAATATTTATTAATTTATAGAGAGTTTTGTTAAAAATTAAAAATACATAAATTAAAACAATTTGATCTATATAAAATTAATGTTTTGGATATTATAAATTTTAATAGGTTTGGACTTGAATCAAATTATTTTGATAATAAATAACAAATATTATAGATGAATTCACTTATATAAACAATTAACATAAATTTAAATTTATGATTAGTGACTTCAATTGTTGTATTTAAACAGCTTATATGACTATTGAAATAAAAATTATGCATATTTAGAATTTAAAAATTATCAAAAATTTTGCTTATTTTTATGACAAATTTATAGACGAGATAACAATGATATAGTTTAAAATACAACCGAATATTTTCTTATATAAGAAAAGTTAGTGATGAGTTCTAACAGAAACTCATTAAAAAAAATACGAAAAGTATATTATATATATATATATTTAAATTTAAATGATTATTAATTTATGTTATTAATAGGACTATTTATTTACATACAGATTCTAAAAAAATTATTATCTTATTGAATTTTGTTCATTTTTACAGCGGTCCGACTTGGGACCATCAAATTTTATTATTTTATAGTGTTTATTAATTTATCGAGTATTATTTTATAGAGGTTTTACTGTAATATGTCTCTATCTTCCTCATGTTTGAAACATTTTATATCAGTCAGTCCACATATAAAAATATTGTAGTTATATGAAGAATTTGAATAATTTTATGTAATTTCACGTCCAGCTCAATGATTACCCTTTTATATATATCTACAAATGAGTATATTTCAAAAACTTGAAGTTCAAAAGGCTCTACAATTTTACAAACATCATTAAAATGTCTCATTTCCTGATTAATATTGATTAGCATTCTTTACATTTATAATTCTATAACAAAAAAAATGCAAAATCTTAGGAAAAACATTTAGATTTCTCTTTAACAACAACAACTTATAACTATATAAATTTAACGAAACTCTCAAACGTACAATAATAGATTCAATTCCAGTAAGTTAAAAAGACTGGTAAAGAATTAATTAGCTTAATAAAATATTATGATCCAAAACTTCATAAAGTTTAAAATTTGGTAATAAACTACATGCATTGAACTGGTAAAACCAAATGGCGGTGAAACATAAAACTATATGATTTCAACGATGTAAGAAATAGAGGCCAAATTTCAATAATGTGTAGTTTAGAATAAATTATACTCTCTTCGTTTCACAAAGAGTGTCATTTTGAGACTAAATTTTTGTTTCATAAAAAGTATTGTTTTATATTTTTAATGCATATTTTAAAATTAAATCTCAGTTTTGCTAATATTATTTCAACTTGTTAATTAAAGAAAAAAAATTATTTAGATGAATAATAAAAGACATAAATAAAATTTATAAATTTTTTAATTTGTATGAAACATGTCAGAATAATATTTTCTAAGAAACGGAAATATATAAGTTTGTGTAACCACCATAAGAATTAAAAAGAAAAAAACGTCAAATATTATGTGTAGAAAGTAGAAACCATTATCCGGCAACATCAAATATTATATAATTAAATACAATAGTAAATAGTTTGTATTATGTACAATATTATTACTAATAGTATTATAGTACCCTTAATCTGTGTTTGATTATTGTATAAGGTTATTAAGTACATAATAGTACCCTTAATCTGTGTTTATTGTACATAATAACAGTATACACTATTGTTTTTAAAAGAGTATACAATAAACATACGACAAGTTGGCATTATTTCTGGGTCCTCTCGACTTTGTACGATATTCATATTCCTCTTTCTCGAGGAGTACGATCAAGATTCAACTCTAATGTAATAAGTACTCCATTTTTATAAAATTACAAGAGTCAAAACTAGTACACTGCAAATCAATATTTTTTTAATTATTGTAACAAATATTTCTATTTTACTATTTAATATTTTATGTTTAGTTTTCTAGATAATTTATAGATTTTTAAATTTTGTTCGTTTAGTTTTTATAATTAATTTTCTTTTAGTTATATGTAATTTAACTTCATTAAATTATAAAGTGTTAGGGTTGTTGGTAAGTTGACGTATATACCGATTTTGTTGTTGTTGTAAGTAATTCTTATGTCCAAGCCTCCTTTGTTATGTCCAACGGGTTAGCGAGCTGCCCCGCATATTTGATTCTTATAATTTAAATAAATAAAATATTTTTGAAAATTAAAATTAATAACTTTTTGAATAAAAATATTTTTAATATTCTCTTTTTCTAAATATTCTAATTTTATACATACACTCTTTATATTTTCAAATATATCATAGATTATATTTCATCAACTATATATAATTATTTATTTATTTATATATATAATTTATTTATTTTTATTAAAAATTGGTAGTCTGCTGGTCGACCCACCAATATGAGGACAAATCTCGCTAAATCTCCGGTCCACTATAGGGTTGTCTATGATGCCCGCTTTTAATGGACATAAAATTTTATGTCCATCCCCTATGGTGGATTTACTTGTACTTATCCCGAGGATCACCAATCCGATTGACATATATACCGATGTGGAACGTTGAATACACACTATTGAGTGATATATGTTCGTTTATAAAAATTTGAATCACAACATATGTAGAAAAAAAATCTGAAATTTTATTAATTATATGTATTATATAATAATTCAAAATAATTTAAAAATAATATCAAACAAAGATGATAAGAGAATCATAATTCATACTATTAAAATCTCAATATTATATAAGGAAATGATTATAGAGAATTAATTTATTATTTATTATTTATTTTGAAAGAATACAAATAAAGAAACTAAATATGAAAGTCATTGGACACATGTATAACTACAATACTTGTTGTTTGGATACATGGATAAATTATTTGTACTTGAATTTAATAGTACAGAGATAATATTTGAAACTTCTTATAAAATTTCTTAGGCGGGGTGGGATATTGAACAAACACATTTTTTTCTTCATTGATGGAGTAATTTATGTTCCTTTTTAAAATTTTGAATCACAAGATATGTAAAAAAAATCTAAAATTTTATTAATTATATATATTATATAATAATTCAAAATAATTTAAAAATAAAATCAAATAAAGATGTAAGAAGATTTATATTTTTTAAGTATATTGGTTTAAATTGGATAGAAAGATTTTAGGAAATTTGAAAATAATATTAGTTTCTATATTATTAAAATCTTTTATTATATATTTTTTATTAAATATAATAATTGTTTGGATATAAGGATAAGTGAAGAGTGGTTGGAAACAATGATAATGATAACTCAAATATCCTTCACTTTTAAATGGTATATAAAGATTTGATCCCTTTTTAATTAAAAAAAATTATAATGTTTAAGAGACCCTAATCACATTACGAACTTGGACTCAATTACGGTCGCAACCAGATAAGGCCAAAGAAAAAAAAAATACAAATAGAAATACAAATGATATGATATTGTAGAACCATTCAAAGCGGTGGACACTGGACACAACACAAGACCTGAATCAACGAGAAACCAAACAAACGACGACTATCAGGAGAATCAACTTAGAAAATAAAAAAGGGATTTCTCAGTGTCTCATCATATCCATTAAAGTAGCCACCTTTTGCTTTCTCCGTTCTTCTCCTATCCAATCAAAAGAGTTTGTGATTCTTCTTCGTTGTGGGAATTGTATCTCGGAGACATGAATGGCGACGAGCTCCCTTTCGAGAGGGGTTTTGAGGTTAACGATAGAGAAACGCATAAGTCCGAGTTTGACCCAAATTTGCTGGATTCTGGTTCTGATCCTATTTGGGATGCTATAAGAGAAGAAGCTAAACTTGAGGTTTCCCATCAATTCTAACACTTTATCTGCTTCATCGATTCTCATTCTTATAATATGGTTTTGAGTCTCCATGTTAACTTCAGTTTTCTTGTTATTTAGTAACTGTGTCCATTAGGGCTTATAATGACTTATTCTTCATTCACTCCTTGAAAGCTTTGAACTTTAATCCAACCAAACAGTTCAATCCTTCCATTGATCATCATCACATATGGACTTCTTTCAATAATTTAGTAAACGAAATATTTACAATTCTCTTTGATGTTTCATTTTGAAAGTTGTTTAATTTAAAGGTATAAAAAGTTGGAGAACGGTGCTAGTGTTGTATTTGTATATGCTATAGATAGATGTTGCTGGTGCTTCTGATTGCAAATTGTTGAATCTTACAATGGTTGAATCTTGTTGTGATTACAGGCAGAGAAAGAGCCTATATTGAGTAGCTTCTTGTATGCTGGTATCTTGGCACATGATTGTTTAGAGCAAGCTTTAGGGTTCGTTTTGGCTAACCGTCTTCAAAACCCAACCTTGTTGGCAACTCAACTCTTGGATATATTTTATGGTGTTATGATGCATGACGAAGGTATTCAGAGTTCGATTCGCCATGATATTCAGGTAAACAAAACTCACTTAATACCTATGAAAGATATCATCTTTGTTTTGAGTTTGTTTTCTTATGTGCCTCAATGATTGTAGGCATTTAAAGACCGGGATCCTTCTTGTCTGTCGTATAGTTCTGCTATTTTACATCTAAAGGTAGTTCTTTAATTCAAGTTTTAGAGAACAGAACATCTCTTACATGGAACATCTCTTTTGTTTTACAGGGGTATCATGCGTTGCAAGCATACCGGGTTGCGCATAAACTGTGGAATCAAGGACGAAAACTATTAGCTCTTGCATTGCAAAGCCGAATAAGCGAGGTAGTTTTTGTCAATCATTGTCTTTTGGTTACTGAATTTAGAGTCTTGAGTTGCATTTTTCAGCTCAATGACTGATCTATGATGTGGTTTCTCTCAGGTTTTTGGAATTGACATACATCCAGGTAAAGTTTGAGCTTTATATCTCGCTCTCGTCTCTGTAACTAGGAAGAAACTGGAGGAACATTCTCAGGTTGTTGGTTATTCATATTGCTTGACTTCTCTTTTTATATAGCGGCAAGAATTGGGGAGGGAATATTGTTGGATCATGGAACTGGAGTGGTTATAGGTGAGACTGCTGTAATAGGCAACTATGTCTCGATCCTACATGTAAGCATCTCTTCTCCAAACCATTTACTTGGGAAATTCAGTGCTGAGATCATGATTTTTCAGTTTTAGCAAGGCTATTTGAGTTTTCACTGTGACAGGGTGTGACTTTAGGAGGAACAGGAAAAGAAACTGGTGATCGTCATCCAAAAATAGGTGAAGGTGCATTGCTTGGAGCTTGTGTGACTATACTTGGCAACATAAGCATAGGTGCTGGAGCAATGGTAGCTGCAGGTTCACTTGTGTTAAAGGACGTTCCTTCACATAGGTATAAAAAGAGTAAATGCATCTTCTTGACTTGTGTCTGTTTGAAAATCTCTGAATGTTTGTGTGTTTTTTGAAGTGTGGTGGCTGGAAATCCTGCAAAACTAATCAGGGTCTTGGAAGAGCAAGATCCGTCTCTAGCAATGAAACACTGTGAGTTTCACTGGCTCTGTGTATCTCTCTCTTTCTCTCGCTCGGTGTTTAGTAGTGACTGTTCTTGAATGAAAATATGCAGATGCTACCAAAGACTTCTTTCAACATGTAGCTGATGGTTACAGAGGAGCACAATCTAATGGTAATGTACACACATTCACAATGCACTCTCTGATATGAACAATTTAGTTTGGATTTGAACCTGAATTTGCTTTCTTGAAAACAGCAGTATCAGTTTCAGCAGGAGATACAAAGAAAGGACACACTTAACTTCACAACATGAGACCCTTATACGCATTTGTTTATCATCATAAGCTAATAATTGTATGCATTTGCTTATCATCATAAGCTAATCTCTGCATGTCCTCAATAAGTTGTTTAACAAAAGTTTTTTGATCACTGGAAGGTTTCATCTTCTTCAGTCTCAACACAAAATTGTAAATGATTCTTGCTTGAAAATAAAAATCATAAGCATCAAAGCTTAATGACAAAAAAAAATCAACTATGCCTTAACTGAAAATCTACCATGAAAGCAACAAGCTTTGCAACACCAGCCAATGGCATTGCATTGTAAATAGAATTTCTCATACCTCCCACTGATCTATGTCCTTTACGCTGCACCATCTTATTCTTAGCAGCTTCTTTAATAAACTCACCTTCCAATTCTGATTTCTGCAATGTGAAAGGAACATTCATAAAAGACCTAACAGATTTCTCAACAGGACACTTGAAAAAACCTCTGCTCCCATCAATGGCATTTTTACAACAACTCAGCTGTTCTCTGATTCTTCTTCTCCACTTCTTTCAAACCACCTTGCTCCAACAAATCTTCAAACACTTAACAACACATGTAAATCCCGAAACATGGTGGCGTGTTATACAAGGAACTATTCTCATCGTGTATCTTGTAATCAAGCATCACATGTCAAAAAGATGAAACAACAAAAACGACGCTGTTTTGGTACGTAGTACAAATACAAATACAGCATTTTCAAAATCAGATAGAGATGCATGTAGGTAAAAAATGTTATAAAAAGCACATTTTAAAACACAAAGAGAGCCTGGGTTCTCTGTAGATCGACGTGCGGAACTTGAAGAGGTTTTAAAAGCATTCAACAGAAAAAAAAACATTGAGAAGTTGCAAGTGATCATCATCAAGCTTTTTGAGGTTTGGTTCCAATGGAGCTTTGGAGTATATGAAGTAAAATAATGATTTGATCATTTATCATTCAGTATAGAAGTGAACACAGAGTTGCAATTAAAGAAAAAAAAATACTCTGGAATTAAATTTAACTAATTTCTTACATTTTTTTTTCAGGTATTTGAATCCGAACCAAACATAAACAAAAAATAATAATCCAAAAGATCTGAACTGAGCTGAATAGGTACCTGAAATCTCCATGTTTAATTTGTGTATTATAACGGAAAAAATAATTCATATATTTATTTTTGAATTGTTGAATCTGGCTGAATTTGCTTAAATAACAAATGGACTTGTGTCTACCATTCGAAACCTGAATTAAACATAAATGAAAATCATTTGCAATGAAAGTTGAGAAGTGTGAAAGGTTGGAAAATTACAGAAAAGGGAAAATTGAACCATAGCAATTTTACCCCAAAAATAAGAAAGTATACTCAACTCAACCGTTCAAATATGTTATTTAACATTTCAAATTAGATTAGTTTTGTTTAGGTGAAATTAGCTTGGATTATATCTTTTTTTGCAATGATTTTTATGGTTGTTTAACCATTGATAACAACCATAAAAATAATTTTTTTTACGGCAGATAATTATATATATATATATATATATATTTTTAACAAGAACATACATAGTTATGATACAAACAGTTAGTTAATCAAACTGGTTGATAAATATAATTGGAAAATAAAATATTCTTCGGTGGTCCATGTCTTGAAAGAAGATGCGGAATTCCATTATAAGTACGAGATACTTGGGTAAATTTGGGTGAATCGTATATCCCAATACTTTGTTTCCCATGTCCTGATGTCATTGTAGACTTTTAAAAAACATAAAGATCTGATTGGTAATCTACTTTGAACATGACGTTTAAGCTTTTTTTAGCGGTTGTAGAAAAAGCAGTTAAAAAAAAGGCAAGTAGAGATAGATGAAAAGAGAAAACGGTTGAATTCAAATGAATGGTTAAATAATAGTTATGATTTGTAACAAACGGTTGAATAGTAAAAATATATTATAGAAAATAACATAAAATAAATTAAAATATAAAAAACATTTCAATTTTTTGTTTCAATTTTTAAAAACTAATATATATGAATACTATTTAAAAATATTAAAATAATAAAATAAAAAATTTAACCGTCTCATTTACAAAAGAACCATCTTATTTTTTAGATGGTTGCAGCCGCACGTTTTTTCTTTTTCAACCGTTCTCTCTAAATGCTTCTTCCAATCGCTTTATTAAATTGTTCTATTGATGGGACTTTCAGTTTCAAGGTGGTTTTTTTTGCAAATGATGCCGTTGAAAGTTACCAATCGGAAACATTGAAATTTGAAAGTTTAAGAATTAGAAGATGGGTACTCTTGTATGTTTAAAAGCCCACGATTGGCCCAATGGGTTTCTATGTGTTTCGAAAGCCAACGGAAGCAAGCACCTTCTACAATCGGAAGAAATTAGGGGAAAAGGGTTTTAAGAGTTTTCGAAGCTATACCCTAAGATTCAACAATGGCGATACTGTCAGATCTTCAACGGGATTTGGTAGAGGAGGTGCTCGTTAGGGTTCTGTTAACATCTGTAAGAGCAGTGAAATTTACTTGAAAAAAATGGAACGATTTATCCAAAGATGGGAGCTTTATAAAGAAGCAAATTGCTGAAGCAAAGAAGAAACAAGCTAAAGAATTTGAGGTGATCATGATGATGAATTATAGGGTTTATCTAATGAGCGTCAATCTCAGCAATGTTGATCCATCTATTAAACCTAAAGCTAAACTTATTACCTTAAACGATATATCTAATGATCATCAAGTGGATATCTCTACAGTCTTTCACTGCGATGGTTTACTCTTATGCATCACCAAAGATATCAAATCTAGGCTTGTGGTTTGAAACCCTTATTTTGGACAAACAAGGTGGATCAAACCCAGAAATTCTTACCACATTTGGGATAAGTACGCTCTTGGCTACGAGAAGAAGATGAACAGTTCGGATTTTAGCCACAAAGTCTTGAGATTTTTGGACAATTGTTATGTTGAACTCTAATTCATGGAAGGTTCTTGATATCACTTCTCCTTATTGGGATAGAGAGATTGAGTTTTTTCATTGTGGCTTATCTCTCAACGGCAATACTTACTGGTATGCTCAAGAGAAGTTTCAACAAGTAGATCAAGAAGTTGATGATTTCTTGATCTTTTTTGATTTTACAACAGAGAGATTCAGACCGCGTCTGCCTCTGCCTTTTCACTCTTCTCCTGTTTGGTCGGATGATAATATTATTCTCTCTACTGTCGGAGAAGAGCAGCTTGCGGTGTTGTTTCAGAACTCGTATACATTGCGGATGGAGATTTGGGTTACGAGCAAGATTGAGCCTAAAGACGTGGCGTGGAATAAGTTGTTCTTAACAGTTGATATGACACCACTCACTGGTTTCGTGTTTCTGGCCGACGCTTGGAGTTTCTTCATTGACCAGAAGACAAATGTTGCTGTGGTTTTCGATAAAGAAGATGTGTCTAACACTCGCAGCATAGCTTACATTATTGGAAAGAAAGGTTACTTCAAAAAAGTGGAGCTCGGCGAATCTTTAGACGCATATTGTTACCCACTTGCGTGCTCTTATCATCCAAGCTCAGTGCAAATCCAACAGTTAACCTGATTATTAACTAGTCTATCAACTAAGCCTAGTGTATTTGGAGTATATGAAGTAAAAGAATGATTTGATCATTTAGCATTCCAGTATAGAAGAACACAGAGAGTTACAATAAAAGTAAAAAAATACTCCAGAATTAAATTGAACTTGACTTTTTTTTTTCTTCTTTTGTTATTTGTGCTACAGAGTGAATGAGGAAGCTACTTATTTTCTGTCCTTTGGCTTCAAGGATGATGAGACTTAAGACACAAGAAAATTTGCAGCTTCACATTTTGCTATGTACCCAAATTTGGATGTGTTGTATTTCCTATATACTCCTGTCAAGTTCCCTATCGCCGCTCTCTGATGAAGACTCACCAGCTTCCTAGAACATTCCCTGCCATGCCAATTTGTTAAAAAGATCAGTCTTTACTCAGTAAAGGACCAGTCTTTGTAAAAAGATTGGTATTTTCTCAATACCCTTTTGTGTTTATTGATTATAGAAGAATCAGTCTTTGAATGAGATGGAGAAAGAAAAAGACTTACATGAGTTGATCTTCAGAGTAATAACAATGGAATTCACATGTACTGTTCCATTTCTTGAAACCATTAAGTGTACATTGAGCAGTGTACACAGATGTTGCAGCTAGTAATGATGGTGGAAACTGAAGCATTTCGTACTCCACAATCGCAAGCTCGATCAAGAACGATGCCAAGATCTCACACTGTTTTGTTTCAGTTTCACAGTTAGTTTCTTTCTTAATTCAAAACTCAAGTAAAATGATTCATGAGCCCATTGGTTTTATCTTACCTTCTTGTCTGCTTGAGCTGCCTTAAGAAATCTTTTCAAGAATGGGTATTGTGTTGGCAACGATATATTAAATTGCAAAGTGCTCAACATTGTTTTCTCCGGTAAAGAGAAATGAATCAGTCAATCAGAGAACTCTTTAAATAAGAAATCTATGCAAAAAGTCAAGTCTTTACCATCTCTAGAACATCTTTTCTCGTATAAGCTTTGTCTGAAATGAGTACTAAATCTTCAACAATAGGAACTGAAACCTCTTCGTACTTGCAAGCTAAGAGCAAAGCCACTAATCCTACTAGCTGAAGCTTCTTTCTCATAACAGTTTGCTTAGACAAGAATCTATCTATTAGATTCACTGTCAGAAACAGTGTCTCGTTCATCAGATCAAACTTGTCATGTACCTGAAAAAAATGTACTTCAGCTTCTTAGCCTATATACAAGGTAGAGAGGAGTATGGAATGTTTTCGATATACCTCGATTAACCAGTCAATTAGTATTGCTCTCATCTGCTCGTTTATGTCAATTTGTTGCATCATATAATCTACTGGAACACAACTAAATCTCTGCAAATTCAAATCAAGAACTGTCTTATAGAAAGTCTCAAACCACTTATTACTTCCAAAAAACAGATAAAAGTAAACCATAATGTACCTCCGTTTTTCGATAAAATGCGTAAAGATCTTGAACATATTCAACAGCTGCAAGTGAGTTCTTCGCATCCGAGACATCGATATCAAAGATCGGATCTTCCACTATTACATCCTCCATCTCAACTTCCTCCTATCCAATTAAAAATATCGTTAGATCATTGATTTTTTTTTAGAGCATTGATTTATCAACAACAAATTCAGCATTTTGGGTGTTGTTAATTGTTACCATTGGATCAGCTTCAGTAATGCTTGTGTATGGCTTCTCAAGCAACATTGGTATCGAATCGTCCAATGTAGCTTCATCTTCATCTATAAACTCACCAAAATCGTTTTCACTTGGAACTGATGGTTTCAACTTCTTCCTCTCATCTTCAACTCCAGATCTGCAGATTTTTAAAACAAAATTACAGATCTTTCTTACATTGAAATCAAAAGCAAAGTTAAAGATTCAAGCTTTAAGTACCTTGTAGTTAAAGGACGCAAAGAATCAAACTTCTTCTTTTGACATACTTCTTCTTGCTTACTGATTCAAAACATCCGCAAACCCATAAGCACAATCAAATTGCAAATAAAACAAAGACTAACGAAGACTAAGTTAAATTTACATAGATAATAAGCTCTCTCTCTTGTTGACAACACAAGGATAAGCTTTTGCACCAACAAGATTCTGGTTAATCACACCCAACACTCTTCTCTTCTCTTTCTTCATCTCTTGTCCGAATTTTCTACTTCTCGTTTCATCTAAACAAAACACACTTTGTCAGAGTTTCTCTATTGGAAAAAAAACCCTCGAATTCTCATATATATAACACAAGAAAAATTCTACTACCTTGAAGAATCGTCGTTGTATTGGATTTAACAACGATTCTGTTCTCACTGGAATTAACCATTTTTGTTCGTTTTGATTATTCCAAGAGTAAACCAAGAAGTAAATAGAAGAAGAGCATTAAACGAAGAGAATCCTATTATGATACAGTCGAATCTGAAGAAGAGGGATGAAATAAGCAAAAGAGGAAGATAAAACAAAAAATTTTAATTTAATTTTTAAAATGAACGGCTAGGATCAGAATATGACCGTTAGATCATGAGGGAAACGATTTACTTCTAAGTTTTGTATAAGACAACGGTAACTTTGGTTCAAGCCATGTGGCTTCGTCTCTTCTCATTTCAAATATGTTTTTTTTTATTCTTTTTTTTTTTGTTGTTCGCTTCGACTTTTTTTTTTCAGACAACATTGTACGCTCCATAGGCGCTCCCTCTAACAAACTTTTGATGATTTTTAATCTTAAGATAAGTATTATTAAAATCATTAATCTTAGCTTATTTTAATAACAAAATTTACAGAGCTAATCATGCTTTCTCAGTCTCTCTTCAGAGAAAATTCAGTAGGAGACAGACCAGATTCCGTACCGAGAATTATGCTGGCCCGTGAGAGTTATTTCACGTTTGAAATTATTTGTTGGTGAATATTTAATAGTCCATCAATTGGGGACAAATAGTTTTGGATTCATATCGACATATATTTGTTAAATTTATTTTTGCTTAATCTATTAAAATTAGTATTTGGTTTTCGGATATTTTCGGATTAAAGTTTACATTTCACAAATTATAGAGTTTTAAATATATAAAAATAATTTGTACATTGGCAATGAAAAAAAGATGGATTTAAAACACATAAAATTATGAAAGTGTTTGGAAGTTTTTGAAAAGTTGTGATTTAAGGATTGTGAAAGTTTATAAAACACATGAAAATTTTGAACTTACTAAACAAATTTTTATGTTTTTAAACATGTAATTATATTAACAAATCCAGTTATGCTTGGAATTTTTCTCTTAAAACAATTAAACAACTGTTTCTCTTTTTCTTTTTCTTTTTGACAAAACTTTTAAAACGCGTGAAAATTTCCAAAAACTTGTTAAAATTTTGAGTAACTTATTGAAAGTTTGTAAATAAAAATCAAAATTTGCAATACGCTTTCCCAACTTTCCAAGATTTTCGACAAATTTTTGCCGTCCATCACCACAAGCACGATAACAATGTTCATCCACGAATTTTTAAGCACATAAGCATAAAATATGCTTATGGATTGTTGTTCATCACCACGGATTTTAAGTTGTTGGGTCGGGTTGAGCAAATCGTAAAGTCCTAGACAATGGATTGCAATGTGCTTTAATTTCAAATTAAAACTTGTCTGAACCAAAAAAGACAATGCTTGTTTTATTTCCTAGACAAAATGTATGAAATTTAAGCATAAGCATAAAAATAGGAATAGTCAATGTTTACGAAAATCTAGGCATAACAGGCAACGCCAGGGAATGAAGCAATGAACATGGGGAGCCTCCTTATCTTATTGCTCGAATTAAAAAATAATTAGATTTTCAGTAAAGTACTTAAAAGTTTAAAAGGCATTATTAAAAGAAATTCTTGTTAATCGTTGTCACATATTATCAGTATCACTATTGTTTGAGATATTGACAGTCTGGAGACAGAATATGGAGAAACTTTAATTATAACTTGCATATAAATTTGTATATTGGGTAATTATTTAGTCGCTAATTACTTAACATGTATCCACATTTAGTCAAGTCATCTCCACACGATGGGAGAGGTTGGATGATAAATATATGTATGAGACAAACATATTCGATGATTCATAACCAAAACTGTAACAAAGAAAATGGGTGCTAGTGAAGAAGGGCCGATATGCCGTTTATCTCATCCAACTCACCCTCACACCCTCTCCCGTAGAGCAGGAAGAATCCTTCCATCGGGTTGCTTCGCGTGCGAGAAAGAAGAATCCTCACCGTTATCTACGTTCTATTACTCCTGCACCACTTGTGATGTGGAATTCCACGATATTTTTCATGTCTTTCCAAGGAAGCTCACACACCCTTATCACCTTCAACATCCTTTCACCCTCGCCACTCAAAACACTCACGACTCCGGCACAACTGAATATGACTACATATTCACAAAATGTAATTGGTGTGGAGATGAATTGAGAGATGGATCTCAATTCTATCGTTGTTTTATCTGTAACTTTTGTTTGGATCTCTCTTGCTCCCAAAATATTTCAACTCTTACTATCACAAAGCCAAAAAGCCACCAACATTCCCACTCTTTATTCCCTTGGCCCCTCTTAATTCCACGTGAAGTTTGTGGGCTGGTTAGTTTGTTGGAACCAAGTTATGTATGTTTCCAATGTAACTATGTGGTTCATGAGGGTTGTATCGACTTACCACGTGTCATAAAAATCACGTGTCACCCACATCGTCTCTCTCACACTCCTTTTCTTCTACCTCCATCTTGTCGAGTTTGCTACAAGACCGTCGACATCAAATATGGCCAGTATTCTTGCGATTATGAAGGTTGCTCTTACGTTGCCCATTCCAAATGTGCAACACATAGGCGTGTTTGGGACTGGAGGAACTCAAATGGGAACCAGAAGAACCTAATGAAACTGAAGATATTGCATCATTCAAGAAAGTGGGTAATAATATGATAGAGTATTTTTGTCATAACCATTATCTAAAGCTTGAGAAGTATGATAGTGTTCGAGACGCAAAGAAACAATGTCAAGCGTGCATCCTTCGTATCGACTGTAATGATTTCTACAACTGTATGCAATGTGACTTCTTTCTTCATGAGATATGTTCTGGTCTTCCTCAAAAATTGGCTCATGCATTGGATAAGCATCCTCTTGTTGTAGACCCTTCTCCTATACTCAATTACAGTTCCACAAGTTGTTTAACTTGTGCCCGCGAGTCCACTGATGGTTTGATAAAGTACTTTTTCCATGAACATAATCTACAGTACGATGGTGATCGAGACGCGGACAAGCAATGTCAAGTGTGCACCCTTCATATCGACTCTCGTGATTTCTATAGCTGTACGCAATGTGAATCTTTTCTTCACAAGGTATGCGCCAATCTTCCTCGAAAACTAGATCATGCATTGCATCATCACCCTCTTTTCTTAGAACTGGCTCGTCCACAGAATACTTATTCCCTAGACTGTGTGGTTTGTGGTAGAGCGTTCAATGGTTTCAGGTACAACTGCTCCAAAAATAATTGTGAGGATTGGAGTTGTCAAATGTTTCAGGTAGATGTTGGATGCATCTTAGTTCCTGATTGTTTCACCCACAAAAGTCATGAACATCCCTTATTCAACCCCATCATGTCATGGCAAGGTTTTAAATGTAAGTGTTGCAAAGCCAAATATGTTGAACGTTATCTTCGGTGTACTCTATGCGATTTTTCTTTATGCTATAAGTGTGCCACCATTCTAGATAAACTACACGACAAATATGATTCACTTCCTCTTTCCCTTTGTTATGGAGAAGACTGGTCGGATGAAACATATATAGGTGCGAAGTATGTGAGAAAAAACTAGATCCAAGAAAATGGTTCTATTTACGTGACAAACCTTGCATCACTATCCACTGTAGTTGCGTATTTGGGCCCTCTGCTTATATGAAGCCAGGCGACACATTAATCTATTACAAGTATTCCTTAGTAAGTGTGAAAGTTATTTGCAATAGTAGTAACCAGACTCGACTGTTTTGCCATCGATGCAACAACCGCTGCTCAAGTTCTGTTTACTTCAAGTTTTCTGACGGCTCTGTTTTTTGTTCTCTGCTTTGCATCGAGGGGCGGAGGTATAGCATTGGGAGGTAAGGCAAGTGACCCATGCTCTATTTTAAAATTAATGTAGTTTCTGGTTAGCATTTCTAATGTGTTTTTTTGTTATATGCGTTGTATGTCGCGATAGTTGTAATAAGAGCACTTCCAAGGGTAAGTTTCTAAACTTGAATATCTAAAGAATATTATATTACTATTTTTAATTTAATTTAATTAAATAATAAAATTTAAAATAAAAAGAAATTTGAACCAATCAACAACTAACAACTATTAAATGAGATTCTTATTTTAGAATTCATGGGTTCTTAAATTTCTTAAATATAAACTCTCCTCTCTCTATCTCATACTTTACTCAAATTTTATTATTATTTTAATAAAGTTTCTAAACTAAGAACCCATATTAGATATGCTCTAAATTTAAGTTGTGTGAAATGCTATGAACTTATTTTGTGCAATACTGGACACGTGTGTATGTTATTTTTTCCTAAAAAGAATTAAATTCCTTTGAATTCGATAACAATCACCTTATCTCTTCTTTTATATTACCATAAAAATTCAGATGTATTGCCAGGGGCAGACCTCCAGCAAGAGGAGGTGTGGGATGTGCGGATGTGCCCCACCCTAATTTATTATTTTCTTTCATAATTAGTAATAAATTTATTTAAAGAATCCCATTCCACTTGAAAAATATCCGAAAACAATGTCTGTTTTGATAAGTACGGCTAGGCAGCTCCGACCACCGATACAAACTTAATGTTACTTCTTGTCGGATCAAAGTTTGGTCCCCAGAGATTGGACTTAAATTATAACATTCTTAAGACAGATTTCAAGAAGACAAACAAAATTTTGTCCTCCTAAAGGCTCTCTCTGATGTTCAAGCCAAAATAAAGCCAGAGAATAAGGCCACATAACTAGCCAAAAACAACCAAAAATGGGATGGGGACAGAAACAAATGTTGGGTGTTGGGCCATGTCAATAAGTGGGGTTTGGCTCAAAATTCACTAAATTTAATTCATGGATCTTATAATGAAGGAGCGCACTATAACAAAGTTCAAAAGTCAATGGTCATGGAGAAACTCTGGCTTCAGTTTTGTTGACTTATTAACGTAGATAGTAGTAGCTCCCCTCTCCTTCTAAATAAACAATGACTTTTTACCCTTCTATTTTTATTCTAAAGCATATGGAAATAGTCTGTAACAATTTTGTCTTATTTTACTGATATTGTTCATTTCATTAATAAACGTTTGTTAGTTGTCACTATTATTTCATACATGGACAGTCGATAACAATTTTTATCACAAGTTGCATATATATATATTGTCTTTTGGGTAAATCTTAATAATATAGAGATTTATTTTTCATTAAGACTGTAGTGTGGATTATTTCTCATTTGCGAACAGCATGACAACATGGAAACATATTTAGGGGGGAAATAAGTCATAATGTTTTCCAAAACATATAAAACTGTACTTATGGGTCATTTTTTTTTGTCATATAAACTCTGAATCATTCTTAATAGGCTTAATAATACATAAACTGTATCAAAGTTATTTTTTATTTGAAAATATGGCACTAGTTGGATTACTTCCGTGATTATACAGATTTATATAGACGCATATTTGATCATTACATTCAAAAAGAAGAAAGAAAACAAAAATCAAAGAAGTAAAAAATGTCTTATGGCGAAAGAGAAGAGCTAATGATATGTGTAAATCAAGAGAAGTGTTTGGGAAAATATGAGTATATACATTGAACATCAATCAGGTATTTATACAACATCATGCTCGATACGAGCTTATCACTAAATCTCGTACCCTTATCTACTTAGATGTAAATATTATCTCTAATATTAACATATATTTATATCATATTCCTAATATTCCCCCTCAAGGTGGAGCATGTAAATTTGAAATGCCCAACTTAGACAGTAAGTAACGAAAACTCGGGCCACCCAACACCTTTGTCAAAATATCAGCAAGCTGTTCAGACGTACGTATATGCCGTGTAGTGATTAACCGATCTTGAATAGCATCTCTAACGTTGTGACAGTCTGCTTCTATATGCTTAGTTCTTTCGTGGAACACCGGGTTTGCAGCAATATGCAATGCTGACTTACTGTCACAGTACAAGTCAATCGGAGTAATGTGGTTAACCCCAAGATCAGCCAACAAACGTTTCAGCCATTTCATCTCTCGTAAAGCTTCAGCCATGGCTCTATATTCAGCTTCAGCAGAAGAATGCGACACCGTATCCTGCTTTTTCGTCTTCCAAGAGATTGGCGAGTTACCCAACATCACCACATAAGCTGACAAAGACCTCCGAGTACGGGGGCAACAAGCCCAGTCAGAGTCACTAAACACACGCAACCTCAAATCACACCCTTTCCGCAACATTATCCCTTGTCCGGGACAGCCTTTCAAATACCGAATGACCCTAAGCACTGTCTCCCAATGTGCCACGCGAGGCTTATTTGTTAGTTGAGACAGAACATGCACAGCATAGGCCAGTTCGGGACGTGTATTAGCTAGGTAAACAAGTCATCCAACAGTCCGACGAAACTGAGCAGGATTCGCAAAGAAGGGTCCATCATCAGCGAGAAGTTGATGGTTTTGCTCAAGTGGAGTCGCCACTGGCTTGCAATCAAGCATTCCTGCTTTAGTAATAATATCAAGAGCATACTTACGTTGAGAAAGAAACATACCAGATGCATCACGTGCGATCTCTATACCAAGGAAACATTTAAGTTTTCCAAGATCCTTCATCTTGAAACAGTCACTAAGGTAAGCTTTAAATTTCTGCATCATAGTCAAGTCATTACCTGCCAACACCAAGTCATCGACATATATCAAGACTCGCAAGCTCTTCACTCCTTTAGTATATGTGAACAACGAGTAGTCAGAATATGACTGTTTAAAGCCAAAAATTCTTAAGTGCAAAAGTTAATTTCTCAAACCAACATCTAGGAGCTTGTTTTAATCCATACAAGGATTTACGCAACTTACAAACCTTAGTCGGATCATCTGTATGAAATCCTGGAGGAAGTTTCATATATACTTCTTCATCTAAATCCCCATGAAGAAAAGCATTATTCACATCCATTTGATGAACTTCCCAACCTTTTGCCACAGTAGTCATCTTCGCAACCGGTGCGAAAGTCTCATCATAATCTTCCCCCTCGACTTGATGATTACCAAGTCACACCAGTCTAGCCTTATATCTTTCTACTGTTCCATCCGCATTAAAATTCAGTTTAAACACCCATTGACTACCTATTGCCTTCTTCCCTTCCGGTAAATCCACCAAATCCCATGTGTGTTGCTGTTCTAAGGCTCCTATCTCGCCAGACATCGCGCCTTTCCATCTTTCATCAAGCATTGCCTCCTTATAACTTCGTGGTTCCACTCCCGCAGACACTGCAGCGAGAAACACTTAATGTTTTTCTGAAAAGATGGCGTCAGTAACATAACCAGATATGGGATAAGTGAGTTTACCTTGAACCGTTGGAGAGGACACGGAGGGTGTAACAGATGGTGTACTTTTATCGGGCGTGGATGTGTGATATGTGACATAGTCTTTGAGTCTGACATTCGGTATGGACACCCGTTTACCCAAGGGTGCTGCTGCTTCGTTTTCTGCCGGAATAGGTGGGGTTATTTCGGTTCTGTCCTGAAGCCTTGGCTCATTACAGGTGTTTTCTACTTCTCCGCGAGGTTCTGCTGTTGCACTAAGAGGTGCAGGTATTGCTTCGGATACTTGGTTTTCTTCCTGGCATGAATCTACACGCCCATTATCCCCAACAGCTTCCTCGACTTCTTCTTGAGTTTCAACCTCAACGTGGTCTGCTTCAGTTCTTCTCCCCCTGTCCCCAACAAACAAAACGTTCTCATCTGCTACAAAATCTGGAACAGAAACACGATCTGGCTCATTGTGAACTTCAGTTTCAAACGGAAACATTGTTTCATCAAAGACTACATCGCGTGATACGAAAAATTGGTTACTCTCTAAGTCGTATAGCTTCCACGTCTCGATCACACAAAAAGGGATATCCCACAAACACACACTTCCTGCTACGCTCATTGAACTTATCCTTATCTCTAGGTGTCGTATGAGCATAACATAAACATCCAAAAGTTTTGATGTTTGAGTAAGTTGGCGGCTCTCCATACAAGCATCCATAGGGCGTTTTACCACTCAATACGCGAGATGGTGTTCGGTTAATAACATGTGCAACAGCAAGTACACATTCACCCCAGAACTTCACAGGAAGATTGGCTTGAAACATCAAGGCTCTTGAAACATTAAGAATATGCCGATGTTTCCTTTCGACCCTCCCGTTCTGCTGAGGTGTCGCTACACATGAGGTTTGGTGTAGAATTTCGATCTCCTCAAAATACTTTGTCAAACAAGTAAATTCGGTCCCATTATCACTTCGAACTATCTTCACTGATCTACCAAATTGGCGTTGCGCCATAGTCACAAAATTTGGCAAAATTGTTTTTACTTCCAATTTTTCAAGGAGCAAATTAAACCACACCGCTCGCGAGAAATCGTCTACTATAGTAAGAAAATAAACGGCACCTGAATGTGCGGGAACTCTATATGGCCCCCACAAATCGCAATGAATCAAATCAAATGGAAAGGAAGCTTTATTAAAACTATCTGTGACAATCTCACGAGTTTGTTTTGACTTAAAACAAACGTCACATCCTCCAAACTTATCATGAATATTCTGAACACTAGCAATAAAAGGTAAAAATCCAAAAACACCAAAAGATGGATGACCTAAACGATGATGCCACAAGGTCTGATCTTCAGCAGCTGTAACTCGGAGTCCTCGTGTCCTGATAAAAGTAAACCCCATCGCGTTCTTCACCGGCTCCAATCAGGGTCCTCGTAAAACGGTCCTGTAAAATACACAAAGCATCAGTAAACACCGCAAAAAATCCAGTCTGTTTAAGTAACTTAGCAACAGACAACAATGTGCAATTGAGATTTGGCACAAACAACACATTAATCAATGTGATTTTCTTCGACAAACACAATTTTCCGCTTTGCGTAGCCAACACGTGACTTCCATCTGCAAAGCTTACGGGACATGCAACAATGGCATTCAATTCGGTGAGCAATCGTATATCTCCGGTCATATGGTGTGATGCTCCCGTATCTAATATAACCTCACCAGTTTGTACATTACCATGTAACTTATCAGGAATCGGAGTTGGCTTTTGCTGCTCTAGAAGGGCTGTCAACGACGCCATTGATCAGCGGTGAGACTCGGAACTGATGAGGGTATTGAGGCATGTACAACATTAGAACGAGGCTGACCAATTCGACCGCGTCCCCTGCCCCTGCTTGTACCACCGCGACCTCTTCCGCCATTACCAGACTGCGCACGCTCCATGTACCAATCTGGAAATCCCACCAACTGCCAACAATCGCTCTTGTCGTGACCAGTCCTTCCGCAGTGTGAACAAGCGGTAGTGACACGACCACGAGCAGCTGCAACTGTCACGCCTAGTTGTGTGTTACTCACACTAGCCGAACCCCCTTCAGATCTAGTCAAAAACCCAATCACCTCACTGCGAGCCTCCTGCCGCGATGTATTCAGTCGTCGTTCTTCCCTTACGATACGCTGATACACCGTATTTAAGTCAGGCAGTGGCTCCATACCAATAATATTGGCACACACATTGCCGAAACGAGTATCATCAAGCCCCATTAGGAACTGATGCACCTTCTCTTCTTCAAACTTCTTTGTGATCTGCTTCGAAGCACCATAAGTACACTTAGGCGGTGGTTCGTAGTTTACGAACTCTTCCTACTTCAACGAGAGCTTCCCAAAGTAATCCATAACAGATGATCCATCTTGCCGGCACACAGCAAGCTCAGCTTTCAATTGATGAACACGCACTGCATTTCCAATTGAAAAACGTCTCCTTAAGTCGCACCACAACTTGTAAGCATCGGCCGTGAAAGTGACAGTAGATCGGATCGGACTTGAAATAGAAGCTCTAATCTAACCCATGATCATGGAGTTCACGGTTTTCCAACGCTCAGCGTCCACTGGACTCTTCTCCTCAGATGGCATCAGGCGAGACCCATCGATAAAACATGTCTTGCGCTTCGTGCGAAGCGCGTTGCCAAGCTCGGAGGCCCATTCTGCGTAGTTCTCACCGTTTAACATCACCGGCGAAATTACAACACCTGGATTATCCGAGGATGACAAGTAATAAGGATCGGCCATCGGATTCTATATCGTCGAAGACTCTGTTTTGACTCCACTCATCTTCGATCGGAACAAACTCTGTGATTGATTCTCTGTGTTTGATCTTCCCTATCTCTTGAGTGTAAAAAATCAATGGATCTTTTGATTAGGCTCTGCTACCATGTAAATCAAGAGAAGTGTTTGGGAAAATCTGATTTTATACATTGAACATCAATCGGGTATTTATACAACATCATGCTCGATACGAGCTTATCACTAAATCTCGTATCCTTATCTACTTAGATGTAAATATTATCTCTAATATTAACATATATTATATCATATTCCTAATAATATGTCGTATATCTCATCCAGGGCATCCTCATACCCTCTCTAGTCGAGCAGGCAAAGAAACTCCGGCTGGTTGTTATGGCGGCGGAGAAACACCAAACATTCTGATGAAATCTAAGAACTTCCACTATTACTCTACCACATGTGATGTAGAGTTCCATGATGGTTGTCATTTGTCGCCAAGGAAAATGACACATCCTTATCATCCATAACATCCTCTCATTTTCAGTGTTCTAAACACTAAGGCTAGAATCATATATGCATACAATATACATGAGGGCTATGGCGTGGGATTAAATCTGCATGCTGACTCCAGCATACCTAATCATGGTAACATTTTCGATAAGTGCACTTGGTGTGGAAAAAATTTAAAAATTTTTGCCTTTTTTTACCGATGTTCTGTTTGTACCTTTTGTTTAGATCCGTCTTGTTCCAAAAAAATTCCACTTCCAACTATCACAGCTCCAAAAAGCCATCACCATTCACTTAGTTTCCTTCCTCGACCACTTTTGCTTCCTTGTGATGCTTGTGGGCTGGTAAAAAAATCAGACCCAAGTTATTCTTGCTTTCAATGTAATTATGTGGTACATGAGAGTTGTATAGACTTACCACGCGTCATAAAAATCACTCGTCACCCTCATCGTCTTTTTCACACTCCTTTTCTTTCGCCAAAATTTTCATTGTGTTGTAATTGTTATAAGACTATGGATATCAAGTATGGTCAGTATTCTTGCAGTCATGATGGTTGCACTTATGTAGTCCATTCCAAATGTGCAACACATAAAAAAGTATGGGATGGGTGTGAACTAGAATGGGAGCCTGAAGACTCTGGTGAAACTACCGAGGATGTTTCGCTATTTGAGAGAGTTGGTGATGATTTGATCAAGTATTTTGGTCATGAACATCATCTAAAGCTTGAGAAGTGTGATGGTGTTCGAGACGCAGATAAGGAATGCCAAGCGTGCATCCTTCATATCGACTCTCGCGATTTCTACAACTGTATGCAATGTGATTTTTTCCTCCACGAGGTATGCGCCAATCTTCCTCGAAAAATAGATCATGCAATACATCATCACCCTCTTTTCATAGACCCAGCTCGTTCAGATGACTACTATTCCATAGACTGTTTGGTTTGTTCTCGACCATTCGCTGGTTTTAGGTACAAGTGCTCCAAAACTAACTGTCAGGTTCGCAATCACAGAAAGTTTTAGGTAGATGTTAGATGCATCTTAGTTTGAAAGAAAACCTAGAACGTATAAAGATTTTCTGTATTTTATGATGAGGCTCTAAGACCAATATTTATACAAGATATTTTAACCCAACCTAGGTTACAATGATATAAAAGACTAAAATACACCTTTATAATATTTACATTTTATTTTATATGTTTATATATCCTAATACCCCCTTTCAAGTTGGAGCATGGAGGTCCGAAATGCCCAACTTGCCAATAAACTCATCAAACTCTCTCTTCCCTAGCGCCTTTGTGAAAATGTCTGCGAGTTGATCATGAGTAGGGACAAAACGAGTAGATATAGTACCTCAGACAAGTTTATCCCGAATGAAGTGACAATCACGTTTTATATGTTTAGTTCGCTCATGGAAGACTGGATTCGATGCAATGTGAAGCGCAGCCTGACTATCACAGAAAAGTGGAATAGGAGCCTTGTGGTCAACACCCAAATCAAACAAAAGAGCTTTACGCCACAAAATTTCTTGAACAGTAAGAGACATAGCACGATATTCTGCATCAGCCGAGGATCGAGAAACCACATGTTGCTTCTTGGTTCGCCATGAAATAGGAGAGTCACCCAATTGTATAAACCAGCCAGTAAGAGATCGTCTCGTAATTGGACAACTACCAAAATCCGAGTCACACCAAGCAACCAATTTGAGTTCCGTATGGGCACGAAGAAGAATACCTTGGCCGGGATTTTTGTTCAAATAACGAACTAAATGCAGAGCAGCATCCCAGTGTTCCTGTTTCGGCTTCTTCATAAACTGAGTTAACACATGAACAGAATAAGATAAATTTGGACGTGTCACAGCGAGATAAATAACTCGGCCAACCAAGCGCTGATAACCTGCAACATCAACATAGTCTTTTCCTTCAGCCAAAGCCAACCGATGATGTTGTTCTAACGGAAAACTAGCCGGTTTTGCATCTGAGAGTCCCATTTTGGAAATAATATCCATAGCATACTTCTTTTGACACAAATAAATCCCAGTGGGACTACGAGCTAACTCAATGGCAAGAAAATACTTAGAAAATCCCATATCCTTCATCTTAAAATAAGTACTCAAGTACTCCTTAAAATTAGCAATCAGACGTGGAGAACTACCAGAGATGATTAAGTCGTCGACATAAACCAATACATGTAAATGATCAGACCCCCTCTCAAGCATAAAGAGAGAATAATCAGGAACGGATTGAATGAACCCATATTCTTTCAAGGCAGTACTCAACTTAGCAAACCAACACCGTGGAGCTTGACGAAGACCATACAATGATTTATGTAAGCGACAAACCTTTGTTGGATCAGAACAACGAAATCCCGGTGGTAAGCGCATGTAAACTTCTTCCTCTAAATCCCCATGCAGAAAGGCATTAACAATATCCATTTGGTGAACCTCCCAGTTTCGTGATGCAGCAACTTCAAGAAATGACCGTACCGTAGCCATCTTAGCCACAGGCGCAAAGGTCTCATCGAAATATGTCCCTGCAACTTGACGGTTGCCACACGCAACAAGTCTAGCTTTGTAATGTTCTAAACTACCATCAGATCTTAGTTTAACCGTAAAAACCCACTTACTCGCAATAGCCCATTTTCCTCGTGGTAAGGATTCGATTGTCCATGTTTGACTTTCTTCAAGAGATCCTATCTCGTCACCCATAGCCAAAACTCATCTTGGGCGGCCTCAGCATATGTCTTGGGGATAACATAGGATGTAAGAGCACTAAGAAAAAAACAATGGCTAGGAGAAAATTGTGAACTCTCAACAAAGTAGGTGGTGGAATAAGGTTGTGACGAACTCAATGTCGGGTCATCAAGAGTAATCTAAAGCACATAATCATTCAGTTTGGTTGGAAAACGTGTCTCACGAGTAGAGCGACGTAAAGCAACAGCCGGTGTAACAATCTCATCCTCCATCGAGACAAAATCTAGAGCCCAAACCAAAGGAGAGGGAGAAGTAGCAGTATTGGATACTTCCGATGAAGATGCTGAAGATGTCGAAGATGGAGTCTGTTTCGGAGACAAAGCAACAGTATCAGGCATAGGCATATGCGGAAGCACCAACTCCGAAGACGGAGAAATAGTATCAATCGGTGATTCTGAAAGTTCAGTTGGGGGAGTTATCAAACTACCAGGATTAAATAAAGGAGCAGGCGAAGGAGCTATCTCCGGAATAAGTAAAGTACATTCCGAAGAAGCCATGTCCGGAGTAAGTAATACGGAGGAACCCAACGAAGCAAAAGGGAAACTCGACTTCGTAAATACTACATCTCTAGATGTAAAGATCTTATGAGTTTGAAGATCATAAACTCGCCACCCTTTCTTGCCAAAGGGGTAACCGATAAATACACATTTTAGACTTCTCAAAGCAAACTTATCTCCTCGATGATCTTTTTTGTGAGCATAGCAAAGAGATCTAAAGACACGAAGATGTTGTAATGGTGGCGCACGGCCAGAATATCAAATGGAGTTTTCCCTTTAAGCAAAGGAGTAGGAGTGCGGTTAATGAGATAAGCGGCTGTAAGAATACATTCTCCCTAAAATTCAAGAGGAAAAGATGACTGAAATCGTAAAGCCCTAGCAACATTAAGGATATGCCGATGTTTCCGCTCAACTCTATCGTTTTGCTGAGGCATATGGACGCAAGAAATATCATGTAGAATACCTTTTTCTCAGAAAAACCAAGAAAAGCACATAAATTTGGTGCCATTGTCACTCTGAACCGTTATAACATGTTTCTGAAACTGATGCTCAACTAATGCCAAGAAATCACGTATTGTCCGAGCAACTTCTTGTTTTGTTGGCAACAGATATAGCCACACACTCCGAGAACAATCATCAATAATAGTCAAAAAATATCGAGCTCCACAATGAGACATCGTCAATATGGTCCCCATAAGTCACAGTGTATCAAATCAAATAAATCCGTAGTATTATTAGAACTTGTAGGAAAAGAACAACGAGTTTTTTTGGCGAGTATACAAATCTCACACGTCTTATTCTTCAAAACATATTTTTAGAAACACCGGAAATAGATAATAAATCCATTCAAACTTGTTAACCCAACCCGATCAGCATCCGTTACCACTTTGTTAATTGCAACAGAGTTTACCCGAGCTGGAGCCGCAGCCAAAGGAGGACCCGAACCACGACCAGCCTGATTTCCACAACCACGGCCTGAGTTAATACGACCTCGAGGACGTCCTCCCCACCAGTCCGGATACCCCATAGTACGAAAGCAATTTTCTGCCGAGTGTCCACTTTGACCACAGCTGGAACAAACAAGATGCAACCTATCTTCGCGAGTTGTAGAAGAACGACCAGGTCCAGAACCAAATGCCGGTTGAACCGCATAAGCCATGGCATCATTCTGTAACTCAAGTGCTTGAGATGTGGTCTTTGAATCCTCCTCTTGCATCAAGACACTATATGCTTCATCAACCGTTGGAAGAGGATCCCTTGATAAGAGACTTGATTTTACCGAACCAAAAATAGATTCATCAAGACCTTTAAGAAATTCATGCAATCGATCTTCTTCTCGCTCTCTTTGAAGTTCCACACCAATGGGACACTCACAATTTTTGGATTGACGAAACTCCGCAAGAAAGGTCCACAGCTGCATCAAGTTCCCATAATAAGCTTCTACCGTGAGACCATGTTGACGACAAGTGGCTAACTCAGCCTTAAGCCGTTGCACACGCTGTCCATTCTGGACACAATATCTTCTCCGTATATGATTCCATAGATCACTAGCTACCTCGAGATGAGCCTTAAGCCGTTGCACACGCTGTCCATTCTGGAGTCAACAACAATAAGTTTCAACCACGACATGACCAAAGCATTGTTGGTCCACCAATCTTCTAAATCTCCCGAATCTTCATGTGGTTTTGGAATAGTACCATCAACAAAACCAAACTTCTTCCGAGCTTTAAGTGTCATACGAACATTCGCTGCCCATTCATTGTAATTAGGACCACGAAGCAGAGGCTGAGATATCAACGAACCAGGGTTGTCACTCGAAGACAAGTCATAAGGAGAGATGGTCTGCCGCTGTACCTCTATTCGTGGTTTCACATGAGCTCTTTCTAGCAACTTCACATCTCCGTCTCCTCATGGCTTCACGGAACTACCAGAGTCATCGAGTCCAGTCATATCTTAAGCAAAGGATGAAGAAGAAGAAGAAAAGGAGAGGTCAAAGAAGAAGATGATCAATCGAGAATTGAAAAGAAAAGGAGCAAAGTTTTGTGTTTTCAATGCTCTGATACCATGAAAGAAAATTTAGAACGTATAAAGATTTTCTGTATTTTATTATGAGGCTCTAAGGCCAATATTTATACAAGATGTTTTAATCTAACCTAGATTACAATGATATAAAAGACTAAAATACACCTTTATAATATTTACATTTTATTTTATATGTTTATATATCCTAATATAGTTCCTGATTGTTTCACCCACAAGAGTCATGAGCATCCCTTATTCACCCCTATCTTTGATGCCAAGTTCAAGATTTTCTGTAACAGTTGCGATCGCAAATGCAGTGGTAACTATCTACATTGTACTCTATGCAAATTTGCTATATGTTTTAAATGTGCCACCATTCCAGATCAGCTACACCAAAAATATGATGCACTTCCTCTCTCCCTTTGTTATGGAGAAGTCTCGGATGAAACATATTGGTGCGAAGTGTGTGAAAAATAACTATATCCAAGCAAATGGTTCTATACATGCAACAAAACTTACACCACTGTTCATTCGAGTTGCGTATTTGGGAAATTCAGTTATATGAAGCCAGGCTACACGTTCTATAAAAGATCTTTGAGTGTGATAGATCTTCGCAACAATAGTAACACTCGACCAATTTGCTTTGGCTGTGACAGCCGCAGCACGAGTTATGTTTACTTGAAGTTCAACTTGCGTGGTGAGAAGTTTATTTGTTCTTTTCGTTGTTTTGGAAATGTACTGTGAAATGTCATAAACGTTATAAACTTATTTTTTGCTGTATTGAATGTGTGTGTGTTTTGCTAAAGAATAAAAATTTTGAATTCGATAATGGAAACTATCTAGTTAATATGATTGAAAATTTTTGAGTACATTCACATTGTGGGTCAAGTAAGTTCATACCACAAAGAAGAAACTAAGTAATACAATCTTCTAATTGATACATGGCTTTGCACCATCGACCAAATTTTCAATCATATTAACTAGATAGTTTCCATTTCACATCATTAACCATTACGACATCTAAAAGGAATATGAAGAGATGGCCTCAAGTTACTAAGCAAATTTGTAATCGAAACAGAGCAAATGTGTAGTTAACAGAATCCAAAGAACAGAAGGATGTAAATTTGTGAGAATATCTAATGTGATAAAATTATTTGATTCTAAATCAAACAAATCTACAAAATAAACATCTAACTTGCATCTATTATATTACTCACGGCAAAAATTTCTCTCTACCAGTGACCAACTCAAAACAAGATAAAATTTATGGAGTGAGGTTGTGACAGAATGGAGACCCTCTGACTTGTCAAGGTCTCCATCCTGACTTCAGGGTCCCCAGTCATTTGTAGGGGAACCATTTCATTTTCACCCGAAGAGACTTGAGAGATTTCTCGGTTTTTTCGTCTTCTCTGATGATAACAAGTCGCTCTCATCTTTGCTAGTCGCTTGCTTACCTGATTCCTCAATAACTTTTAGAAGATCGCTCATAGATTTTTCAGTTACGAAGCCATGTTTTTCTTCTTGAATCTCCTTCATAGGCATCTCGCTGCATTTCACTTTCGGTGTCTCCTTCGAACGATTCTTTGCAGTCTTTTGCTTAGGGGGCTCAGAGATTGGTGCTTTTGTGCCACGCTTGTTACTCTTTTGGACTTCAGGCTGATGCTGATTCTTTGCTGAACCAGAGAGACTTCCAACTGCCTCTTTCTCATCTAATCTCAACCTCTTTGAAGTCTTTGGCTTGGAGCCTGGTGCTTCTTTGTTATGTCGTCTTTTCAGCTTTTGGACTACAGACTGATCTTGATTCTTTTCTGGAACAGAGAGGGTTCTTGGACATACCTCAGTCTCTTGGTCATTCTTGTCCTCACTTTCTTCTTTCGTCCTCATCAAAATCTTTAGAACAGATGATGTGTTTGAGCCATGGACTGAAGCTTGACCGTTGTTATCCTCCTTTGACGGTTTAGAGATGACCAACTCCTCTTTCTTATCCATGAAAGCCAATGGAACAGTTTGATTTTTGGCGCTCTGTTTCTTCTTGACTGAGTTTAGCTTTCCAATGTTGGTACCTTCTGTGATAGTGTCCAGAATTATTTTGCCAAGAACAAATCTTACTTCCGATGGATTTCCCTTCCCAAGTGAGAGATAGTCAATAGAGAATCCCTCTTTTTCGCTTTCATATGATTCCACATCACTCAATCTCCCAAACCCTTCTGCTACATCTCTCCCCTTTTTCTTCGGTATAAACACCTGAGAAACCACATATCAATTATAAAGCTCGATTACGAAAACTGAAGCACATATCTGGGGACGCTAATAAAGACATTATTAGCTAGGTTAATTTAAGCACAAGACCAAAAATAGATCAGCAAACTTAAGCTGAGTATATATATCTTAATTCAATGAATCCTATCGTAGTCAAATGCACTTTGTACTTACCAGACCAGAGAATTTGAAATCTGGGTATAGGTATAGGGCTTCCCGGAGAGCCTCCATGTCAGTCAGAACATATTGAGTATCTTTTAATAGTTTTGTGAAGTCTGAAACTGCTTCTGCAAGATCTTCATCAGATCTCTTTCTCGAATATTTAGATACCTCAAGAGCGTATCTGAGTACTGAATTTTCATGTTCTCTAGCAAATTCAACAGCTTTGCTCCAGTTTCCATGGTAGAGCAAAGCGGCAAAAGCGCGTACTACGATAGCCTCCTGGGGGTTACGCACTAGTGCAATGTGAAAAGCCAACACTGCAATCCTGTTACAAAACAAATCAGGACATTAGTTTGGAGTCCTATCGATATAAAAATATCGATATAAAAATATAACGCACCATAGTTTGGAGTCAGCAGGTTGATCGCAGGAAACCAATTTATCCATATTGGAGAATAAGCTCTACATCAACAATAAATCAAACTCAGAAATATCAAAAGGGGTACACTAGAAAATGCTCCTTGCAGGAACACGTCACGTACCACTAGCATCAAGGAACTTGATAGAGATGTTTCACTAGCTTGATCCAGGTAAGCTGCCTGAAATTCAAATCCAAGTTAAAGAAAAAAAAAATAGAAATTCGAAAATTGAGAATAAGCAAATGGCAAACCTGAAAAGGAAGCAAAATGTGAAGTAGTTTGAACTTCATGAGAAGAAGGATGGAAGGGGCAGCAGCTCCATAAGCAAGCATATAATTCATTTCCATGATTATTCTAAACTGAGCAAAGACAGAGCATGATTTTAATAGCTAAGACCATGAGCATATTATTCAACATAAAGGCGGTGATAAGTACCTGGCCCAGATTTGCTATGGAAGATACAAATTCAGGTATTGCAGTCTCAACATCCTTTGATAATGATAGACCCAATCGTGCCGCAATTCTTAATCCCCTAAGAATTCTAGCTGTATTTGGAGAAAACCATAACAAGAGGGTTAGGACATTAAAGCACCTTGTCTATACAAAACTGTGAGGACAATAAGTAAGGCATACCACAATCTTCCTTGAATGACAAATGTGCATGGACAAGTGTACGAAGCTGCATTTGTGTTAGCGAGCAATGGTTAATAACATAAGATATAACAATAGATGTATCCAGAAAGAATAAGCTAAGTTAGTCACCTTAAGATCCGTCAAGTCTTCCATTCCATTGGTGTAGTCATAAATTTTAAACTCAAAGGGATCATAGAACAAACTGCGCCAAGATTTAATACCACAAGTAAGTTGGTGTGTATGATGCAGTGCAGCCAAACATAAAACAGTCCTTTTCAGTACCAGCAAATTTTCAGAAACGGTACCTGTTAATTGTGAAATCCCGCTGCAAGCTATTCCTCCAACGGTTGCAGTCTTTTATATCGCCACCAGAATACATTTCGAAGAGGCTGTTACTTTTGTTTGCCTCAGTATTCTGTGGAACACCATCTTTCTCTTTGGAGTTTTTCCCCAAATCATTTTTATGCTCATTGTCACTTTGTGCCACGGTATCAAAACTGGACACCTGTAAGACGAGTGTCAAGGAATACACAAAAAGCACAAATCTAGCATTAGGCAAAACCCATGTAAAGGCAAGAAAACTGACCTCAATTATTGAACCTCCCATCCATACGTGACAAATAGGAAACCGTTTCCCAATAACGTGAGCACGATAAAATAGCCGCCGGATCTATAAAAAGAAATGAAACGCATGAAGCAATAATCAAAACATAAAGGTCCTAAACAAGGTAACATAATCAGAAAATCAAGCCATTAAACCTGCTTAAGATTAGCTGTAGTGATCACATCATAGTCTTTTGGCACTCTATGCAGTATCAAATCCCTTACACATCCACCCACAAGGTATGCATCAAAACCTAAGACAAGGATCAAACATATCAGCTTCTTCTAACTCTACTACAACAATGCTAACACTAAACTGGCAAAGATATAAAACACAAACCTTGACCCCTAAGGAGTCTCAAGACATTCAAAGAAGATTCAGGGATCATTGAATTTCTAATTCCAGCATCACTTGCTCGTACCTTCTTCCACTTTGATGTAGCAACTATTAAAACCAATCCATAAAGCCAAAAAAAGGAACAACCTTTAGCTTCGGACATGTAATTACGTTTCGAACCAACTTATTAGTATCAATAAAAAAAAACAAAAGCACCTGAATTTATATCTTCATCAATAACTGGACGAATGCTAGAACACTTCTCCATGACTCCCTCAGTAAGCGTACAATTACTTCTCTGAAACTAGAGGCCAGAAGAAACCCGCCGATGAAGTGTTCGACCAATTGTCGCAAAGAGATTAACAAACCAGATGAGAGAGTACGAAGAGGAAAAATGACCCACCTTGGAGTAGACGGCAGTTAGGGTTTGAGACCGAAATAAAACGTTTCCTTTGCGCTTAATGAAGCCCGCCATTGGAAACACTCGAAATCATGGCTTTTTAAGCCACAAGTAGAAGCATCTTTGCAGCGAGTTGAGTCCGCAACTTTTTAGGGTTCAATTGCAAGAGTCCCGAGAGAAACTCTAACCTACCGAACCAAAGTTCATGCCCGGTACGGTTTAGGTATCAATCCCGGTTTTCCAGGTTTTATCTAATATCTTAAAACCGAAATTTTAATATTGCAATCAAAGACTAAACCGTAAACGATCTAAATTTTGCTTTAGAATCTAATTTTGGTGAAATTGTCCATCAGAACAAGTGCAACACACGGTTAACATGTTAACATTGTCTTTGGTTAAGGTTATTTGTTTCGATAGACGATTTGGTTGTGTTGCTTGGAATTCTGAAGGATCTAATCAAGACCCTATTAAAAGGATGTTAAAGAAGTATCAAATGAGTTGGCGTGTAAAATACATTGCTTATTCTATGTTTTCTTTTGATAGTATCACATTAATAAGCCAAAACGAAATGAGAGCTTTTGTATATCCTTGAGGACAATCACAATTGTTTCTTCCTCTTCTCCAAGTATGAATAGTTTCCCTGGAAGTTCAATATAGCCCAGACCAAATGCCTCAGACCAATCTCAGGCCACAGAGCAGCCGGAGAGCAGAGCTGGGAGTTACCTGTTTGCCATAACAGAAAATTGCTCAGTCTCGTCTCTCCTGAACTCCTGATGAGTATATCAGGATCCGGCGCCACGCTCATTTGCATATTCTCCTCAATTTCCACCAACTGTATCCTCTTCTCTTGCTTTTCCATATCCATTCCTTCTATACCACTTTCTGTATCCCCATGTTTATAATTACCAGACACTTCAATACAAGATTTCTTGACAGCTTGTACCATTTCATCTGTCGAGTTATAGGCAATGCAGACTAGAAGCACTACTCGACTATTCTTAGCTGTAGCATTCATGACTTTTTCTGCAGCAGCTCTCACTTGGTCATTTAGAAGTGCCAAGTTACCTATAAAATAGACCCGAATCCCATACTGATGCACGATACTCTCTTTCTCAAGCAAAGAGTTTATCTTTTCCAGCATCAAATCCATTAGAGACTCAACCTCCTCAGGTTTTCTTCTAAAATTATCTATGCTAAATGCGTATATCGTTACATATTTGATACCCAGCTCGTAGCAGTACTGTAGCATCGACATAAGCGCAGAAAACCCAGCTTTATGACCAGACCCGTCTTCTAGACCGCGTTTCTTTGCATATCTCCGATTACCATCCATGATAAAGGCAAGATGATTAGGCAAAGGACCCATAGATAAGACCCGAAACAAACATCTTCTCGAAAACCCGCATATCTGCTCTAGCAGTTGACTGATTCCACCACCCATACGTCTCATTTGACTCGGAAGTTCAGCCATTTGAGATTCCACCTTCCAATATCCTCAGATCTAAAGGAATGCAAAACATTCAAAAGTCTTGGTCAGCAAAAGAAGAAAATCAGATATAATAATAGCACACGCCATAACCTACTCCATCATTTTATAGATGAAAAAAACTAGTTCTACACACCTAAACAGTACTTACTAGTTAACATGTTTCATCTTAAACAGTTCATGTGTAACAAAGCAGCAACAATAATGCCAAACCAAGATGCTCGTGGAACAACAACTAATTTTACAGCAGATACCTACAATCCTATATGTTCAACATCTCAGTCCAAAGTTTTATAACGAATTATAAATGTATCCCAATATTAGGTGAAGAATTCCAATTCCTCTATCAATTGAAGAGTTTTGGCTTTTCACACAAACCAAAAAAATGGGGGAAAGAGTATCCAAAGAATTCATGTCCTTGAGCATTGATATATAAGAAAGAAAAGCAGAGTTTTCAGATTTTTTGACATTTACTAATCATCTCCAATGAAATTTTTTCAAGAAATTCAAAGTTAATCACAGCACACACATCTCTAATCTCAAAATTTTCACCTTGCAGCTATACTAAACCCCAGAAAAAACCTCAAGAACTGCAAATGATGTATATTTCACCTTGCAGAGAAGCAATAAGCTAAGAAGAAACAAGATGATTAAAGTAAACAGAAAAAGATAACTGTAATAAAGCAAAGAAAAACATCAAAACATTTTCACATAAGCAATTCATCGAACACGTGGTGTGCAACATTCAAATTCACTAACTTTCCTAGAAGCCAAGCGATTACGAACTCAATCTCTGCGAGTTTAGGATAGATTGAGAGATGAGAGATGAGAAACGAAGAACAATAGGGATTTATGGGTTTTTTTTTTAATGTTACCGGCAAAAGAAACTAGAGTACTATAACCAGTAAAATTGCATGTTTTTGCGAATTTCGGGAAAACCCAAATGATGAATCAAACGAATCAATAAATAGATTCAGAGAATAAGAAAAAACGCTCGACTTCTTAACAATACCCAGAAAATCGAGAACACTTGAAAATTGGTAAAATAGTGTGTTCCTACCTGAGATCAGCCGCCAAATCGAGGACGGGAAGAAAAAAACGTAAAGAGCTCAAAACAGAAGCTCTACACAATTTGGAACGAAAACAGATGAAATTTCTTTTTTAACAAAGAGTTGACGACGACGCGACTGAGATTCTCCGTCGAACTTTAGCTCTGACTGTGAAAGCGAAAGACAGAGAGAGGAGAGGAAAGGAGACGAACTAACCAGGGAACAACTAAAGGAAATAACCGGTACCGGTAAATCTCGGTTCGGGTTGTTTTCTATTTTTCTCCCTTTGGCCAATTATTTGAGGTTTTTTTCGAAAGCATGTGCATTTACTATGGTTTTTTCCGTCTGTTTTTCTTCAAATATACAGCACCAATTGGGTTTTTAGCTAATTAAGAATACAAATTTGTTAGACTAAGGTGGAGTTATCTCTATATAATTATTTGAGCAATGTTGATAGCAAATTAGTCAATTATAATGTGACATATTACGGAAAATGCCATTATTATTTAATATTTTTTAAATAAAAATAATAATCACAAAATTAATATAAATAAAACAAAGATCGTATATAATATTTTAAATAATTATTTATTTCTAAAAACTAAAAATTAAACGTACTTTCTCTCTCTTATTAATTATGGACAAAAATTAAAATTAAAAGTTTAAAAATTGTTAATCAATCAAAATTAAAACAAATATTTCATATATAATCATATCTAATTATTTTTTCAAGTTATTATATTTCAAAGATTTTGTTAAGATTTAAAATTATGATTCTTTTATACTATTTGTTTCATCTTATTTTCAAATTATTTTGAATGATCATATAATACATAAAGTTAATAAAAATATAGATTTTTTCTCTATATGTTGTAAATCGAATTTTGTTAAGATTGAAAATTATGATTCTTTTATAATCTTTGTTTACTCTTATTTTCAAATTATTTTGAATGATCATATAATACATAAAGTTAATATAAAATGTAGCTTTTTCTCGATATGTTGTAAATCAAATTTCTGGAAATGGAGATATATCAATTTTAATGTCAAAAATGTTGGTATAGTTTTTTTAAAAAATTGATCAAGAAGTATATGGATTTCGTTTCGACGGATCCAATATTTTATCATCTACATTTGAATCAGGATCTAGATTTTCAGATGTTATAATTTTTACAATAGATCAGAACGGGTTAAGACATATCATATTAAATAAAGACGGGTCATAATGGATCTCATATCGAATGTTTAATCATTGTTAATAATTGATATTGGACTAAATCAAATTGTTATATGTATTTTTGAATAATGTCAAAATATATACATAATACCTCTTAACTTTTACAACAAAATTATATTATAATTTATATTATCAACAAACATAACCCCGCAAATACATAATTATATATTAATAAGTTTAATTAACTCAACAAAAACCATATGTAATAATAACAATAATAAGATGTTAAAAATAAAATAAATCTAATATAAGATACTAATAATATTGTATGATTATATAAACTAACATAGTATGAAGTAAGTATTTTCTCGCGCTGCATGGCGCAGATTACTATCTAGTTGAATATTATATTAGAATAGAGTTGAGTGTATTTTAAATTCAAAGAGAAATCTCGTATTATTGAATTATGTATTTTAAAAAATACAATAAAATCATCTGTTATTGGATCCAATAATTGTTGAATGTATTTTAAAATACATTAAAACACATGTTATTAAACATGGACATGATTTTATTGTATTTTAATAATTAATAAAGATGAACTTTGGTGTAATCTTTTAACTAAAATATGAGTAAATGAAATATCATCTCTTACCATAGTATTTCTAATATCTTTCATCTCTCCTCAGCTCTCCCAATTGCTTCTGAAGATTTTCAAAACTCAAAATATCAGATTAAAATTTAATTTTATTAATTTAAAATAATTATCATTATAAAATTTTGACCATGTGGAAATTGAATATCGTTGGAAATATAGATTGCATTTTCGAAATTTTTTCTTTTGAATTTATCACAATCGGATATTCTACATGTTCTACTCATGAACAAAATAATTGGTCAACAAATAGAAGATCAAGTATTTTGGTTGACTGAACAAATATTTTTGTTATTTTCTATTAAAATTTATGAATTTTTTTATCTTATAAATTTTTTGATGAATGTTATTTTATTTTTAGTGATTTCTAAATACAATATAATCCATACAAAAAGTATTAGCAATGGATTTAAGAACTCACGTTTGAATCTTGTCATTTCATCAAAATCCATTAATTAGATTTTATAATAACTGTAACTTTAAATCCATTGAAATTAAATAAAAACCTAATCAAATAACAGCCCCTAAATCAATTTAATAATTTTAGATAGATTGTATTTTCCTAAATATATTCCTCTAGATATTTTTTTTTGGTATGGTGTTAAGTTATTATTAACCAGGACACATCTCAAAATTCATATATCACAGTTAAAAAATATATTAGCAACTTAAATATCGTGATACGGGTTAATGGTTTTTTTAGTTATATTATTGGATAAATACGTTTGGTTAAAATCAGTATCTAATATGATTTGCATAGTTTCACAGCTCTTACTATTACTTTTTAAATTTATTTAACATATGAGAGATTTATCGAGCGAATTGTATATTTAACTATATATAACTAGATTATAGCATTATCTAGCTAAATGAAACATGTTGTGCATTTATTCATTAGAAATCAAACCAAGTTGTTTATAGGATTGTATTTCAAAAAAATCTATAATTTTTTAGTTCTGGTCTCTGTTTTGCGCAGTTTCTACCAGTCCTCCTACACGTCTATCGCTGATCCATCTGAAGCCGAGGCGAGAAGAAGATGAGTACTCCTAGCTCTTGAACATACCAGCAATGCGATTATTCATGAAGTCACTAGACCACTCGGATCGTGTCCATCTCATCCAAGTAAGCGATGTAAGAATCTACCAGCAGAGGCCAGTTCCTCTACCAACACAACTGACAGAGGCGCAGCGGATCTGGTACCGCCACCGGATCCATGAGAGCAGCCAGTTGGAACTGTCAGTGAATGGAAAAGTTTCCTACAATTCGACGCCTTATGGAGATATGTCGTTGATATCTTTTGGACGCGCTCTTTCTCATTGAGACGAAACAACCTTCAGCTTATGTTGCAAAAGTTGCTGTCACTTTAGCATTTCCTAATTCATGTATTGTACCACCATATGGTCTTCATGGTGGATTAGCTTTATTTTGGAAGAATTCTATCGATATTTCTATTTTGTATCAAGATGCAAGACTTGTAGATTGCTATGTTTATGATAATATCTCTACCTCCTACTTGTCTTGTATCTATAGTCATCCTGATTATCAATATCGACCAATTCTTTGGAATAAGCTTAACAATTTATCAAATACGAGAGATGAATGATGGTTGTTAATGGGCGACTTTAACCAAATCTTCAATAACTCGGAAAAACTTGGTGGTAACCCGCGTGATGAGTCCACTTTCTGAGACATCAATCATCATGTTGAATCTTGTGATATTTTGGACTTAAAACAGATTGAAAACAAGTTTAGCTGGAGTACCCAAAGGAGTGTATTACGCGATGGGGTCAGAAGCACATAATTGATTCATTGTTGTCTTGACCGTGCTATGGAGAATTCAGAATGGTTCTCAGTTTATCCCGCTTCTTCTGCAGAGTTTCTGGAACCCATTGAATCTGATCATCGCCCGGTAATTGTTTCTATACTCAAGGAAACTTCAGTTAAATAATGTCAGTTTTACTATGATAATCGACTATTTGAAAGAGAAGGATTCAAGGATATGGTTCATATGGAATGGAGAAGCCACTCACTGCGATCTAGACTTGTAACACGACTTCAGCGTGTTCGATACAGAATCTCCAAATGGAAAAGACAGAATCCAACAAATACAACAGCTGAAATCGGAACTTTGAAGCAACAACTTGAAGCGGATTTTTGTCAACTTGATCCATCTTTTATGACGATAAAATCTATCAAACAGAAATTCAATCGAGCTTATTATCTGGAAGAGGTTTATTGGAAGCAAAAAAAACAGAAATCAGTGGTTAACTGTCGGCAATAGAAATACTAAATTTTTTCATGGTTGTGCAAGAACTCGGAAAGCACGGAACCGAATGGTATCGATTAAGGACAACAATGGTGTGGAGTATACAAGTGAAGAAAATATTTTTGGTGTTGCTACAGAGTATTTTCAACAATTGTTTCATAGTAATCATACGGAACACTGGAGCAATTTTTTTGACAATATATCATCATCGGTAACAGAGGACATGAACCATCTTTTAACTCAACCAGTATCAGTTGAAGAAATACAGAAAGCAGCATTGGATATTAATGGTTATAGAGCCCCAGGACCTGATGGTATGACGGGTTATTTTTATCATCAATTTTGGCCAACCATTGGTAAGGCAATATCTCAGGAAGTCAAGATGTTTTTTGATACAAGTATCATGCCCTCTCCACTGAATCAAATGAATATTTGTTTGATTCCTAAAATAGATAAGCCAACCAAGATTAGTGACTATCATCACAGTTTATGTAATGTCTCCTACAAAATCATATCCAAGGTGCTTACCAAGCGACTCAAGAAGATTCTACCAAATGTTATCTCCCCTGAACAAACATGTTTCGTCCCGGGCAGGATTATATCACAGATAATGTGTTAGTAGCTCATGAGTTAATTCACTCTCTCAAGTCAAGAAAGCGAAAATCGAAGACCTACATGGCTATCAAGACAGATATAAGTAAAACTTATGATATAGTGGAATAGAAATTTTTGGAGAAAGCCATGATGAAGCTAGGATTTAATGAAAAGTGGACGGGCTGGATAATGTCTTGTGTGTAATCGGTTTCATATACAGTTTTTATCAATGGAAGTCCATATGGTTCGGTTACACCTCAACGTGGATTAAGACAATGTGATCCTATCTCACCATATTTGTTTTTATTTTGTGTTGAAATGTTAACACAAAAGATATGACATGAAGAGCATAAATAAAACATACTTGGACTTTCGATAAGCAACTTTGGGCCTCGGGTTAGTCATCTTCTATTTGTGGATGATTCCTTATTTTTTTGTAAAGCAAATAGAAGAAACAGTGAGGCGCTGGCAAGAACTCTTCATCACTATTAAAAGGTATCTAGCCAACAAGTTAATCTTGACTAATCATCTATAACTTTCGGGTCATGAGTATCAGCCTTGAAGCAGGAAGAGGTTAAGCAATTCCTACATATTGATGAAATAGGTGGTTGCGGGAAGTATTTAGGACTACCTGAAGAATTTTCAAAGAAGAAGGTTGAGATGTTTGAGTATATTGTCAAGAAAGTAAAGGAGATAACCAAAAACTGGAATAAGAAATTTAGGATACTAACATTTAGGAAGCTCGCATTGGACATCAACCATCTCATGGATGGCGCTCGTGGAATGCGCTTGATACTACATGGGTGTGATCTAATTATTCATGGTCTCCGTCATAAGATTGGTAGCAATAGTCTAATCAATACAGTGACAGATAAATTTATACCTACTCATCCTCCAAGAGCGCCAACAGTTTTTCGAGGCCCTATGAACTCAACTATTTCTGATATGAAGTAATCTAATGGTAGACAGTGGAACGAGCAGACATTACGACTTTGGCTTTCTCCAACTAGGGCTGGGCACGGGTAGGGTACCCTTGAATTTCGGGAGACCCTTTACCCGACCCGACCCTTACGGGTAATGAAATAAATTACCCTTACCCGACCCTTAAATAACGGGTAAAAATTGGCCGACCCGTTAAATACCCGACCCGTTACCCTTACCCGCATTATTACACATTTAATAGACCTGTTACTTTTACCTGCATAATAATTTAATATTCTAAAACATAAACATTTGGTTACAAACGAGGAAAAATTCATAATATATGTATGCAACATAAAATTCCAAAAAATATAAAATTACAAACTTCAAAGGTTGTAATTCATTCCTACATTACCAAAGATAATTGTAGAATGCAAAAGATTACATTTTGCAATGTCATTTTTCCGTATGTGCTTCTTCCAGCATATATACTTGCCTAAACATGAAAAAAACATGATATTCTTTTATTAGCATAATACAAACAGAAATATCACAAACAATGCAAGTCGGATATTCTCATTGGAAAATAAATTGTACATTTAATAAATATCACCAATATTATTATTAACTAGTAATTGGTAATATTATAAAATATTAATGAATCGGATTTTACGGATCGGGTAATAAATCAAGTAACGGGTCGGGTAATGAGACGGATATTAAAAAAAATTGATACTCTATACCCGACCCTTACCCGCATGTAAAAAAAATATGATACCCTTTACCCGACTTGCAAGGTACGGGTACCCGTTTTTTAGAGATGGGTACGGGTCGGGTAGCGGATCGAAGACGGGTAACGGGTTTCAGTGCCCAGCCCTATCTCCAACAGATGCAGATATATTGAGAATAATATATGTCCCACATCACCAATGTGAAGACAAAATTATATGGCATTACACCAAGGATGGTGAATATAGTGTTAAATCAGGTTATTGGCTTTCTAACATCTACCAAACTCTGCAGCTCCGACTATCACACTGGCTAAAGGATGCCCTCAATTAAAAGCAATGATATGGAAGACTTATATTCCTCTAAAAATTAAACATTTTTTCTAGAGACTTTTATCTTCGGCGCTAAGTGTGGGAACATAGCTCAATCGAAGAGGAATTCCAATTGATCCACTATGCAAAAGATGTCAACAAGATGATGAATCGGTTAACCACATGCTGTTCCAATGTCCTTATGCCTTGTCCGTGTGGAATAGAGCTTTCAGTAATCGCCCTCAGCCTTTGTCTTCAACTGATTCATTAGAAGATAACATTAGAGCTCTGTTAGCAAGTTTGAGGACAGCGCAAACTGATGAACACAAATATATTCCGTTTTGGACTTCTTGGCACATTTAGAAATCGAGAAATGATCTCACATTTAACCAAATCAGTTGGGAACCCGAGTCGGTCATTCGTAAAGTGAACGATGATGTAATGGAATGGATATCAATGAGTTCTAACCCTCAAGATTCGCAACACCTGAGCAATAATGTACCCTCCTCAAGCAGAGCATCTACATAGACAAACCCTCCACCCAGTTTTTTCAAAATCAACTTTGATGGAAGGTTTAATACTCAAACAGGACATATTGAAGCAGGTTGGATTATACGAAATAATGGAGGTGGATTTTGTATGGTGGGAAGATCTAAACTAAGGCAAGCAGCAACACCTCTTGAAGCAGAAGGTCTCGCTATCCTACATGCTCTTCAGTCTTCATGGTGTAGGGGTTTTAGGTGCGTGATTGTGGAAGGAGATTGTAAAGTTCTATTCGATATCCTTTATAATCGAAGCATGTTTGTAAATATGGAGCACCTCATTACTAATATCCGCAGCTGGACATATCGATTTTTCAGAAATATCATTTTTGATGGTATCAAAGGAATGCAATAAAAGCATCAGATACTTTAGCAAAATCTTCTTATTTTCAACAAGTTACAATGCAAATATTTTTCAACGCTCCAGTTTGTATAAGGAGGTTTCTGTAATACAATTTGAAATATTGGTTCTTCAATAAAACAAGACGTTAAAAAAAAAAAAAATCTTTCTATGTATTCTTTGAAATTCTCATTTTAATCTTTTATTATAATAAATGCAATTAAAGGTGGAGATCTGCAAAATCAACTACACGTCAAATGGACGGTCAAGATTCGAAGAGAACAATCCATTATTCCGTCCGTTGCTCTTAATTCCCTACGTGGCAAAACATTTCGCTCCTTCATATAAAATCCCGCCACAGTGTGAAATTTCAATCTGCTTTTATTTTTTTTAAAAATCAAATTATTATATTATTCCCATCAAAAGCCCCCAAAAAAAAACCCTATTCCTCATACGCTCTCGTCAAACCCCCAGCAAAAAAAACACCCTAAGGTAAAACTCGCTCCTACCGTTTCGCCAAACTCAGTCCGAGTCATCCGATTCTCTAACGATTTCTTCTTCTTCTTCTTCTTCTATCGCAGAACTCGAAGATGAAAGGTGGTGAATCGAAAGCTGAAGCGACGAGCACTGATTCCAGGTTTTGTTTACTTCTCACGACTCTTCGTTTTCTGTATACATCTGAGATCTAGATTTATTTGAATCTTCAATTTTCTGATTTTTCGTTTTGGATTTGTTAGATTGAAAACTAGAGGTAGAAAGCCTGGGAAGAAGACGAAGAAGGATCCAAATCAACCTAAGAGACCTCCAAGTGCTTTCTTCGTCTTCCTGTAATTCACGAATCTCTTCCGATTTGAATTTTAAACTTCTTCGATTTCGTCATTTTTTAAACTGTTTTTGTTGCTCTTTAAGGGAGGATTTCCGAAAAGAGTTTAACCTTGCGAATCCTAATAACAAATCCGTCGCTACTGTGAGTATAAATTTCTGGAAATTTTTCTCAGATCTGTAAATTTGAAACTTGTTTTCTTGGAACTTATACTCATATGAGTTTGTATTTATCAGGTTGGTAAGGCTGCTGGAGCTAAGTGGAAGTCTATGACTGAGGATGTGAGTACTCGTAGCCATTGAAATGCTTGATTTGTTGAATTAGGTCTTGTAGATCTATACTTATAACTTGTTGTTTTTATTTTTGAATCTGTAATACAGGATAAAGCGCCTTATGTAGCTAAGGCAGAGAGCAGAAAGACTGAATATCTTAAGACTATGCAACAGTACAACATGAAACTGGTATTAACTCTTCTTTGAATAGCTTTCATTTTTCAAGAGGTTGAGTTGTTTTGGTCTTTACTGTATATGAATATATCGTTGGTTTAGGCTAGTGGAACCAATAGAGGTGAAGAAGATGACTCTGACAAATCCAAGTCTGAAGTGGATGAAGCAGGAAGCGATGAGGTTTAAATCTATTCCTTTGGTTGATGTTGACTTAGACAATGTGTTTTGATGTGTGATATTGGGTCTCATTTGGATATTGGTGTTGCAGGAGGAAGAAGGCGACGATTGAGGCGTCTAGTTCTTGCCATTGACTTGACTCAGATTTGAGAATGTAAACTTGCTTAGATTATGACCAAAAACTAAAAATTCTGGTTATGCTTTGTGTTTGTGATATTTGAACCTCATTTGCTACTTCTATGTGTTTAGATCAGTTTGTAGGGATAATATCACTTGACTGCAATATTTTCCCAATTTCCTTTGTGTTTTATTAGGATTCTTATGTTTTTCAACTTTGTATGAGTGGTATGATTTTAGTTTCAGCTTTATTTCATTTTTGTGATTGCTTTTGAGTTAAATTTGTCATCTTCTGTTCTCTTCTGTTGTATTACTCTTTGACTCCGTTTGACTTTGGAAAGTTCTAACTCTCTGGCTTTTTCTAAGTGAATATTTGATCTAGCTTTGGATTAGGACAGACTCTTTCTGGTGTCTGTTTGCTGTTGTGCTTTTTTTTGTCATTATGTTGGATTCTATTTGTTTATGGAAGCATCCATTTTTGTCCTTATGTGATAGATCACTGATTGTTAGGGTGAATATCATAACTTTTGAAGAATTTACTTTTAAAACTAGGAGTTGGTGAAAAACCATAATGTAATGTAACAAATTTCATCAAATGGTACTTTCCAGTCAGTTATCTCAAAACTTTTTGGAAATTTGTTACATTACATTATTATGGTTTTGAAAGTATTTGTAATTAGATTTGGTTACAGCTGTAGTTTTGTTTAGTTTTATTCGATGAAAATTTCTGTTTGCTAGTGTTCGATTCATATTCACTATTTATTATAGTTTTACGATACTTAAATGTTATATCAGAAAGAAAAATAAATGAAAATGATTAAAAAATATATATTGACTTTATATTATTACACATCCGTCTTACACGATTACTAGTGCGTATTTGGTTTATGGTTGTGTTTGATTTGAGTAATAACTCGTAAAATCAATTGGTCAATAAACATATTTTTGGTTTGGTTACGCGTGGATATATTTGATTTCTTAGGTTGTGGCTAATGGTATATCGTTATTGCACAAAACATCATTCAGAAACAGGTTTCCGTTAATACTAAATGTGAACATTCTTGCTTGATAAGAGACTGTCTCGTCGTAATTATCTTTGTTAGTTTCCTCCCTTCATAGATTGGGAACCTGTAAGATATTTATTTTATTGATTGTGGTTGAACTTGTTTCAAATCATTGTCACTAACCTTGGGCTATGTTTTAATAGGCCGATATTTTGGTTATTAATCGGGCCTTCTCATATACTTTTGTGCTTCTTACTATATTTAAATAGGCCCTCTTAGTCTTAGATATTCTAATTGGGACCAACCTATAAAGCAACAACTGATATAAAGTAAAGTACTATTCCATTTTTTGTGATATGATTAAAGAATTCGATTGCATGTGAGTCTGATGCGACTTTTAGAAACTGATGTGATCAACGACAAAAAATGATTATTGTCGGCCCCATAGGTATTTAGACTTGTAAGTTTGGTTTAGTGCTTTTTAATTTTTATGTTATAAAGTTTATTATTTCATAGCATTTTGTATATGTCTTAATTATAGTCTCGATAATGTTTTTGAGTCATGTTACTTAGATTATTCAAAATTTAGGGATTTTAACTAGGTTACATGGAAAGATGCGTGTATTAGAAGCGGAAACGTATATATATAATTAAATATTATATTATATTAAAATATTTTGAATAACATAATTCAATACAATTATATATATATATATATATAATTAAACATCTATAAATTATTCAAGAAATGTCAAAAAAAGAATTATTCAATAATTAAAAATATATATAATTCAATACAATTATGAATAACATAAATTCAATGTCTCATTTTTACTTTTTAATCTCTAAATATTCCAAGAAAAATCGATTTTCCAGCAAATTCTCCTTAAATTATTTCCTTTTAAAATTATATTCTCATTTTTACAGTTCTTACAATTAAATTTAAAAGGTTTTTTTTTTGTGATTCTTGTACAAATAATATTTGTTCCTCGACCCGTAAATACCCTCTAAAATTTACCATATTTAAAGTACTAGTTAATATATAGACAGTAATAATTAAAACATGTTATCATCTGGTAGGTTTTAATATTTTCTCATCTTTTATTATATATACTATACTATATATGAATTTATAAAAAATTGTTTGGCCTGGTCGTCTAGAAAAGATGTTTCATTTCTAAAATCTTCGTCTCATGATTGAATAACCAATCCATGTTTATTTTAATTTAAGTGTGCAGTTGACAAGAAAAAGAGTAATAATTATATTCATATAGTACCAAATAACTCGAAAATAAAAAGAACATTAAAGTGAAATAATTTTGATAATCTCACAATGCTACATATCTCTTCGCAAATCACCACTTACCAGTAATAAAACATATTCATAACACTAGATTGTGTAATTAACGAGACTTATAAATGTTATTTTGGTCGATTAACTTAAAGAAATTTTCTAATTTGGTTTTATCTTTTCTTTTTTTTTTGTTAAAAACTTTGTTTTTATCTTATTATAGTTCTTTTCTAATGGCTTTAATAGAACAACAAAAATCATTCACAAGAGACACTAGTGATGACGATGGATCTTCAAATCAACATTACAAACAAACAAAAAAACTGAACTAATATCAATATCACTATAGATTTCTAGCACACAGCAGAAAAGGTTAAAAAAGAAAAAAAGATTAATCTAGGGTATTCAAGGTTTAGAGTATCTAAACCTAGTTATTCAACAACATATGAGTTTCACAATAGCTAGGCACGTGAAAACAAATGAGAATCAAATTGAGCTTTTAGATACCCAATATAGGGGAGTCGTGGCATATATAGTCTTAATGGCTCTAGCCTCTAGGGTTTTCAATGTCTAAAACTACGGCTTCACTTTCAATTTTTTACCCAAAACCTAATGTAGAGTTAGGATTCGTAAATATATATACAGATGTGGAAATGAATAAATGAAAGTTGGGGGAAATTTAAACAAAATAATGAACAAAAAAAGATGAGATGAAATAAAAGATGTAATAATGGAGGAGAGTCGAAGGAGGATACGAAGCACATGACGATCCATCATTAATACATATAATAAATAAATATAAAAATAACAAAGCGTGTTTTGAGTCATAACTTTACAACTAAATGCCCCACAATGCCATCACCATCACCATGAGTTGTATGTATTGTATTCTTATCGATTCCCACCTTTTCATTTCTTTGTAGTATATGAATTATTTATATAGTATTAGCTTTCATGACCTATAATAATGTTGTGTTAGGTCGTTTACGTTGTGCATTTAGATTTTTTGTCCGGAAATTGAGTTGGTACTCTTTGAGTTTCCTTATATAAAAAAACAACAAAGTATATATTTGTGCTTTGATTTCTAGCTAATGATCGGATTCGTAGCCTACTGATTTTAATATTACCGTTATATTAAACTATAGTAATATACCTGCATGAACTATAGGAAAAAAAAATCATTCAGATAAATAAAGTTTGGGACAATAAATGGTGTAATTAATTGGGAGATATCAAAATTCTTTTAAATCTTATTACATTCTCTAATAAGCACTAATTTTGAGGGTTATTGACCGGGTACGTACGTAGATGGATTATTAATAAATCGTAAGAGCCACTAGATTATTACAATGATTTTTAATATATAGTTTTATAAGTTTTTGCAAATAGGGGCGAATCTGCTTTGACGAACGATACATGCATGTTTATATTTATAATAGGAAATATACATAACTAAAAGCTTGTAATGGGGGATTAGTGTTTTGCAAGTATGCAGCAACGTCTATAGATTATAAGGAACTTAGTTTTATACTTTACTATATTAAAACCTGTCTTATACGTGAATTTCTTAATTTTAAAATAAATTAAATTTAAGTAAATTCATTAAATTAAATATTTGTTGTTAAAGATATATCTTAAATTATTTTAAGGAAAAAGTAGAAAGTCTGTTTAGTTAGAGAAGATAGTTATTTTACAAAAACAATTTACATAAATAAATTAATTTAACTTTCTATATTAAAATTATATTATTAATATATTAAAAATCTATATCATGTCTAGTAGTTTTTGGTTCTATTTTGTTGTTTATTTTTTGGACCACCGTGTAAAATAAACTATGACAAAATATCTAAAACCCGAATAACCAAACCGAATCCAACCTAAAAAAGGGTACCAACCCGAACAAAATTGGATTTGGTCTTTCGGATATAAGAGTATATGACCCATTTGAAATTTTGTCAGATTAATACCTCTTTTTGAGTTAGATTCGGTTTGATTCTTTGGGTTTCAGATACTTTGTTCACGCTATCTAACATGATGATCGGAAAAAAAAAATATGGAACCACAAGCTATTGTATATGATATAGATTTTTAAAATATTAATAATTAATAATTAATATAAAATTTAGTTAATTTATTCATGTAGAAAAATAAATTTTTGTAAATAACTTATTTCTCTAACATAACATGTTTTCTAGTTTTTTTCCTAAAATAATTAAAAATATATCATTAACGGTAAATATTTAATTAAATAAATTTACTTAATTTTTTTTTAATTTAAAATCGTCCATCGAATGGATCCTAATCTAATATAATATAACATATGCTTCTTGTTCTTATAAACATACTAGATTAGGACCCGCATGATAGGCAAATTTTTTAATTTTAAAATAAATTAAATGTAAGTAAATTCATTAAATTAAATATTTATTGTTAAAGATATATCTTAAATTATTTTAAGGAAGAGTAGAAAGAATATTTAGTTAGAGAATATAGTTATTTTACAAAAAAAACTTTTACACAAATAAATGAATTTAACTTTCTATATTAAAATTTTATTATTAATATATTAAACATCTATATCATGTCTAGTAGCTTTTGGTTCCATTTTGTTATTTATTTTTCCGACCACCGTGTAAGATAAACTTGGACAAAATATATAAAACCCGAATAACCAAACCGAATCCAACCCAAAAAAGGTACCAACCCAGAAAAAAAATCTGAATGGGTCCTAAACTCATATATCCCAATGACCAAAGCCGAATCAAATAAAAAAACAAATAAACATCCAAAATAATAGAAAAATATGTATTTAGTTTTATACCTGAAAATAGATGGGTATAAAACTAAAAAAAGCATTATGTTTTTTAAACGCCCAGCCATTTGGTTTTGAAAAATATTTTTTAATTTTATTGATTAGTTAAATATAATTTGAAATCATCTAATCAGTTTTAAACCAAATATTTTTTTTCTCGCATGTTCACATGCTAAAATATTTCACAATTCCTTGGAAATTTATAAGTTTACTGTAACTTAAATAGTATAATAATATTAAAATCTAAATTTGGAAAAATGTTTAAATTATATTGAAATAAAAAAATTTAACATATATTAAAAAATAGAAACTAAAAATTATCCACTTTCTTATTTAATTTTTTTTCTTTGCTTTTTCTTTTTGATTAAGGAAAACAAAATTAACATAATTTTTAAGATACATGTCATAATTTTATCGATCAACCAACATGTGTCATAAGAGCTCGTGAATGTAATCCAACTTTATATAATAAGATACAATATGGTAAATTCCTATGAACTAATTGGTAATTTCCTTATTACTATTTTTTAAAAATAAAGATTTAATACTAGATTTATTGAGAAAAAGTTGAGAATATAATTTGTAGTGTAGTAAAACTGCTAGTCACTTCAGTTTGTTGTTAGTCAATCGGCCATTCTATATTAATATTTTCTTTTATATATACATATATATTTTTAATATTTTATTACTCATCTATGTTTTTAAGGTTTAAGAGAAACTTTACGAGAGTTTGATTTTTTTTTAATAAGAACATGTCATTGTTAGAAAAAAAAACCAATGCTTTATTTCTAAAAACATAATTCAATTGATTAATCACTAAACTAAATAAGAAAAAAAATAAATCTAACGATCAGTAGTTGTTAAACAAACGAGTATTAGGTAAATTATTTAACTTAAAATATGAGTTTGATACTTAAATTAGAATGGTCTCGCAACTAATCAAACCATTTTTAACACAAATATATATATATATATATATATATATATATATATATATATATATATATATATTAGGCTTCAGCGTTATGGTCCATATTCCCTAGTGTGTAAAAAAATTGGACTTAACCTTTTAAAAGTCTTGTGTTACAAACATGTTAGATCTTTTTTGTGTGTTCATTATGTTGGGAAAAAACAAATCACCAATTACATATGTATGAGTCTATGACACGTGACTTAGAACCACAACATGTCCTTTTCTCGATGTTAAATTCTATCGCAGCCCCGATGATGCAATATTTTTCAAGTTATAATTTATACATACAAAAATGTTTCAAACTTTTTTAAAATATATATTTAACTAGTTATGCTATACTTATTTAGAATTAGAATTCCAACTTTTTTTTAATCATAGACTTTCTGATTTTTGGTTTATAAGTTAAATATTGTATACATTTTGGTAATTTTATGACTAACCACCACCACATTCGTTGTCAACCAGTTTACTTTATTATATCAATCGATAAATCGTTTGGGTATATTTAAAAAATTTATCTAGCTTTTCTATATGCCGTTTTGTCAAACTCTCACAAGTCACACCTACATTTGCTTCTAATTAATGTGTTTAAATTTAAAGCAGTAAAACCATAAATTGAAGTGTTTTGCTTTTTTCCTCTACAGAAAGAGAGTTTATTGCTGGACAAATAATGATTTTCTAAAGAAAAAAATGATTCATTATTTTTGGAAGCGAATCTAACAAATATTTTTTTGTCCAGCCCTAATTTAAAGTAGTAAAAGCATAAATTGAAATGTGTGTGTGTTTTTTTTAAAGAGAGTTATTGCGGGACAAAAAATTGTTATTTCTTTTTTAACAAAACGATTTATTGTTTTATGATCACAAGAAAAATGACGGTCTAATGTCATGATGAGCTGTTAGTTACATGGTTTCTTATGTTGTTCAAGTTATATATAATATATATAAAAAAATATTTCCCATAATCTTTGTTATTGGTCAACTTTTTTTCCTTAATCTTTATTGCATTAAATTAGTTAGTACCGAAGAGACTGATTTCACAATCCAACCACCCTTCTGTTCACGTTCCAACTTACAAAAGAGAATGAGAGAATTCTCATTCATTCTCATTTATTTATTTCATATTTCTCACTTTATTATTATTATTATTAGTTTTTGTTTTATTCTTCAATAAAAAAAATATTAATGAAGGAATCTTTCAACTTCTCTGACGAATTTTCGATCCTTTTCTAAGTTTACTCAATTTAGATACTTTTTTAAACAACCTTCCATGTACACTTATATTCATGAAAAAGGTTCTGCCAAACTTTACACACAAAAAAAAAGCAGGATATTAATTTCCAGTTACATTATTTGTTTTTTGATGATTATTTTCTTTGTTATTGACAATAATAACAATAATGATTAGATGTTTTTAAAAAAAGAAATAATGAGAATAATGATAACGGTTAATTAACAGAAAGAAAAGAAAAAAAAAACTCAAATCAATTATTAAATTGGAACATAATAATAATAATAAAAAAAAATACTCAATTTGGAGCGGCTCAAAGGAAGCAGAGAAAAATGCTCTGTTTATATCTTTGAAACTCCACGTCCACGTTACTTCTCTCTCTTCTGCAAAAATTCCGTTTTTCATTTTTTCTCTTTCTCTCTATACAAAAAGTGAGAAAGCGACCGGAGTTCCGTACTTTGGATGAGATGTGTTTCGTCTCGCTGTTTCGTCAGTTTCCTTCATCTTCTACTCTCTCTCTTTCTCTCTGGAAACGACTTTCCTCTGTTCTCCACATTTTTTCTTCTCTCTCTCTGTCTCTATTCCTTTCTCAATCTCCATTTTCGATGCTTCTCATTGATTCACTCGAGAGACAAATTCAATTGTTATATTCCTTTTCTTCTCTCGATCGATTCATTGCGTAAAAACTCATCTCTGCCCTGTTCTGTTTCTTGTTTCAGAATCAGTCTCTGTTCTGCTCTGTTTTGTCTGACTAATAAAGTTTCAACCTTTCTTCTCTTTAAAAAAATAATTCATAGTTTTAATTATTTTTAGAAGTTCACTCTCTCTTGTCGGAATCTGGGTTTCGTCTTTCTCTGATGATTCATCAGATCTCTGTTTAAAGTATCCTATTTTATCTCTTTAATCTTACTTTACCGGAGATCTCAATCGCCGGACAAAATGGGAGGATTATTGCATCTCTTCGATTTCCATAACAACAGTTTCTCCCGGAAAGTTTTCTCCCATCACAAAAGCCGCGACGAAGGTGGAGAATTTCACTGAATTTAATGAGAAAAATCAAATCTTGTTTATGGGTTTTGAACATTTTTTTAATCAATCATTTTTTGTCAACTTTTTTTTTTTTTAACAGATCTGGAAGCTCCAAGAAATAGTTTGGAGCTTCAAGTCGATAACTTTCAAACATACCATAACGATAAAGATAAACCGGTAAAAATTAATAACGACACGAACTTTTGTTTTTATGTAATCTGAAATTGTTAAATTGAGTGTTTTCTGAATTTTAACAAAGCAGAGTTATGGATTTGAAGAAGAGGAATGGTACGAGAGGAGTTGTTATCCAATTGAAGAATCAATGAAGAAGAAGATCATTGAAGAGCTCTCAAAACGTTCCAATGATAAACAAAACTCGCTGAGTCTTGTAGCTAAGCTAATGGGAATGGAATCACTTCCTTTAGAATCTTCTAAATCATCATCGGCTTGGATCAATCCTCGTCGGAGTACTAAAGCTGATCAATTTGATACTGAGAAAGGAGGAGGCGGAAGAAGAAGTAGAAAAGGAAAGTTATCTTCATCAGTAACTGCATTAGATGTAATGGAGACGACACCAATGCGTCGAGAACATCCTCAAGAAGAAGAGCTTCAAAGATTTAGAAAAGAGTTTGAAGCTTGGCAAGCTGATAAAAGGTTTAAAGATTGTTCAAGAATCGTCGAATCGGGTCGGGAAGAGAAAGATAGGCTTTTCACAAGAACTAGAAGCTTTGGTCGTGATTTTAATTTGAAATCAGATAAAACAGCTCCAACTAGGATTGTTGTTCTAAGACCTGGTCTTCAAAGAGCATATGATTACGAAGATTCGTTAACTACTTCTTCAGGGACGACTATTGAAGGAAGCAGAGGAAGTAGCATAGAAGAGTTTCTTGAAGAAGTTAAAGAAAGGTTAAAAGGTGAGCTTCAAGGAAGAGCAGCAGCTCTCAAGAGAAGTTCATCAGTAAGAGGAAGTGGGATCGAGACTCCTTTCAGCGAAAGACCTTCTCCGAGGTCTGAATCGATGAGATCTTATGCTGCAAGTGAGGTTCAGTGTAATGCACCAGACTCTCCTACTGAGTTTATAAATAGAGATACTAGAAAACTATTGGCAGATAGATTGAAGAATGTTTTGAGAAAAGAGATGAGTCCTTCACATGATTCTTCGGTGAAATGTAGTAGCCGTTTGCGACCTACTGTATCGGATGCAGCGAGCTTAAGGAAACAAACTGAGGAAATTAATCAAGAAGAATCGATTGTAAACAGAGATGTTTCTAAGAAAGAGTCTTCATCACCAAGAAATCTCAAAAGATCATTATCTGCTCCTGTCTCAGGGACATCATTTGGTAAGCTTTTGTTAGAGGATCGACATGTTTTGACAGGCGCACAGATCATGAGAAAGCACGAGGATGCGATAACAGAGCGAGAAGAAACAGATTCAGAAACAGAACCACCAGTTGTTATGGATCCAATTAGGAGGAAAGAAAGATTCAATCTTAGGAAGAAAGTTTCCAACTTTAGATCAACTCTTAGAGGAAGAATCTTTGGTAAGAAGATACGTTCAATGATCGAATCAAACAGTTTCGAGGATGAATCAATCAAAGATTTTGTTACGGGTTCGAGATTTAACAACTTTTACGATCGAAATGTAAGAACTTTTTTAACTCTCTCTTTCTATATATGACCAGTTTAAGAGTCTTCAGAATCTAAACTAAGATAAGTTCTGTTTTTCTCAGGAGAATTCAACAGAAGTGCCTCCAAGCCCTGCATCAGTCTGTAGCAGTACACCAGAAGAGTTCTGGAGAAATGTTGATTATCTCAGCCAAGTTTCAACTCCTGATGTGACTGTATCAGATGAGAATGGTATGCCTCAAGTCTTCAGAGACATCAGTTCCAATCTAAGTGGTAAGAAAACTAAACAAAGTTTTCTCTTTTTTTTTTTCTTGAAATGTTTCACATACATTCTTGAATTGTTTATTATTCTCTGTTTCTGCTGATTCAGAACTAAGAAGACAGATAAATGAGCTTGAATCCGACATACAAGTGCCAACGCCTGTGGATGAAGAAGTGACTCGAGAGATTGAGACCATAGTTGATTTTGGCAATCCAGATAAATTATTTGTGAGAGATCTTCTTGTGGCTTCTGGTTTGTATGAAGGGACATCAGATATATCATTGTCTAGATGGGATCCATTTGCAAAGCCTATAAAAAAGTCTGTTCTTGAAGAAACAAAAGAGGATTTCAAGAAAAGAACCAATAAGAATCAAGAAGATGACGATACCGGAGAGATTACTAGAAGTGAAGCAAATCATAACATACTTTTTGATCTTCTGAATGAAGTACTTACGGTGGTACTTGGACCATTGACAAGGTCAGGTTTCAAGAAGAAACTTATGTGCTCGTCTGTGTCTGAATCGACGACTATACGAGGTAAATATCTGTTGGAATCAGCATGGAGGATCATGTCAGAGTATTTATATTCTCAGCCAGAGAAACCCTTTTGTTCATTGGATGGGATCATCGGTTGGGACATGGAGAAGAGTCCATGGAGTGGTTTGATAGGTGAAGAAGTTGATGTGTTGGGGAAAGAAGTTGAAGGTATGATCATGGTGGATCTTGTTGAGGAACTTGTTAAGGATCTAAGAAGACAAAAAAAACTGAGAACTTAAGATAAGAGTTAAGATATTGAAGCAGATCTGATTGGTTTGGTTGGTGAATGTGAATGGTTTTGGTGTGTTTATGTAAATAGGTTTTTTTTTATTGGGTGTTTTTCTGGAAGAAGCAAGTTTCAATGGTAACTGTAAATGTTTTCTTGCAGTACATGGAAGCTAGTTCTTAATTATTGCTACATAAAGTAACTACTATTTTACTAATACTAAAAGGGTTTCTAATCTTTTAATGGAGATTGCACTCTCGTAACAAATCTAAACAGGTTTGACAAAACTCTGGGCCGAATTGTACACACTCAATTGTTGTTTTATTTGGATTTTGTAATAATTTTTTTTTCTTTATTAACATTCAATATGCCTTTTGAGTTCTTGAACAGAAAAAAATTGAGCAACATGAACCAATAATATGCTAAGGTAATAATCTGGAGGGTAAACAAGGTTTTGATCCTAAGTGAGAGTCACTTCGATGATCAACTTCAGACGTATTCATGCGCATGAACTGTCATTCAATATTCTCTAGATATAATCCGGCGATTTATCAATGATTTTTATAAAGTAAGATATTCATATATTAAGGTTGATGATATAAAATAAAAGATCATTGTTATATGTCATACATGTTGAGAAGACTTTTATGGCGGAGAGTGTTATATGTCATTTTTATTTTATTTTCCGTGGTTATATGTTACTATACCGATGGGAGGAACATCGAGATACTAGTTTAAAATGAATATTTTGTTGACACATTGTTAGATACCATAGAACTTAGCGTGATATTTGTTTTGTGTGCCAAGTGCCAACAAGATTAAAAAAAAAAGCATGTAAAATTTAGTTTCGGTTGTTTATTTTTTTAAATAATTTCTTTTTTAAATTTAAAATTTTATAAAAATTAATTGGATGTTTGTCAAATTTTTATAGTTATCCCTGTGGGAGATCATTTATTGATTTAAAAATTATATTTTATACATAATCAATTAGTAATCTAATCGAAAACATGTAAAATTTAAAGAAAGATGATATTGTTTAGTAAATTGAAAAAATCCTAATAAGAAAATTTAAAATTAAAAGTATATATTTATTCTATTTATAGTTAAATATGTTACCTAAAACATGCATATCAATTATCAACGTGTATCAATTATCATCAGGGTCAACAAAATAAATAATTATGGAGGATATGAAAGTTAGTTATTTGGCAATGTTTTTCTTTTATTAGTTTTCTCACATAAAGTCAATTTTTGGACAAAAATATCTTTATCGCAATGTTAACTGGTAAGTATTTGTTTAATTATCAAAAATATTTGAACTGTGATCGGCTCTTGTTTTAATGGTAATTATTATATCTTCTGACATATATGGATTATCATCTAAATTATTATTTATCGTGACATAAAATATATTATGAACTTAATATTATTTAATAATGTATTTATCCAACGAATAATGGATAAAGTTTTGTTGATAATTTATATGTTAACATGATATATATGTGATATGTTATTAAACATAATTACCATGTTAACAAATAAATTATCGATAAAACTTGTATCTTTTATTCATCAGATTAATACATTAATATGTTTAGAATATATTTTATATCAAAATAAACAATAACGTAGATGTTAATCCATATATATTAGATGGTATAATGTTTTTTATATCATGTTAACAAACTAATTACCATTAAACCTAGAGCAATAACAGTCCAAATATTTTTGATAGTTAAAAAAATAATCATCCATTAATATTGCAATAAAGACATTTTTGTCCGAAAATTAATTTTATGTGAGAGAGCTTTAATGAAAAACTAATGCCAACAATTGAATTGACCATTCCTCTAGAGTCATTATTTATAATTACCCTAATGGATCAAACGTAAAATTTCTCTAACTCACATCCATTTCCACCATCAAACTCCATTTTAAAATAAAATTATTTTCAACCCACCTCCATTTCTACCTCCAAAATAGAGATCTCCATTTTTAATTTATATTTAGAAATCTCTATTTTTACTCCAATTTGGAGGTAATTTTTTTTATTTGCAGTTCAATCCCTTAAATTTAATATATTTATATTTTATACTCAAATAAAATTATTTGTTATTATTTATACTTACAAAATTGTAAATACTTAGATTATTTATAAATTTATAAATTATAAATACATGTAATGGTATAAAATTATAAATACATGTATATGGTATTTTATATGTTTTTATTTATTTATCAATGTTAGGTAATGTAATTTTAGTTTATAATAATTTTTAAATTTAAATAGTATTACTGTTTGTTACTAATTATTTAACTAAAATAAATAGGTTGGATTTATAACGTTATAAAATAATATTATATAATAAAATTACTAATTAAAGAAAAATAGAATATACTTAGAATATTCTTTTTTTGAAATAACAAATAGAATAATCGGTTCAAGATAAAACTAATACCAAAATAAAATTACTCTATTTTGGAATAAAAAAAAATATTCGGTCAAAGATAATCTAAGAACTAAGGTCAAAGTATTTAAAAGCAAAAAAAAAATTTCTTCTTTAAAATGACAGCCATATCTTACATGGGATATCAATTTATGAGTAACCCACATCTTTTAACCGTATATGTCCACAGTCTTATCATTTAAAATTAAACAGCACCAATTAAAATCAAATAAATGATTGGCTGGCAAAACAAAGCAAAAGAAGGAATTAAAACATTTCTAATTTCTAGATACAGAAAATCTACGTTTCTGACCAAAGCAAAAACAGAAAATAAAATAAAATCAACATTTGCAATACTACTTTCCGTTAATGTAATGTAATAAAATAGAAAAATATATTTAAAAAAAACTCTGGTTCACTGTCACTGTGTCATGGAAAAGTTAAAATGTAAAAGAAAACGTAAGAAAAATTTGACCAAAAAATTAAAATTGATTCGTAGGGTTTGCATATAAAAACGAAATTGGATCAGAGATTAGAACAACAAAACAATCTCATATCTATCTTCTTCCCCATTTCTCTCCTTCTTTCTGAAAACCCTAATTTCTTCATCTCATCTCTAACCTTTGGGTTGTTGTCTCTGTTTCTTCAATGAACAGAGATGATAAGATAACTTCAAAGCCTCGTCAATTCACTTTGTAATAACAAGAAAAGGTACTCTCATGAATTCACTTTTGTTTTTGTTTTGTTTCATTAGCTTTGATTCTTGTATTCTGAAATGTTAAGCAATTATCTTTGATCGAGTACCTTATAATTGAGAATTCTGCTTTTGTGTTTTTTTAGAAGAATTCATTTGATCAAACTGTTGAATATTTTTGATCCATATGATTTTGAGAATTTCGTTTATGTTCTTGCAATTTGATTTGAGTATTGATTTTATAATGTGAGATTGATAATTACCGATTTATTTTGTTTTTTCTTATAGGGTTTTTGATTCAGCTGATAATTTTCATTCATATTTTTGAAATTCCGATCTTTGATTTAATTATCTAATTTGTAGTAATTTCAAGATCTTGTTCATCGATTTTTGGGTTTTAGCTGAAAATGGCGACAAATGTGAATCAGCTCGAATCCGATTTGCTCCTGCCTCCTCGGAAGCGATTACTCGCCGGATACAAGAAGCAGAACTCGATGTTCATCAATGGAGGAGATCAGAGTGTCGCGTCGTCCTCATCTACTACAACTTCAAACAGTTCCTCTGCTTCAACAGATGTGCAGACTCATCTCGACAATCTATTGAGATCTCAACTCAATGACCAGAGTCAATCTCCTGAAGAGTTAGTTCATTCGTCGAAAGCAACCGCTGCTTTAGCGGCTAATGCGGCTAAAGCAGCGAGAGCTAAAGCTAATGAGAAGGCTATGATTGCTTCAAAAGCAGTAGCTGCAGCCAAGAATGCTTTGGAATTGTTTGCTTCTTTTCCCAGTCAAGCGGTTGGTTCTAAAGAGAAGTCTCCAAAGAAGAACAAGCAGAAGAAACATGTACCGGTCCAGCTTTTTTATTCGAATGGAGTTACGGATGAGGATTTATCGCGTAGGTTGAATCGAGTTATGAATGATTGTTCTGGTCACAGAAACAAGAAGCAGAAAAGTTTAGTTACCTATGAGAATAGTTCGGTGACTAGTACTATGTATGATGGAGTTGACGTTGCTGGTGTTGTGGATTCAGATAGCTCGGTTGACGAAGAAGTAGATAGGACTAGAGTAAATGGGAAGCTGCTCTTATGCGATATCCCGGTAAAGGAGAAAACAGGATTAAGAGTGAAGCTAAAGTTGCTTCCTTTGAGCATGTGTGCCTCTAAAGATCAAGAAAACGGTATCACCAAATCTCCGGTAGTGGAAAACAATGTTGGCGTGAGTAAGCCGCTGGATCAGTTGGAAGGTTCTGATGGTGGTGTGGCTCAGGTTGTAGCAGAACAAGATTGTTCGTTGATAGTGTCAGAACCTAAATGAGGTAAGAAGGTGCAGATTCAAGCAGCATTACCATTTTCAGTTAGAATCCGAAATGTTGTTTTCTTATTTCTTGTTTTGCTTTTTTTGGGTAATGTGCTTGAATTGTATATTTGGGAATAATATCTAGATACATAGATTTTATTATATATATGTTGGTTGTTGAATCAATGTAAGTGTTGTTGAACAAGGTCTAGTTATTGGGATTTGTAACTGAGAATCGAATTTATTCAAGCCATGACTTTTTTTTTTTTTTTTTTTAATTTGGTTGTTATGTTTCTTTTGTTTTAATCCTTTTTTTTATTTTCCCAGAGCTAAGGATTAATTTATCTTCCAAAACCTTATGTTCTTTCTTTGTATCAATTTAATTCGAAAATATCCCCAGAAAGAGAATATCTATCATGATACGGTTCTGAAACATCCGGTCTGTAAATAATTTTTTTTTTCAAACAAAAGAGTTTAATTTATTTTTATTTTGTGCATTTTAAAGAATGGAAACAACTTGCTCACGTGCAGATACGTATCTTGAGATATAAACATGTCAAAAAAAATGCAAATCTCTAAAGACACAGCTACCCACAAAAAATGATCTGTCACGTTCACATGTGAAGTGAAAACCCATCTCGCCATTTAGTTGGGGTTTTTTTTTTTGTTCGTCAACCATTTAGTTTGTTTAGATAGTTAATTTGTTTCCCCTAATGATACTTGAATTATTAGTATATTTAAATTAAAAATTTGGGGTGGATAACTATTTAGGTAGATATGCTCATTTGAAAAGGAAATTACATAGATGAATATAATAGCAAAATGGTAAATACATGAAAATATAACTTTGCGTGGATAACTAAAATAATTTTTTTTTGTCTGCGTGAAACTGTGTGATTTTATGAAATATTATGATATTTGGTAAAATAATATGTTATCGGACTAAATAACAAATGTGCGTATTACGAACAAAACGCCTATAACCCAGTCATGTATGTCTTTGGTTCATGCCAAATTTTAAAAAAAAATCTTAAAAGAGAAAAGTTAAAAAAAAAAATTGTGAGAAAAGATCCTGCAAATTAAATTTGCTCAGATCCAAAAAACTGGAGATATAGCAAACGAGACAATCACCTTAAAATACATCACCAATACAATTATAATTACGCAAAGACATCTTTACAATACTTCAAAAATCCATATACCAAAAGATGTGAAATATGTTTTTTTGTCTCCACCATCACACGAACAAGATTAGCAATGTTCTTTAAATTAGAAAACCTTGCATCTTTTTACACTCCACAACACTAAAGTCATCAAGATAAAGCTCAGCCAGTCTCACGAACATTAACTTGTCAAATTGACGAAAATAATTTATTGGACTTAAAGATGTACAAAAAAGTAGTTCAAAATTCACTTCATTATCTTTCGTTTATCCTGGCACATTCAACACCGTGTTGATGATGTTTTCGAAAAAGTTCATCTCGATATGCATCACATCAACGTTATGTCTAAGGAGATGATCTTTCCCATACGGTAATACCCAAAAATACTCTTTTTATGCCAGTTATGCTGTTTTCCATAACCATTGATAAACACGTTTTTACACGCTTAAAGCTATCAAATAACCCTTTCGTACGTTGGGTACTTGGGGATCAAATCCACAGGGAAACAAGAACAACACACTAGTAATACAAGAAAATACTTAATCTAAGCAATACAAATGAGATTTTTCGGTAACCAAAATGAAATTAAAACAAAGCGGGAAAATATAAACAGGTAATAAAACTAAGCGATACAAAATGAAACTAAAAAGATGAAACGACTAACTAAAAGACTAAGGGAAGTGAACTCTCAGATTTAGAATGGATATAAACGATGATTGACTTCAGATTATTGGAGTTTCAATTCTATTTTATTATGCTAATCCTTAGGTTTTTAAGCTACACAATGATATACTAATCCATTTCCATGATATTAGTTTCTTCTTAAATCATTCAATTGGCAATAACTTTCGTTAGCAATCGAAAGATCTCAGAGCATTAATAATGATGCTTAATTAACCGCTAAACACCTTAAACAACTACTTCCGTATGTTAAGCATGTTAAGCTCTTAGTAGTTTCAGTCTGATAAATCATCTTACCCTTCCGGGAGTGAATTATCTCAAGTTCTAAGATTAACAAGGTCATTAAAAACTTAGTTTTAAAATCAACTACTAAGAAAAGATTATCATAATATGAACTTAACTCCACTAATCATTCATCAATCACCTAAATCCATCTAATCCAAGAGTTCTAAAGAAATCTACTCACACATGATTCGACTAACAAAATAAAACATAGAAAAAAAGATAAGAACAACATATTAAAGAAAGAAAGATAGAAATTCAGAAAACTTCACTAAGTCTTCAAGAACATGCTGAATCCAAGAATTCTTCAAACAAAGGTGTTTTTAAGTTTAAGAACATAAGAACATAAAGAAAAATGATACAAAAGTAGTTTTTAAACAAGTCATTCGTCCTTCATTTATGCCCCAAAGGGTGGCATTCAAAGTCTAAAAGAGAAGGGGGTTGGTGAGTCAAATTTTGCAGCTTGACAGTCGGTGCACGTTGTAGCGGTCATTGGTAGCGGTCTGGGGACTGCTATGGGGTGTATGGTGTTGATTTGCGAGCTGTGTTGACAGCTTTCAGTAAATCGGTTGTATCTCCTTCACATTTGATCCAAATTACTCAGAACCACCTCCTTTCGAAATCTAGTTCAATTTCCTATAACTTTTATGAAAAACTCTGGAGATAAATCGAAAGGCAAAACCTTCATTTGAGTCGATCTTTGAGACATTTTGGACATGCTCTGCACGTGCACGTGGTAGCGGTTTGGCATAGCGGTTTAGCGACCGCTACGGAATGCACCAGAATGTTCATCTTCAATTTTGGCTCCCAGCAGTTGATCTTAGCGGTCTGAATCGCTACCAGATGCATTGTGGCTTGTAGCGGTTGGTGATAGCGGTTGTGTGGTCGCTACGGCTTACACAGAACATGTCGCAACTTCAAATCTTCATAACTTCGAAACCGTAGCTCTAAGTTCACTTCAGTTTCGACCTATATTCCTAATTTTTCATGCTCTTCAAGTTCAAAGTCTCCATTTACCTAAAAATACTCAAAACATATGCAATATACAATATAAACAATCTAATACTCTAAGATGCGACATCATGCGAATGCAAGACTCAAATACACATATATGCTCCTAAGTGATGCAAAATGAGATGAAAAACTAACAAAACAAAGATGTAAAACATGTAAAATATGATGTTATCAACTCCCCCGGACTTGCCTTTTGCTTGTCCCAAGCAAACAATAAGAGACAAACCGAAAGAGAAGAAATGAAAATGGAGATTCATAACCATGAAAGATCAACTAAGCTATTAACATCATTTTCCCAAGATAATACTTCAAGCAATGCAAAAAGTAAATCTCTAATTGATCATCCTCGTTGCATCTTTCGCAACTTCAATCTTTTACTCTTAAGATAAAAAACTCAAAATATCTACTTGCAATCATGCATTTCAACTCTTTAACATTCAATTATGATATTGGCATGTAGTCTCGCTAAGAGAAATGCAATCACAATCATTTGTCTTGGTATGAAAATGTTTAAGCATAAAAAGAGATGGTTCAAAGTGTTTGTGGTTTACTCACAAAATAGAATGCAAGACATTTCACAAAAGCAATGGAGAATGAGAACAAATGTTGATACAAGACTTCTCTTCCACAATTATATCCATTCCCAAGCTTTGATCTATATAAAACCCATGACTTAACATCATATCCTCATTTATCTTTTTAGGAACCCAAACCATAAATCCCAAATCAAGTCATAGCCAAGTCTTTTAGCTTAGCTACTTAGAGAGTTTTGCTATTAAACACTTGCTCTTTTATTCTTTTGACTTAAAGTATTATTTTCTAGTTTTTTTGTTCTCTAGTAGCTATCCCTCAATCAAGACCATTTGTTTTTCTCATTTTCTTTTCGAGTTTTCCTTTCACACAACCCCACCATATGAAGATTACAAAACCCATCCTAAGCTAGCCAATGACCCTCTGGACTATGGAAAAGAGGACTTGTCGTTCCTCTTCTCTAGAGATTTTGCAAATGCAAGCACAAGAAAGAGGCATGACTCAAGAATATAATATGTGAGTTTGAAAGAAAAGTTTAGGTAAGGGTGTGATCCATTTTGAAGATGAAAATGGTCATCCAAGTTAACAAAGGGTGGTAAAAGTTGGATAAGAAAACTTGGATGAATGTTTATAACCATGACTATGCATTTCAAATCTCTAAGCGGGAGTGTTAAGTTCAAATTAAAGTCCAATAGATTAGGGTTGAAAGCAATCAAACAAGCATCAATCAAGAGTATAACTTTTGAGCGAAGAGATCAAAGTGCAAGGATTCAAAAATTTAAAGATCGATTAAACAATACAAGGGCATTATCAAAGGGATCACATTGCAAGCTAAGCATATACCATTAAATGGCAGTTATCCCCTATGCATATGCAAATGCAAACCTATATGCTTCTAGACTCAATTCTAATGGCAAAATGCAAATGCGAAACTACATGATTTATTTTTGGATTTTTCAAAACAATTTTAAAATTTTTATGATTTTTCTATGCAATATATATGTGAATGAATGAGACTCAAAAGAGAGAAAATAAGACAAAATACACAATGTTAAATAACAAAGACCTCTTCCCCGGACTTAAATCACACCGTCTCGGTCTCGGTGTGAGATGAATCCAAAGAGAGAGTAAAAATGCTAACCGAAAAAATTATTTACAAAAGGTTAGTTTAGGTACCTTGAAGTGGAGTGTGTACCTTGAAGTGGAGTGTTTGGAAACCGCTTTGATTGCTTTCCTTTCCGAGACCGGTGTCTTAACTACTCACCAACATCCTATAAAATCAAAACACACTTAAACAAAAAATAAAATCACACTCAAGCAAATAGATAAACATATATACAAGGGATAAAAATTGGGGGAGTCCCCAATGGCTCGTTTAACGTCGCTTAAGCTTGACGGTGGATGTTAGTTTAGGTGGAAGTGAGGGTTGAGGTTGGATCACCGGGATCATACTCATCGTAGAACCATCCCCTAAACTCGTTCATCCTAATCTCCTCAAAAGGAATCTTTCTTGGAGAATCATTGAACCAGTCCCTAAATTTCTTCATCATATTTTTATGAAAAGGGGTCTTCCTTGGAACATGAAAGCTCAGTGGTGTGGTGGAGAATTTGCCAAGATGATTGTCGAACTGTTGTGTTAATGTAAGTTCTTCTCTTTCATTTTCTTTGGAGGCTTCTTCAATGATAATATCTTGTTCCTCCATAAGTTTTTCTCCATATGATTCTTGTTTGGAATCTGGTTGCTTGTGCATTTCTTCTATGGTTGAGAGCTCATTTTGGGGGTTGCTCTCTTTTCTGATCTCTATGCACTCAACAACCAGACCATCCTCACAAGGATCTTCAAAAGTTTCTTCAACGTTTCCATCTTCTTCATATGTTATCATAAGTTTGTCTCCAGTTGTGCAACCAAGAAGTGATTCAAATTCCTTGACAATTTGTTCAGCTTCTTGTGAAGAATCTTCTTGTAGGAAAACATCTTCTTCTTTGTCGATCCATTGTGTAAGTTTGGTTTTGATGAACTCTACATGCTTTGTCTCAACAAGCCTTGAACCTTGAGTCTTAGCTTCTAAATACGTGTCAAACTTACGAAGGCGCTCATTGAACTTCTCTTGCTCCTCCAAAATCAACTTCATCAAGTTGTAATTTTCTTCTTCATTTGAGATTTGGGAAGAGTATGCTGCTTCTTGTTCATGCTCCATGTTCCAACATTGATACTCTTGATACTCTTGTTCATGCTCCATGTATCTATCACCATACCCATATTGATACTCTTGAGATGAGTATTCACCATATCCATATTGAGGCTCTTGAGATGAGTAACCACCATATCCATATTGAGGCTCTTGAGATGAGTAGCCACCATATCCATATTGGTACTCTTGAGTAGAGTATCCATTTGGAAGACCTTCTTCTTGATAAGTTGATGAGCTTTCAAAACTGTGATGACTTGTAGGGTCCCAAGCCATCCCTCTTTCTTGAGCTTCGAGCAACGCCCTCAACATCGAAGTCGTATCCGAAGCCATGCTTTCTTTCTTGCGATTGTACCTTGTAAAAAGAACAAACACTTGAAAGAAAGTTAGTAACCACAAAAAAAAACAAAATAAAAGCTTAGTCTCAAATAGAATCTAAATCCTAATGGCTATTGCGAGTTTCCCCGGCAACGGCGCCAATTTGATAAACACATTTTTACACGCTTAAGGCTATCAAATAACCCTTTCGTACGTTGAGTACTTGAGGATCGAATCCACAGGGAAACAAGAACAACACACTAGGAATACAAGAAACTACTTAATCTAAGCAATACAAATGAGATTTTTCGGTAACCAAAATGAAATTAAAACAAAGTGGGAAAATATAAACAGATAATAAAACTAAGCGATACAAAATGAAACTAAAAAGATGAAACGACTAACTAAAAGACTAAGGGAAGTGAACTCTCAGATTTAGAATGGATATAAACGATGATTGACTTCAGATTATTGGAGTTTCAATTCTATTTTATTAAGCTAATCCTTAGGTTTTTAAGCTACACAATGATATACTAATCCATTTCCATGATATTAGTTTCTTCTTAAATCATTTAATTGTCAATAACTTCCATTAGCAATCAAAAGATCTCAGAGCATTAATAATGATGCTTAATTAACCGCTAAACACCTTAAACAACTACTTATGTATGTTAAGCATGTTAAGCTCTTAGTAGTTTCAGTCTGATAAATCATCTTACCCTTCCGGGAGTGAATTATCTCAAGTTCTAAGATTAACAAGGTCATTGCAAACTTAGTTTAAAAATCAACTACTAAGAAAAGATTATCATAATATGAACTTAACTCCACTAATCATTCATCAATCACCTAAATCCATCTAATCCAAGAGTTCTAAAGAAATTTACTCACACATGATTAGACTAACAAAATAAAACATAGAAAATAAAGATAAGAACAACATATTAAAGAAAGAAAGATAGAAATTCAGAAAACTTCACTAAGTCTTCAAGAACATGCTGAATCCAATAATTCTTCAAACAAAGGTGTTTTTAAGTTTAAGAACATAAGAACATAAAGAAAAATGATACAAAAGTAGTTTTTAAAAAAGTCCTTCGTCCTTAATTTATGCCCCAAAGGGTGGCATTCAAAAGATAAAAGAGAAGGGGGTTGGTGAGTCAAATTTTGCAGCTTGAAAGTCGTTTCACATGGTAGCGGTCATTGGTAGCGGTCTGGAGACCGCTATGGGGTGCATGATGTTGATTTGCGAGCTGTGTTGACAGATTTCAGTAAATCGGTTGTATCTCCTTCACCTTTGATACAAATGACTCAGGACCACCTCCATTAGAAATATAGCTCAATTTCCTATAACTTTCATGAAGACATCTGGAGCTAAATCGAAAGGAAAAACCTTCATTTGAGTCGATCTTTGAGACACTTTGGACAGGCTCTGCACGTGCACGTGGTAGCGGTTTGGCATAGCGGTTTAGCGACCGCTACGGAATGCACCAGAATGTGTATCTTCAATTTTGGCTCCCAGTGGTTGATCTTAGCGGTCTGGACCGCTACTAGATGCATTGTGGCTTGTAACGGTTGGTGATAGCGGTTGTGTGGTCGCTATGGCTTACATAGAACGTGTCGCAACTTCAAATCTTTATAACTTCCAAAAAGTAGCTCTAAATTCACTTCCGTTTCGACCCATATTCCTCATTTTTCATGCTCTTCAAGTTCCAAGTCTCCATTTATCTAAAAATACTCAAAACATAAGCAACATGCAATATAAACAACATAATACTCTAAGATGCGACATCATGCGAATGCAAGACTCAAATACACATATATGCTTCTAAGTGATGCAAAATGAGATGAAAAACTATCAAAAAAACATGTAAAACATGTAAAATATGATGTTATCAACCATCAATTTGATCATGTCCACTACCACCACATTTTATAGTTTCAACAACATAGAATTCTGAAAATTGTTGCAGAAGATAATCACCATCATACATTGGAGGTGGGCCATCACGAACAACTTTTTTCTTCTAAATGATCGTTTGTTTCGCCGGTAAGTATGATTACTCGGCAAAAATCATATATGGCAGTCAAATCAACTTGATTTCCTTCCATTCCGTAACCAAAAAGCATTAGTATTATCTTGGCAATGAGGACATGCTAACCTTCTATGTGTATCCTAATAACATCCTATATGCCGGAAAATCACTGATAGTCCACATCAGTACTGCACGAGTATGATTTGGACATGTCACAAGCATAGCGAAAAACAAGAATTCTCTTTTCATGCTGATAGCTGGAGGTAGATTATATGGAGTTACAACCACTGGCCAAAGTGAATATTTGCGCCCTCCCTTTCCAAATGGATTAAATCATCAGTGTGTAAACCAAGGTAGACATTTCACATTTCACTAGCAAAAGCAAAATACTTATACCAGAAATGTTTCCAAGCTTCAGCATTTAATGGGTGTGAAATTTCACCAGTGAATTGATGTTCTCCATGCCATCTCTCTGGCGTTGCGGTTCAGTCAGACTGATATAATCGTTTCAGTCTATCAGTTATTGGTAAGTACCACATTCGCTGATAAAGAATTCGAATCCACCGAGACGAAACTTGGAATCTCTCTTGACCACAAAATCTGCAATATTCCAAATTTTTATCTTCTCTCCAAAATATCATACAGATATCTCGACAGACATCAATTTTATTGCATAGTATGAACGCGGTGCAATATTATGTTCAAGGAGATAGTCGCAGAAAAAATCCGTAATTGCATCCACACAATCCTCACTTAAATTAAAATCTGTTTTGATTCCCATCATTCTAGTAGCTGCTGATAATGGAGAAGGACCAACTTTGCAAGTTTTGTGTATTGAATGGTTGGCAGCATCTAACATCTCAAAAAACCTTCTCGACTCAGGGTTTGACTCTTTAACAACATTACTTATTTTTACAAATTCTGGAAATGCATCTCTAGCCATCCTATATGCATTTCCCTCATCATTAACAGTTCTTCTACTACTCTCACCCACACCTCTATTATTATTTAATTCCTTTCTTTCTCTTCTATTATTTCCTGGTCTATCTACATAATCTTCTCCATACGAAAATCATATATACTATTCAGAAGTAAAACCCCTATTATAAAGATATCTCCAAACAACTTCTACTTTTATGAATTTTTCATTTTTACATTTTAAGCAAGGACAAGTTGCGATACCTTGTTCCTGCACTATTTGTTGATTTGCTAGAACCTACATGAATTGACGAAGTCCGTCTTTAAATTCTTCAGTAATCTCTCCAGAATCTTCATCTACGTGCTTATACATCCATTCTCGAACACCATATATTGGATGAGATGTCATTTTATTATATGAGAGGTTTTTCGTGTGTATTTCGTGTGTAGATTGCAAATGAATCATGCTGAGTATATATAGAAATATATTTTCTTGTTATTTAGTCAGAATTTTTTTTAAACCGTTACACATTTTTTGAACATTTTCCGACAACATTCCTACTATTTATAGTCGGAATTTAATTTAAAATTTTTGATTAAATTTTGAGAATATATTGAATTTAGTTGGAATTTAATCGGAATTTAATTTATGTTTCTGACAAAATTCCGACTATATGTAGTCAGAATTTCGTCACAAAATTTAAATTGTTAAAGGATATGTAATACATGCCTTAAAACCGATCATATATTCTGACAAGCATTAGTCAGAATTTTGTCAGAAAGTTTTTCAAAAATTTCGACTATTTTCCAACTAATGCTTGTAGGAATTTTGTCACAATACGAAATAAATAATCATTTTCATATTCCGATCATTCTCTGACTACACTCCGACTATATTCCGACAATTTTTTCCCTCTAATTTTCGACTACGATTTTAGTCAGAATTTTCCCACTACTTTCCGACTAACCATATTTTAGTCAGAAATTTAACGGAATTTTATCGGTTGGCCTAATAGAGTTCATGGTTGGCCCAACAAGCAATTTCCTACAAAATAGTTTTCCACCAAATGTGTCACATATAAGTGGCATGTCTTGTTTTGGTATTTCTGAGATGTTAGGCTTTGACTATTTCTGTTTGACCGTTTCTCACCCACATCTCGAGAGGACCTATTAGAGTCCAAAATGTTCCTCATTGCTTGGGATGATTTTTGGGCAATATATATAGGATGTGGCACCCTTTAACTCTTGAGCTAGCTTTTGGGATAACTTATGCCACATTCCTAATATGGTATCAGAGACCATGATTGACCCAACAAGCAATTTCCCACAAAAAATGATTTCCTATAAAATGTGGCCCATATAAGTGGCATGTCTTGTTGTGACATGTCTGAGATGTTGGGCTTGTGCTGTTTTTGTTTGGACTGTGTTCACCTATATCTCGAGAGGGCATATTAGAGTGTCCAAATATCCCACATCGGTTGGGATATAAATCCTTGGGAAATATATATAAGATTTGCCAATCCTTAACTCTTGAGATAGCTTTTGAGTGTGAGTTAGGCCACATTCCTAATATGGTATAATATGGTATCATAGCTCATGGTTGGCCCACCAAATAATTTTCCACAAAAATAGTTTCCCACCAAATGTTGGGCTTGAGCTGTTTCCGTTTGACCCTTTTCCACCTACATCTCGAGAAGGCTTATTAGAATCCAAAATGTCTCACATTGCTTGAGATAAAGATCTTTGAACAATATATATAGGATATGACAACTTTTAACTCTTGAGCTAACTTTTGGAATAAGTTTTGCCACATTCCTAACATTCCTAAAAGTTATTTTCTGATTTTATGTCACTTTGGTTAACACTTTTCTATGTAAAAGTGAGTCATATCCCTTTAACTATACACTATGCTACATCATTTGAAAACTCTGGATCATCGGATTTACTCCTCGGATGATTCATGTGTGTGTATGTAGTTTGTTCCTCAGCTCAATCTGCGAAACTCTCTTTTTTTCTCCACCCATTGTACAAGAAGATATAGATATGTTCCGTTTATGATATAAAATCTGGTCTATTTTTCGTTCGATTTATTCAGTTTGATTAAAAAAAAGTCCTTAATTTACTAAAGTAATAAAGGGTCATGATTTTAATTAACCTTAATCTATTGATGATTTTACATAAAGAACTTTGTACTTTACATAATTATTTGAAATCACTAGCGACCATGTCAAAATAATAATAATATGTATAAGAGAACTTTGCACTTTAGTTTTCTTGTTTGGGATCTCGGATATCTCGGGCGGGACTTCTAGAGGACTTGACCTATAAACAGCAATCTTTCTAGTTTTGCATGCATGATTTTTTTCTATTACCAAAAATATATATTTCACACTTTCCAAGTTTGTTTACAATTTTTTTCTTACCTAAATCACAGACGACCACGTAACTAAAGTGTGTGAACTCATTCATTTTACAATACCTAGAGACTAGAGAGTTGTAGGACAGGTTTGAGGTTACATGGTTAATAACTTTCATGGAGTCCTTCTCTGTGTGTACTGAGTCTGATAGAGGTCCCAAAAGCACAAGTTGTTGTCCAGATTTTAAGACTACTTCTTTTTGAAATTTTTCATTTGATTTCATTAAATAGAACGAAATAAAGACGCATTATTTTGACATAAAAATAACAAAGACGGATTATTTTCTTTATTTCTTTGACGGTATAAAGACGAATTATATATATATATATATATATATATATATATATATATATATAAGACACATTCTTCCATTATTAACAACTATAACAATAATACTGCTCCGTTTTGATGCCATCCGGTCTAACCAATTTAATCTCATCAGAGACATTTCCTTCAATTATACACTATGCTCATCTTTTGAAAACTCGGGATCATCTGATCTCTGAGGTACTGGAAGCAACATATCTGGAGAGCTGGAATAGTCTGATCGCCGTTGCTCTGAGAGGGACCTGAAACCAAAAGAAAAAAGAGGAAAATTTGAGGTAATGTGGCTTGTTTAAGGTACTTAAAAAATATCCTAAACTGCTACATTGGTTTCTAAGCCTTGCCTGAAAATTTCTTCGAGTTTCAGGCATTCAACCCGATCTAAATGAGAAGCTACAAACTTGAGATCATCAGGCAAGAGAATGAAGCCTTCAACAATGGTAAGAGTCATTACGGTTTTATTTGAGGTGGGGACGTGAGGAGAGGGAATGGGATTAAGAATCCAAAAGTGAAGATCTCCACATACGTCACCTTCCTTGAGTTCCTTGGGTTGTACATTCACTAGATCACTAGATTTGGTTGTACATTCCAGTTGGCCTTTCGTTACAATCAGCATTTCCTCAACCGGGTCACCCTCTTTCACTATACAACTGTTCGCCAAGTACAACACAGACTTCGCCCGGTCGCACAGTGCTTATATTAGCCCATCATTCATAATCTTTAGCAAAGGAACCTGAAAGATTGAAAAGCTTTTAAAGTAAAGACCAACATCTAAGTGAGTGTAGATGCACACAAAAAGGGAGCTAGCTTACTTTCTTTAATAGACTCCTGTAAAGATGGCGTTTGATTTCGAGTCTGAGGTCTTTTGGAAGGCTACGAAGAAGAGCGTCTTCTTCCGTGCCCCTGAATTCTTGCCATTTGTAATTATCGTATTTCCTAATACGTTCCTTGAGGTCTTCTGGTAAGTTCCTAGATGACATCCATTTTTCTGTGTCTCTCTGTGTCTCCTTCATTTCTTCTAATCTGGCGGTATGTGATATCATGTATTTCTGTGATCACCAAAGAAATCAGTTATACGACATCAAAAATCTAGTTGATACGAGGCCATGGTTATGTTGATTAGAATATGGTTAATTAGGATGTTTTAATTAATTTGTTTTGCTGTTTTACTTTATGAATTTGGTTTTCATATTTTACCTAAAGTTTTTGTTTTGCATTAGGGTTATGATTAAGTTGTATGAAAACCTATATAAGGGTTTCTATTGATTAATAGGAAAGTAACTTCCAACCGTTAACCTAATTTTCTAAAATAGACTTGGGTTGAAAGTGATGAAGTTTTGCCTAAACAAATTTTTACGTTCATATGAATTATTACCTGAACGTTTCCAATGAGCACAGCAAACAAGAATAAACCAGAGGCGCAGATGATGATAGCAAAAAAGATATCTGTTGAAGAGTTGCCTGGCTTCAGGCTTTGACCAAACGTACTGTAAATATTAAACACAATGTTAAACTATCAACTCTTTTCTTCTCACAGCTGAAAGTTTAGATGTACAAACCTAAGATTTCGGAGACCCCACCAAAAGCAGTAGACGATCTTCCTTGGAAAATCCCTTGGCTTTACTTCTGCCACGCCTGACTTCAGTACTTCAATGTACATACCGAAATCGTAGATGTTGGATGATTTTGTGATCTCATCAGGGTCGATTAAAGGGCACGAAGTGTTCAGAAAAAGACTGTTGTCTACACCTCTTGGACAAAACAGATTCTCCAGATTGCATCCGGGTTTTCTACGACACGCGTCACGCCAGCATCTGCTTTTCTTTTGTACTCCAATCACGTACCAGAAAGCCCCAAACACCTGGCCATCATCACATTTTTATAACAACTCTTGCATGTCGTATAACAAAACAAATAGTAGTGGGAGAAAGAAGAAAGACTTACATAGCTGTACATCAAGAAAAGGAAAAGGTTTAAAGCAGCTCCAACCCAATTTGATTCTAATATTGTATGAGAGGTTCTTGTCACTTCTTTGTAAAGTGGATGGATACGAATGATTCTTGGTATATATTGACAAACTATGATCCACTTTGTAAATCCTATCAGTCTTCTTTTTGACAAGACTGAGGTAGAAGTCCGTACAATGAGGGTGATAACCACTACCTACAAGATTTGGCATTGGCACATCTCTAAAAAAAAAAGAGAATGCACGATAAAACAGTATATATCACAAAGGAAGAGATTTATGTGAATCAATGTCAACAATCAAATATAGAATACGTGTTTTTGTTACAGCCTTAACAATCACGCTCAACTCGTCTCTCCAAGATTTTTGAGAACGATCCAGAGAAACAATAAAAGAAAAAATGATGTGAATCACATAGAATGTGTCATTAAAGGAACGAAGGACACAAACTATTTTTCCAAGTTTTTTGTCGAAAGTGAAGCATGATCTTTGAGAATCAATTTCAGGAATAAAGAGAAACAAAGGATCAATAGCCAAAGCAACCACACAAGCTGACAGAACGAACTTCCTCCAGAGGGTTCTCATCTTCTCATAAACCTTCTTTAAGCGTCCTTTAACACGATTCCCATTTACAGATCTTTCATTATTAAACATGGATCAACAAGATATATCACTACAACAAGAAATCCTCGAAACAAGTATGTATAGAGGATAAACAAAAAGGGTATATCGTTAGAGTCTCACCAACAAGCTTTAATTTATGGAAAGAAAACAAAAGTATGAAGAAGGAGAAGCCTGGAAATGAAGACATAAGTTCTGCAATAAAGAAGATGAGTTACAGAAAAGGATGTGCGAGGCACGTAAGAAATAAAATAGGAAAAGAAAAAGTCGGTCAAAAGGGAATTGTTATAAAATATACCACTATATATTTATATAGTGGAGTGAGATATATATATATATATATTGTATATTTATGTATGTGTATGTGTTTGTATATAGTGGAAGGGAATAAGGACGTGAGAGAAAGGATTTCTTTTCCTTATTGCTATTACGGCATCTCCTAAACTCCTCGTGGTTTTTACACGGTTCACCAATCACATTTTTACATTTATTTTTTTCTACCAATTGCATTATTTTATTTAAAACATTTTTTTCTTCCATCTCCACCTACTATTTTATCTATTTCCACTAATCATATTCCTTCATTTTAAGAAATCATCTCTCATGAGTTTCTTATTTAAGATATTTAAGAAACTCATCTCCACTAGTCTCCTCTTTTTACTCAAATTTTAATAATTTTATATTCCACTCATCTCCTCTTTTTACTATAAAAACACTATATCTCATCTTTTTACTCAAATTTTATTAATTTTATATTCTAAGAATCCCATTAAAACCCCTCAAAGAACCTCCATTGGACATGCTCTTATTAACTTATATCATTATTACTACATACATGCCTCTATTTATAGGGGAGTAAGTCGGCATTATAACATATGTCGGTAAAAAAAAATTGATAGATAATTATTTATTTTAATAATTATTTTCAACACTTCCCCTTAATTATCTATAACTATTGATATATTACGCACAGTCTCATTAAAAACCTTATCATGAAAAAATTTAATGGGATAAAAACCACGATAAGGTAAAAATAGTACACTGACGTAATCTCCCCCTGAAGTGATGGAAAAATCTTCTTCTTCATAAATCTTGTAGGTGGAGCATTCCGATACTATGAACATGTTTTCTGAATGTTGTAGTTGAAAGTGTCTTTGTAAACAAATCAGCCGCATTTTCCGTTGAGCATATATATTAAATATCTACTTCTTGATTCGTCTCGAGTTCTCGTATGTATGAGAACAATCTTGGAGGAACATGTTTTGTTTTGTCGCTTTTGATATAACTTTCTTTGAGTTGGGCAACACATGCAACATTATCTTCAAACAATTTGTTGGTTGTTTGCCAGCGACTACTCCGCTTGACAACTATATGATTAGTCATGGATCTGGGCCAAACACATTCTCTACATGCCTCATGAAATGCAATGACCTCTGCATAATTTGATGAAGTAGCGACCAAAGTCTACTTTTGGAAACACCAAGAGATTGCAGTACCTCCAACTGTGAAAACATATCATGTTTGCTGGCGGGCTTTATGTGGATCTGATAGATAGCATGCATCTGCAAAACCAGCTAAAACAAAAGTGGAGTTTCTAGTGTAAAATAATCTCAAGTCAATTGTTCCATGAAGATAACGAAAAATATGTTTTATTTCATTTCAATATCTGTGCGTGGGAGATGAATTATATCTTGCAAGTAAATTTATAGCAAATGTTATATCTGGTCGGGTACAATTTGCAAGATACATAATTCCCCCAATAGCGCTCATATAAGGTACTTCAGAACGTAATACGTCTTCGTCATTCTCACAAGGTGAAAATAGATCTTTATCAACATTAAGCGACCTATTGATCATTGTAGTACTCAAAATGAGTTGTTTATCCATATAAAAATGTTTTAAGATCATTTCTTATAATTTGATTGATGTATGAAAATTCCATCTCGATGATGCTCAATCTGGAGTCCAAGACAAAATTTTGTATGTCCAAGATTTTCATTTTGAACTCTTCTTTCATATGAGTTCTGGCATCATTGATCTCTTTCTGAGTTCCAATTATGTTCAAGTCATCCACATATACATCGATGATCACAAATTCAAATAAAGATTTCTTAATCAATACACAAGAGTATATCACATTGTTGGTATATCTTTTACTCAACAAATATTCACTTAATCGATTATAACATATGCGTCTGAATTGCTTTAATCCGTAAAATGATCGCTGTAATTTGACTGGACATATTTCTTTAGCTTTTGAGCTTAATGCTTCAGGCATTTTCAATCCTTCTGGGATTTTCATATATCTCATTATCAATTGATCCATATAGATATGCAGTCACAAGTCACAACATCCATTAGATGCATTTGTAGATTTTTGGATGCGGGTAAGTTCATCAAAAATCTGAAAGTAATTGCATCAATAACCGGAGAATATGTTTTTTCATAATCAATTCTTGTCATTTGAGAAAATCTTTGTATATCCAACGGGTTTTACATGTTCGGGCGTTGTGACGATAGGTCCAAAAACCATTCTTTTATCGAGGGAGTTCAACTCAATTTTCATGGCCATTTTTCATTTCTCCCAATCAGATCATTTCTGACATTTGATAGTTGGGATCTTTCAATCCGGGTCTATGCAAATACCCTTGTGCGTTGTAGCACGTAGGGATCGAATCCACGAGGAACAATGATTACACTACGAAACACGGAAGTTCGAACTAAGCTAAGACGAAATAAAGAGTTTTTGTTTGGTTTTTAAGTTCTAAAAATGACAAAGTGCAACAATTAAAAACGATATAAACGATAATATTAAAAGCGTTAGGCCAAGGAGTTTCCGCAGGAAATCATCAACTAGAACTAGACAACTATTCAGGGATGGTTTAAGTGCCAATCTCGAACTCGAACAGAAATGACTAACCAATCCACTGTCGTGGTATTGGTTACAAATCCTAGCGATCTAAGCGTCTAAACTTTCATTTGATCTTAGCAATCCTAGAACAGCATTAACAAGATGGTTCGATAAGTTCACGGATCCTAATGACTCAACTGTCGTTGGTATTAGGCAATCCGCTCACCAACAATTTAATCTAACAACCTACAAGCTTTTGGAATGTAGATTTGTCAAGAGTTCAAGAACTAGTTGATCAGTTTAATTCAAGCATTAATCACAATTGGAGATGAAGATTCAATGATGACTAACAACCTATTTGTGTCTAATTCATAGCCTAGATTTCCATTGAATAACCCCTAAAGCCTAACTAAGAGACTACTCAACCATAATTAATGAAGAACAGAGTATAGATAAGAAAGAAAACATCATTCAATTGCAAAAGAAAACAAATAAAGATAGAGTTTAGAAATCTTCTCCCAAATAGGATGAACAAATCTTCAACAACACTTGAAACACTCAACAATGAAATACTTGAACTGAAAACTCTCAAATTTGATTTAGGACGTGGTATATCCTTGTTGCTCTCCTTAAGCTTGTATTTATAGGGGAGGTTTGTGGATTGTGAGGCTGCAATTGTTGAAAATCAAGATGCAGCCTTTGTTGAAGTTGAAGCCACCATTTTTGACAAACCTTCAAGCTTTTTCTTGGTCCATCTAGAAGCACCATCCATCTAGATGCCTTCCTTTCTTGACTGACAATCTCCCCTCTCACTAACCTCAGAAATCGCACTACTTTAAAGCCTTACAAAAATCCCGAAATCAAGGAAAAGGTGGTGCAGAAGTCGCCTCTTCAGATCGTCCGATCTTGACTGAGATCGTCCGATCTGCATTATACTGAATCGTCCGATCTAATGGTGGATCGTCCGATCTACGTGTTACTGGATCGTCCGATCTACCACTGGAGTCGGCCGATCTCCAGCTTCAATTTCTCCATCTGCTTCAGTTGCTGTCCAGACGGACATGTCTTCAGTAAAATGAGTGTAACTCACGAACCAAATATCAGAATGATTCGAGATCGGTGCCAAATGAAAGCTAACTCATAGAGCTATCTTGTATCCAAAAATAACCGGAATCCGATCTTTGGAAGGCCTTCTACGAGCATCAAACTTCTGACCCTTTTGCATGATCCTTGACTTTCAAAGCTTTGTTTTCACTCCAAAACGTCCAGTTCTCCTCCAAATCATCTCCAAACCTGTAAAGACTCTAAGGACATATAAAGACACTAAAAACATGCAAAATACTCCAAAATACAATAAAACCAATAATAAAACTAATCCTAAAATGGCCAAAATATGAGACATATCAACTCCCCCAGACTTGAATCTTTGCTTGTCCTCAAGTAAAGACAATCAAAAAAAACAAGGTGAAGAAGAGGTTTTGAAAACACGGAGACTCACCTGTTCTTGAACCACTGCAAAGATCCTTTTTCTTAGTGCTCCACACATTACTTAGGTAGCTCTAGATCTAACCACCATTACTTCTCCGTGAGGCATTCATGAGTTAGCCTGACTCCACACATGATTCTCACAGCTTCGTCCACCAAAACCTTCCTCGCTAGTTTCATCGCTATAACCAAACCCAACAAGCCTTCTAGACTCTTCCTCATACAATACCGTGACAATGAACCACTAAATTCCACAAACTTTTTGGTATTTCTCCTCTCTCCCCCAGACTTATTCCTAAACTAGCTTATTCATTTCATTTTTTTTTTTTTTTTTTTTTCTTTTTACTAAGGTCCGAGACGCGAGTACCGATGGTGTCTGCCACCGAGTCCCTGGTTCAATCCTTACGTCATATATCAAGTTCCGAAACGCGAGTACCGATGGTGTTTGCCACCGAGTCCCCGGTTCATCCCTATCTATATAAAGCATATACATATCAAGGTTCCGAGACGCGAGAAATGATGGTGTTTGCCACCGAATTTCCGGTTCATACCCTCTCTATGCAATGCGCATACATAACCTTGATTGCTAGCTAAACTTCTAATGGGGGGGGGGGAAAGGAGTACCATTATTTACTACGAGTGGATTCATATGTCAGATACGAATGATGAGTCAAGCTTACCGGAATTAATCACAACGATGAAGTGCAAAGAGTTAGCTCAGATTTGGATGAAATCCACTGGAGATATGGGTGTCCTCTAGGATGCTGGTCAACCTTTGGATTTTCATTAGTCCGAACTGGAGATGATTTGACAATGGGCACTTAAAAGCAGAGTCAGAACAATAAATTCCAGAAAAAGGTTTAAGTTTGACTCAATAAAACGACTCAAGAAAACAAATGACTCAAGAAAAAAATAAAAATAAGAAAACAAAAGAAACGTTAGTAGACTAACTCAAGAAAAACATAAAAATGACTCAAGAAAAAAATAAAAAATAAGAAAACAAAAGAAACGTTAGTAGACTAAGGCGTCTCCCCCAGACTTACTTCACACCGTCTCGGTGTGAAAATAAATCCGAAGAATAACCGACAAGAAAAATAAAATTAAAAATATGTTAAAATAAAACCAGGCACAAACCGAAAATCACGATTTTAAGGGACTTACCAGGGCCCTGATCGGCCGATCCTTATGTGGATCGGACGATCGATCATTTGCGATCGGTTGTAAATGTTTAGATCGGACGATTTGGCAAGGACGAAATCGGACGATCGCTTGTTGGATCGGACGATCTGGATGTTTGAGGATCGGTCGATTTCTCATGGATCGGACGATCTGGTTGTCTGGAGAAGAAAAACTCAACACCAAAAATCACAACGGAAAAGAAACACACGTAACAAAAGAAATAAAAGAAACACACATAAAAGAAGAAATAAAAGAAACACACGTAAAAGAAGAAATAAAAGAAACACACGTAAAAGAAGAAATAAAAGAAACACACGTAAAAGCACAACGGAATGAGAAAACGTAACAAACAAAAATCCAAAACAAACGGAATAGAGATTATACACACTTACCGGTGGGTTGCCTCCCACCAAGCGCTTGTTTAACGTCATTAGCTTGACGTTTTCGCCGTTCAGACGTTAAGTAGGTCACCGAAGGGGGTGTTACACTCATCACCCACGACCGTGTCAGCAAGGTAGGGCTTTAGACGTTGCCCATTGACGACAAAATCTTTTCCAGTGGTGTCCAAAAGAGTGATGGTTCCATAGGGTCTTACCTCCTTTATCGTGAATGGACCGGACCAACGAGACCTTAACTTCCCTGGAAAAAGCTTTAAGCGAGAGTTAAAGAGCAATACCTTGTCATTGGGCATGAAGTTCCTAGCGAGAATTCTCTTGTCGTGGTACGCCTTGGTGCGTTCTTTGTAGGTCTTGGATGTCTCATACGCTAGATATCTTATCTCATCGAGCTCATTCAGCTGGACTAACCTTCTCTCTAAGGCTGGTTTGATGTCGAAGTTCATCTGCTTGACCGCCCAAGCTGCCTTGTATTCTAATTCAACAGGGAGATGACAAGCTTTACCATATACAAGATGGAAAGGAGTGGTACCTAGTGGCGTTTTGTATGCCGTTCGATAGGCCCAGAGAGCATCATCAAGTTTGTAAGACCAATCCTTGCGTGTTGTGTTGACCGTTTTTTGCAGAATGCTCTTTATTTCCCTGTTAGACACCTCTACTTGACCGCTTGTCTGTGGATGGTATGGGCTGGCGACCTTGTGTTTTACTCCATACTTCTGTAGCAAGTTGTCAAAGGTCTTGTTGATGAAGTGTGAGCGCCCATCACTAATCACAACACGTGGGACTCCAAATCTGGGAAAGATGATGCCTTTGAACATCTTGATTACTACCTTAGCATCATTTGTTGGCGAAGCGATGGCTTCAACCCACTTAGACACGTAGTCTACAGCCACTAAAATATATTGGTTCCCATAGGAGGAGATGAACGGCCCCATGAAGTCAACTCCCCAAACGTCAAACACTTTGACTTCTAGAATGAAGTTTTGGGGCATCTCGTTCGTCCTGCTTAGATTCCCTTGGCGCTGACATATATCGCATCTTGAAACAAAGGCGTTAGCGTCCTTGAACATTGTGGGCCACCAAAATCCTGCCTGCAAGACTTTAGAAACCGTCTTGAATGTGGCGAAATGCCCAGCATAATTCGAACCATGGCAGTGAAAAAGGATTCCTGGAACTTCTTCTTCAGTTACACATCGTCTAAAAAGGCCATCGGAGCAGTGCTTGTACAGATAAGGTTCATCCCAATGGTACCTTTTGATTTCTCGCAAAAACCTGTTCTTCTTGTAGCGAATGAACTCCTTGGGTTCTATGTCAGCTGCTAGGTAGTTCGCGATTTCTCCGAACCACGGCATTGTAGGGGGCTTGGTGAGCCGGACTGAGGCGATGGAGTACACATTCTCCTCAACAAGGCTATCGTCTAAAGGAACACTTTCTTCAATTTTCATCCTCGACAAATGGTCTGCAACGCCATTCTCTACTCCTCTCTTATCTTTAATCTCCAGATCATATTCTTGTAGCAAAAGTATCCATCTGAGAAGTCTCGGTTTGGCATCCTTCTTGGTGAGCAGGTACTTGAGTGGGCATGATCAGTGTGTACTATCACTTTGGATCCCACAAGATATGATTTGAACTTTTCAAAAGCAAAGATGATGGCTAGCAGCTCCTTCTCGGTTGTGGCGTACTTGCATTGAGCGTCGTCTAGCGTTCTGCTAGCATAGTAGATGACATGCATCCTCTTATTTTTTTTCTGCCCTAGTACAGCACCTATAGCATAATCGCTTGCATCCGTCATTATCTCGAAAGGTAGTTCCCAATCCGGTGGTTGTACAATTGGTGCGCTCACAAGAGCTTCCTTGATGGTGTGGAAGGCTTCTAAACAAGAGTTGTTGAAGTCAAACTTTGAATCCTTGCATAAGAGCTGAGTGAGTGGTCTAGCAATCTTGGAGAAGTCTTTTATGAAACGTCTATAGAACCCAGCATGCCCTAAAAAGCTTCGCACACCTTTCACTGAGTTGGGTGGCCGCAGATTTGACATGACTTCTATCTTAGCCTTATCGACCTCTATTCCGTTTCCCGATATCTTGTGTCCAAGTACTATACCGTCTTGAACCATGAAATGACACTTTTCCCAATTGAGCACCAAGTGTTTCTCTTCACATCTTTGAAGGACCCTACACAAATTGGACAAACAAGAAGAAAAGGATGAGCCATAAACAGAGAAGTCGTCCATAAAAACCTCCATGATGTCTTCAATAAGGTCTGTGAAGATCGACATCATGCAACGTTGGAATGTTGCTGGGGCATTGCACAGACCGAATGGCATCCTTCTGTAAGCAAACGTTCCATAAGGGCATGTGAACGTGGTCTTCTCTTGGTCGTCTGGGTGGATAGGAATCTGAAAGAAACCTGAATAACCATCTAAAAAGCAGTAATAAGCATGGTTAGCCAATCTTTCAAGCATTTGATCAATAAAAGGCAAAGGAAAATGATCTTTCCTAGTTGCTGCATTCAATTTTCTGTAATCAATGCACATTCTATGGCCCGTAACAGTTCTAGTGGGGATTAGTTCGTTTTTGTCGTTTTTAATGACTGTCACCCCACCCTTCTTAGGGACTACATGTACGGGACTCACCCAAGTGCTATCAGAGATAGCGTAAATAATTCCTGCATCTAGAAGTTTCATAATTTCTTTTTTAACGACATCTTTTAGATTCGGGTTTAACCTCCTCTGATGTTCGATAGAAGTCATAGATTCATCTTCTAGATGTATCTTGTGCATGCATAAATCTCGTGAAATCCCAGGAATATCATCTAAGGAATATCCTAATGCTTTTCGGTATTTCCTAAGTTCACAAAGCAGTAATGCAGTTTCAGCATTGTTCAAAGATGCATTAATGATTACAGGATAAGTGGAATTTGGTCCAAGAAAAGCGTACCGTAACCCAGCTGGGAGGGTTTTAAGTTCAACCTTCGGAGCTTTCAGCTCGCTCCATGGGTTGTTGTCCGGCGTGCTGGAGGAAAGGGTTGATGGGTTTGCTGAATCGGTTTCCAAGTCCAAGTAAGCGATAAGTTTTCCATAAGCGTTGCCCGACTGCAATATCTTTGTGTGTTCATGAGCCTCATTGCTCAGAAAACCTTGTTCCCCTTGAGCTTTTGTCAAAGCTTTCTCCAATGGATCTTCAGATAACATCTCATCAGCTACTTCTTTGGTGATTTCCTCGTATTCGTTGATTTCGAAGGTCTGTCCTTCGAGCATTGGTTTCTTCAGCAGCCTATTCATTTCGAACTTCATTGTTATATCTCCCAGGTGGAGATCTATTCGTCCATGACGAACGTCTATCATCGCTCCAGCTGTGCGTAGGAACGGTCTCCCTAAAATGAGGGGATCCTTTGGTTCTTGGTCCAATTCGAGGACAACGAAGTCTGCAGGTACGAGGACATCATCGATGTTGACAAGTAAATCTTCCAAGACACCCACAGGGAGTTTGACGGAACGGTCAGCGAAAACAAGTGAAATTTTGGTCGGTTTGAACTGAGTGTACCCAAGACTCTTTGCCACTGAGTATGGCATTAGGTTGACGCTTGAGCCGAGATCGCATAAGGAATGGGGAAAAACGATATCTCCCAGCTTCACGTTTAAAACGAAACGTCCTGGATCTCCGAGCTTATTGATGACTCTGTTTTGGAACAGGGCACTGCAGTTCTTTGTGACTTTGACGTAATCCTCCTGCTCGATCATCTTGGTAGTTACCAAGGTTTTCATATACCGTCTGAGTGCCGGAATCATGTGGATAGCATCTACAAGTGAAAGTTTCACCGTCAAGTCGCTTAGGATTTCCTTGCATTTGGCCTCCTCTAAATCTTTTTGCGATTTCTTAGGCGGAACCGGATATGGGACTCGAGGCTTGTAGATTCGAGACTGTTCAGAATTAGGGATTTGAAGATCATCCCTTGGATCGTCCGATCTTGTGTTTACCGGATCGGTTTGGTCAAATGGGATCGGACGTTCTGATGTAGGATCGTCCGATCTGGTGTTTACCGGATCGGTTTGGTCTAATGGGATCGGACGTGCTGATATAGAATCGTCCGATCCACCATGTGATGCCCGATCTGGAAACGTCAAGATCGTCCGATCCCTAGCTAGATCGGACGATCCTCTAGGTTCTTCAGAAGGATCGTTTCCAGCATTATTCGGTTTACTTCTGCTTGTCATGGGGTGGATTGTCTTTCCGCTTCTGGTGGTAATTGCATCAACATCTTCTGAAGAAACGGCGTATACATCTGCAATATCCTTGTCCTTCCTAGGATTTTGTTCTCCTTTGGCTGGGAGTGTACCTTGTTGCCTCTTAATTGCTTCAGCGGTTTGAGTCACCTGAGTATCCAGCAGCTTCAAATGTGTCGAGACAGCCTCAAATTTTCCGTTGAGCTCCGAAAACATGTTATCCATCTTTGCATTCATATCGTTAGAGCCCTTTTGCTGGTTGACAAGCATTTGTTGCATCATAGCTTTCAATTCATCATCGGGGTTGCTCTGCTTGAATGGAGGGTTTGCTTGAAAGTTAGAGCCAAAAGATCTCTGCTGAAAGTTTCCCTGATTCGGATTGAACTGTGCTTGTTGTGGACCTTGAGAGAAAGGCTTCCTATAAGGTGGATTGGACGAGCTTGATTGTCCTACGAAAGTTTGAGGATTTCCACCAATGGTTTGGTTATTCCCGAATGCTTGCCCTTGAAAATGTGGAACCTTGGATTGCTGTTGCTGTGGGTAGACTTGATCTTGAGGGTTTTCAACATTGGTACTTCTATAGGAGAGATTCGGATGGCTCCCGTAATTGGGATTAAAACCCCTGTTTTGGGTAAAACCTTGGCCTCCAACATAGTTGACTTCTTGAAACTCCTCAACTGGAACCCCAGAATCCACGTTATAGTGTATTGCATCCACATCATTTTCGAAAAAATGAACCTTCTTTTGATTTGTCTGCATATAGCGAGTTACTTGTGCTGCTAGCTCCTCAACTGATGGTGTAGCCACACTGTCTACTCTCTTAGAGCGGTCATACTCCATGCTACGGCTGTTGGAACTTGCGGCCATATTCTCAATCAACTTGTAGGCTCCATCAATGCTCTGAGTCATGAAGTCTCCATTGCTGGCTGAATTGAGTGCGGTTTTGTAATCCCATGAGACTCCATCATAAAAGATGTTAAGAATTTGTTCATCCGAATACCCGTGGTGAGGGCATTCTCTACGGTACTCCTTTAGTCTCTCCCATGCTTCACCAAATGGTTCTCCACTCTGCTGGGTAAAAGTAGTGATCTTGTTTCTCAACGCCGCAGTCTTGGATTTGGTGTAGAAGTGATCTAAGAAGCTTGCTCGAACTTGAGGCCAAGTTGTGAGAGAACCCGGTGGTAAAGATTTTAGCCACCTACTTGCTTTATCCGCTAGGGAATGACGGAAAAGTTTGCACTTGAGATAGTCGGCGGGAACTCCATTAGTTTTAGTGGTAATGCATATTTCCTCGAAGTTTTCCACGTGGTCCATTGGGTTTTCAGCCGGTAACCCATGGAAGAGGTGCTGTTTCACCAAAGCAATCATTTGAGGTTTGATCTCAAAATCTTGACGTTGAGGCTCTGGAGGACAAATGGCTGCCCGGTTTTGATAGAACGCATGAGGCGTGTCATTATCTCCAATAGCTCGCTGGGCGAGTTGTTGTGCGTGTTGTGCTCTCATCTGCTCCATCTGCCTCTGCATCTGCTGCATCTGTTGCAGCATCGCAACTTGCTGCGCTTGTAAGTTTTGTTGTTCGTCAGCTGGAGGGTCTTCCATAGCTGATGCTCTTCTTCTGGCGGAGGTAGCGCGGTTCGTACGCTCAATTTCTCTTAACTGGGTATTGGTGTACTGCACTAGAGGCTCGGTTCGATTACTCCTCCTTTGCATACACCTGATACGAAACAAAAAGATAGGAAAAACACGGAATTAGTAAAATATCTTAGACTTGATTCTAATTTCAGAATCGAAGGCAACTCAATTGTTCCCCGGCAACGGCGCCAATTTGATAGTTGGGATCTTTCAATCCGGGTCTATGTAAATACCCTTGTGCGTTGTAGCACGTAGGGATCGAATCCACGAGGAACAATGATTACACTACGAAACACGAAAGTTCGAACTAAGCTAAGACGAAATAAAGAGTTTTTGTATGGTTTTTAAGTTCTAAAAATGACAAAGTGCAACAATTAAAAACGATATAAACGATAATATTAAAAGCGTTAGGCCAAGGAGTTTCCGCAGGAAATCATCAACTAGAACTAGACAACTATTCAGGGATGGTTTAAGTGCCAATCTCGAACTCGAACAGAAATGACTAACCAATCCACTGTCGTGGTATTGGTTACAAATCCTAGCGATCTAAGCGTCTAAACTTTCGTTTGATCTTAGCAATCCTAGAACAGCATTAACAAGATGGTTCGATAAGTTCACGGATCCTAATGACTCAACTGTCGTTGGTATTAGGCAATCCGCTCACCAACAATTTAATCTAACAACCTACAAGCTTTTGGAATGTAGATTTGTCAAGAGTTCAAGAACTAGTTGATCAGTTTAATTCAAGCATTAATCACAATTGGAGATGAAGATTCAATGATGACTAACAACCTATTTGTGTCTAATTCATAGCCTAGATTTCCATTGAATAACCCCCTAAAGCCTAACTAAGAGACTACTCAACCATAATTAATGAAGAACAGAGTATAGATAAGAAAGAAAACATCATTCAATTGCAAAAGAAAACAAATAAAGATAGAGTTTAGAAATCTTCTCCCAAATAGGATGAACAAATCTTCAACAACACTTGAAACACTCAACAATGAAATACTTGAACTGAAAACTCTCAAATTTGATTTAGGACGTGGTATATCCTTGTTGCTCTCCTTAAGCTTGTATTTATAGGGGAGGTTTTTGGATTGTGAGGCTGCAATTGTTGAAAATCAAGATGCAGCCTTTGTTGAAGTTGAAGCCACCATTTTTGACAAACCTTCAAGCTTTTTCTTGGTCCATCTAGAAGCACCATCCATCTAGATGCCTTCCTTTCTTGACTGACAATCTCCCCTCTCACTAACCTCAGAAATCGCACTACTTTAAAGCCTTACAAAAATCCCGAAATCAAGGAAAAGGTGGTGCAGAAGTCGCCTCTTCAGATCGTCCGATCTTGACTGAGATCGTCCGATCTGCATTATACTGAATCGTCCGATCTAATGGTGGATCGTCCGATCTACGTGTTACTGGATCGTCCGATCTACCACTGGAGTCGGCCGATCTCCAGCTTCAATTTCTCCATCTGCTTCAGTTGCTGTCCAGACGGACATGTCTTCAGTAAAATGAGTGTAACTCACGAACCAAATATCAGAATGATTCGAGATCGGTGCCAAATGAAAGCTAACTCATAGAGCTATCTTGTATCCAAAAATAACCGGAATCCGATCTTTGGAAGGCCTTCTACGAGCATCAAACTTCTGACCCTTTTGCATGATCCTTGACTTTCAAAGCTTTGTTTTCACTCCAAAACGTCCAGTTCTCCTCCAAATCATCTCCAAACCTGTAAAGACTCTAAGGACATATAAAGACACTAAAAACATGCAAAATACTCCAAAATACAATAAAACCAATAATAAAACTAATCCTAAAATGGCCAAAATATGAGACATATCAACTCCCCCAGACTTGAATCTTTGCTTGTCCTCAAGTAAAGACAATCAAAAGAAAACAAGGTGAAGAAGAGGTTTTGAAAACACGGAGACTCACCTGTTCTTGAACCACTGCAAAGATCCTTTTTCTTAGTGCTCCACACATTACTTAGGTAGCTCTAGATCTAACCACCATTACTTCTCCGTAGGCATTCGCAGTTAGCCTGACTCCACACATGATTCTCACAGCTTCGTCCACCAAAACCTTCCTCGCTAGTTTCATCGCTATAACCAAACCCAACAAGCCTTCTAGACTCTTCCTCATACAATACCGTGACAATGAACCACTAAATTCCACAAACTTTTTGGTATTTCTCCTCTCTCCCCCAGACTTATTCCTAAACTAGCTTATTCATTTCATTTTTTTTTTTTTTTTTTTTTTCATTTTACTAAGGTCCGAGACGCGAGTACCGATGGTGTCTGCCACCGAGTCCCTGGTTCATTCCTTACGTCATATATCAAGTTCCGAAACGCGAGTACCGATGGTGTTTGCCACCGAGTCCCCGGTTCATCCCTATCTATATAAAGCATATACATATCAAGGTTCCGAGACGCGAGAAATGATGGTGTTTGCCACCGAATTTCCGGTTCATACCCTCTCTATGCAATGCGCATACATAACCTTGATTGCTAGCTAAACTTCTAATGGGGGGGGGGAAAGGAGTACCATTATTTACTACGAGTGGATTCATATGTCAGATACGAATGATGAGTCAAGCTTACCGGAATTAATCACAACGATGAAGTGCAAAGAGTTAGCTCAGATTTGGATGAAATCCACTGGAGTCGGCCGATCTCCAGCTTCAATTTCTCCATCTGCTTCAGTTGCTGTCCAGACGGACATGTCTTCAGTAAAATGAGTGTAACTCACGAACCAAATATCAGAATGATTCGAGATCGGTACCAAATGAAAGCTAACTCATAGAGCTATCTTGTATCCAAAAATAACCGGAATCCGATCTTTGGAAGGCCTTCTACGAGCATCAAACTTCTGACCCTTTTGCATGATCCTTGACTTTCAAAGCTTTGTTTTCACTCCAAAACGTCCAGTTCTCCTCCAAATCATCTCCAAACCTGTAAAGACTCTAAGGACATATAAAGACACTAAAAACATGCAAAATACTCCAAAATACAATAAAACCAATAATAAAACTAATCCTAAAATGGCCAAAATATGAGACATATCAACATTCTAATACGGACCTTAGATCTGAATCATCACATTCATAATAAATTTCCTTGGATACATAGAATGAGAAAATTCTATCATCATATTCTATCTCATTTATATCCCATATTTTTTTCATTTTGGGCATAGTTGATGAAATTTTCATGTTTTTCTAAATCAGTTTCCTCTTCAGGACTTTTATTTTTATCTTCGGCACTTTTTGTTGTATTTGGTTCTTCTAGACCAGTCTCATTCTTTTTCCCAATTTTTTTTTCTTTCGGGGATTTTTATCCTTTGATCCCACTAGCTCCACCTTTTCAATTGAAATTTGGGTTTAGTTACTATTTTCTATCAAATTTTTCTTCTGAAACATTAATTCTTGATGGAACATTCGCAGCGGGTATATATGATTTCGTCACCCTTTTATATCAGTGAATGCATCTGGTAATTGATTTGTCATATTCTGTAAATGTACAACTTTTTGAACTTTCAGTTCACGTTGTTTCGTAGGGGGATCAAGGTACAACAACGACGATGTACACCATGTAATATATTTTAGAACTTCCTTAATTCATCCCCCTAACGGTGGCAATTCATCTTCATTAAAATGGTAATCGGCAAAACGTGCCGTAAACATATCACCATTTCGCGGTTCAAGATAACAAATTATACTTGGTGATGTATACCCATATATATTTCTAATCTCCTCTGTGGTCCCATTTTTGTTCTTTGTGACGGAGCTATAGGGACTAAACCACCCACCCAAAAACTCTAAGATGAGATATATCTGGCTCCTTGCTAGATACTAATTATTTTGGGGAGTACTTATGATTTGCACTTGGCCGTATTTGAACTAGTGCATCAGCATGCAAAATTGCATGACTCCATACTGAAATTCGGAGTTTTGTTCTCAATATTAACGGTCTAGCAATAAATTATAATCGTTTAATCAAAGACTCGGCCAAACCATTTTGTGTATGATCATGCAGGGCTGGATGTTCAAAATCAATTCCTAATGACATACAATAGTCATTGAAGGCCTGTGAAGTGAATTCACCAGTGTTATCAAATCTCACTTTCTTTATTGTATAATCAGAAAATTGTGCTTTCAACCTAATTATATGGGCAATGATTCTTGCGAAAGTCGTATTTCGTGTAGTCAACAAACATACATGTGACCATCTGCTGAATGCATCAATCAATCCCATAAAATATCGAAATGGCCCGCATTGTGGGTAAATAAGTCCACATATATCGTCATGTATTCTCTCTAAGAATACTGGAAATTCATTCTCTATTTTAGCTGGTGACGGCCGCGTTATTAGTTATCCTTGAAAACAAGCATTACATGAAAATTTTCTTGATTGAAAAATCTTATGGTTTTTTAACGGATGGCCATTTGAATTTCCACAATTTTTTTCATCATGACTGAACCATGATGCCCTAAACATTCATGCCAAATTTTAATGTACTTGTAAACTTTGGGTTTACTGTAATATATGATTCAGTCGTATTTATTTATGTGGAATATATTTCGGAGGATAGAGCTGCTAGCTCTTCTAATATCCGTTTTCTCTCCAAAATAACTAATGTAATGCAATTATATTCAATGTTATTCCTATTCATAGTTTCTATGTGATATCCATTTCTGCAGATATCTCTGAAACTTAACAAATTTCTGTAAGATTTAGGAGAAAATAATGCATCATCCATTTCAAAATTTGTTCTTCTTTGCATTGAAAAACTGACTCTTCCAGAGCCCATAATAATTTTTGCATTACTAGATATAGTATTTACGCTTCCAGCGGTTTTTTTTATTTTAAAGGAGGAGCAATATTTTTTATACTTAATTATTGTGTGCGTTGTAGCTCTGTCTGCCAGACATATGTCTCCATCCCCGATGTCAAAGATTGACATTTTTTGAATTTAAGAATATTAATAAAAAATGCATCAATATAACAAAACAAAAAGTTTATAATACAATAAAACTATATTAAAACAAAAGAAAATTAAAAAACATAACTAAAATATTAGGAGTTTTATTTTATTTTCTTCTTCACGAAGATTAACAAACATCATGCCATAGTCTACTCTTCAGGAAGATCTTAGTCATATGGTTTCTCGTTGATGGCTTCAGGATCAACTACAAAATCAGCAATGTCGAGAGAAGTATCATCATTTAAGCCATCGAAAGAAGGTTTGTAGTTGCCATGAATGAAGTTGGTTTCATTTGCTATTTCTTTAGCCTTTTGTGATTCTTGATACAGATCGGCCAAATGTTTAGGCGTACGACAGGTACGGAACCAGTGTCCTTTCATGCCGTATCTATAGCAAGCATTTGCATGCTGTTTATTTGTCACACGACTAACTTCGTTGTCTTTGAACCTTTTATTATTTCTTTCAACGTTGAAATCATTAGGACGAAATCTTTTTCCTTTTTCCATGTCCACGTCCATATCCTCCTCGTCCACGACCCCGATCATAACCTCGACCGCGCCTTCGCCAATAATTATTAATGGATGACGCAATATTCGCTTCCGGGAATGAAGTTGATCCAGTAGGACGAGTTTGATGGTTTAACATCACAAGTTCATTATTTTGTTCAGCTACCAATAAACTTTCATAAACTCTAAATACTTCTGGTATCCATTCACCCGGTATTGTTGCTGCAGGATTACGTTTCCAGGATGAAAAGTTTGGAGAGTTTTCTCGATCAAATCATAATCACTTATCTTCTCTGCACATAGAATTATCTTGGAAGTAATTCCAAACAAAGTGAAATTATATTCGCTAACACTTTTGTAATCCTAAAACCAGAGATTCAACCACTCATGTTTAAGTTTCGGTAAGATGACATATTTCTGGTGATCGAACCTATCTTTGAGTGATTGCCAAAGATCTGCAGAATCTTCTTTTGCCATATATTCATCTTTTAACTTGAGATCATCAGGCAAGAGAATGAAGCCTTCAACAATGGTAAGAGTCATTACGGTTTTACTTGAGGTGGGGACGTGAGGAGAGGGAGTGGGATTAAGAATCCAAACGTGAAGATCTCCACATACGTCACCTTCCTTGAGTTCTTTGGGTTGAGAGGTATAGTAACTAGATTTGGTTGTACATTCCAGTTTACCTTTCGTTACAATCAGCATTTCCTCAACCGGGTCACCTTCTTTCACTAGACAGCTGTTCGCCGAGTACAACACAGACTTGGCCTGGTCGCACAGTGCTTCTATTAGCCCATCATTCATATTCGCTAGCAAAGGAACCTGAAAGATTGAAAAGCTTTTAAAGTTAACAACAAAATCTAAGTGAATGTAGATGCACACAAAAAAGGAGCTAGCTTACATTCTACGAAGAAGAGCTTCTTCTTCCGTGCCACTGAATTCTTGCCATTTGTAATTATCGTATTTCCTAATACGTTCTTTGAGGTCTTCTGGTAAGTTCCTAGAGGGCATCCATTTTTCTGTGTCTCTCTGTCTCTCCTTCATTTCTTCTATTCTGGCGGTAGTTGATATCATGTATTTCTGTGATCGCCAACGAAATCAGTTATACGACATCAAAAATCTAGTTGATACGAGACCATGGTTAGGTTGATAAGAATATGGTTAATTAGAATGTTTTAATTAATTAGTTTTGGTGTTTTGCTTTATGAATTTGGTTTTCATATTTTACCTAAAGTTTTTGTTTTGTATTAGGATTATGATTAAGTTGTATGAAAACCTATATAAAGGTTTCTATTGATTAATAGGAAAGTAACTTCCAACCGTTAACCTAATTCTCTAAAATAGACTTGGGTTGAAAGTGATGAAGTTTTCACTACAAGAAATCAGCCGCAAAACCGACGGAATTTCCGACGGAATTAATTTCCGTCGGAAAAAACCGACGGATTTTCGACGGAATTAACAATTTTAATATCCGTCAGAAATCCATCGGAAATCCGTCGGGTTTTTCCGACGGATTCCTATCCGTCGGTTCCTGTCTGAATTCCGTCGGGTTGCCGTCGTTATAGCCGTTATTATAGCCGTTGAAATTTGAAAGTTAATATAGCCGTTGTTATAGCCGTTATTATATCCGTTAAATTCCGACGGAATTCCGACGGATTTTCGACGGCAAGCGTTATTATATATATGTTACCATACTTCTCCATTCAATCACAACAACTAAATTATACCCAACAATTCTTCAAAAAACGTGTAGAGAGAGATGTCATCTTCTAGAGATTTTAGATCGTGGATGGATGAAGAAATGTTTGATCCGGAGTCGAAGTTATTAAACGATGGTTATGCATGAGGTATATGCGAGTTCATGGCCGTTGCTGGAAATCAACCGCGAGTGAAAACAAGTGATAAGATGAAATGTCCATGTTCAATTTGTCGCAATTCTCATAATGTTAAGATAGAATTAGTATAGCATCACTTGTATAGCAATGGATTTATGCCGGGTTACAAGATTTGGTATCTACATGGAGAAAGAAATTTTGAATATGGTAGTAGTAGCAGTGAACCCTATGTTGCGGATAGCTTAGGAGAACATAGAACGGAAGTAGATTTTGGTGTTGGTACCGTTGAGATGGTGAATGATGCGTTTAGAGAGAATTTGTCATCGACCGTAATAGATGAGGATAGGGTTGAAGAACCAAATGTAGAAGCTAGAAGATTTTATGATATGTTAGACGCAGCGAAGCAGCCATTATATGATGGGTGTAGAGAGGGTCATTCACCTTTATCATCTGCTAGTAGAATGATGACCATTAAGACGGACTTCAATTTGGCAGAGGAATATGTTGATGCGATTGCAGATATGGTGAAAGATCTTTTGCCTGAAGATAATCTTGCACCTGCATCATACTACGAGGTACAGAAACTTGTAGGTGGTCTTGGTTTGCCGTATCAAGTAATAGATGTGTGCATCGACAACTGTATGATATATTGGAGAGAAGATGAAGACAGGAGAAGTTGTCGATTTTGTCGTAAACCACGGTTTCAGGATACTAGTGGGAGAGTTCCGATTCCATTTAAACGTATGTGGTACTTACCGTTGACTTCGAGGTTGAAGAGGTTATATCAATCTGAGCGCACGGCAGAGCAAATGAGATGGCATGCAGAACATCGTCAAGATGGAGAGATTACACATCCGTCGGACGCTAAAGCGTGGAAACATTTTCTATCCATGTATCCGAATTTTGCGTTTGAGAGAAGAAATGTGTACCTCGGGTTATGTACAGATGGTTTCAACCCATTTGGGAAGCATGGAAGGCAGTATTCGTTGTGGCCCGTAATTGTAACACCGTACAATTTGCCCCCTGGTATGTGCATGCGTCGAGAGTTTTTATTTCTCTCTGTTCTTGTTCCCGGCCCTGAGCATCCGAAGAGATCACTAGATGTATTCCTCCAGCCATTGATCTATGAGTTACAAATGCTATGGAGTCACGGTGCTGAAGTGTTTGATGTTTCGCGCCAGCAGAATTTTAGGATGCGGGCGGTTCTTATGTGGACCATTAGCGATTTCCCAGCATATGGAATGTTATCTGGATGGACAACTCATGGAAGACTATCGTGCCCATATTGCTCAGACAACACAGATGCATTCCAATTGAGGAACGGAAGAAAGTCGTGTTGGTTTGATTGCCATAGAAGGTTTCTACCGATGGAGCATCCGTATCGTCGGTCTAAAACATTATTTACGAAAACTAAACAAGTGTTTGAAGCTCCAATTGTTGAGGAAGACGACAATAATTTATTGGATCAGTTGAGAGATTTTGGTGCTCCGATGACTTCTGAATGTGGAGGTAATGGACATGAAACTGTTTACGGAGCCGGGGAAGTTCATAATTGGCACAAGAAGAGTATATTTTGGGAATTGCCTTACTGGAAGGACCATTTATTGAGGCACAACCTTGATGTGATGCATGTTGAAAAGAACTTCTTTGATAACATAATGAATACGGTTTTAAATGTACCGGGGAAGACAAAAGACAATCTGAAGTCTAGGTTTGACTTGGCAGAGATTTGCGATCGTGATTTTCTTGAAATTCTTCCCAATGGTAAATATCCTTTTGCTCCGTACTGGTTGGATGCACGAAAGAAAAAAGAATTTTTTGATTGGATTCAAGACGATGTCAAATTCACTGATGGATATGCATCTAATCTGCGTAATTGCGTCGACTATGGAGAAGGAAAGTTTATCGGAATGAAGAGTCATGATTGTCATGTTGTGATGCAGCGACTTCTTCCATTTGCTTTTGCGGAGCTCCTTCATAAAGATGTGTACGAAGCAATTGCAGGTATAAATTATTTTCATGTGTATTTTAAAAATTACTAATATTTTTATTTTATATATATTTAAATTTGTGTATTTATATTTGCAGGAGTTGGTGCTTTCTTTCGGGATTTATGCACGAGAACACTTACACTTGAGGGGATTCGCAATTTAGAGGACAATATACCCTTGATCCTTTGCAATCTTGAGAAGATATTTCCGCCGTCCTTTTTTGATGTTATGGAACATCTTCCGATCCACCTCCCCCATGAAGCCGCACTTGGTGGTCCTGTTCAATTCCGTTGGATGTATCCTTTTGAGCGGTACATGTTCCATCTTAAGTAGAAGGTTAAAAATTTAAGTCGAGTTGAGGGGTCAATTGTCGCACAGAGCATCAACGAAGAAACCTCACATTTTGCGGAATATTACTTTCCATCGGAAGTTCGTACGAAGAGTAAACGTCCTGCTCGCCATGATGATAGAGGTGAGAAAGCCATGTATCCATTGGTGGTCCCTGAGTTGTTTTCGCAAGTTGGTCGATGCAGTGGAAAAGGGAAGAAACGCAAATTTTCACAACAGGAGTGGACTCACTTGCATAAGTATATCGTAACAAATTGTGAGGAGATGGCGGAGTACGAAAGGTAAAAAACTTAATCTATTTAAATACTAAATTATTTTATACATAAGCAATAGCTTTCAAAGGTTATATAATGCTGTTTGATTTCAGGCTTTACATGGCAATAATACGTAGCCATTTTCCGAAAAAGACTGAAGAAGAACTTGAACTGCATAAGGAGAACGATTATATTACTTGGCTAAATTTTACGTAAGTAGGCTATAATATTAATATATAAATGTCTTCAATTATTACATTAGTGTTTTATATTAATTTTGTGGAAATTATTTTCTTAGGTTAATGAAGGAATTAGAGGTGGATCGGTTTTTCCGACATGGTTAGTAGAGTTAGTTACTGGCCCAATCTACATTGCGACATCATATCCTAGGTATTGCAGTAGGGGATTTGCGTTTAGGATTCACGATGAAGGAAGTTCAAGACCAACTGCAGATTATGGGATTTCGGCTCAATCTGGTGATGTTGTCTACTACGGGATTCTCAAAGAAATATTGCTAGTTCGCTACCCAGGGATGTTGGACATGAGGTGCATCATTTTTATGTGTGACTGGTATGATCCAGAACTTGGGTGTGGGGTTAAGGTGAACCAATTTGGCGTCACGTCAGTAAATTCTAGAAGAAGACTTCGTACGTATGACCCATTCATCCTAGCAGCACAAGCAGACCAGGTTCGGATATTTTAATAAATATTTTATATTATTAAAGTTGTTGGATTCTATTTATATTTTATTTGACTTCATAACTTACATTTGTTTTTTTAGGTATGCTATATTCGTTACCCTAGGGTAACACGGCGTTCTGATCCTTGGATTACAGTGACTCCAATTAATCCAAGAGGAAAATTTATGGAGTCTGAGCACGACGCTTTACAACCAACTAGAAGTGTTCCAATGGATCATGTTGAGCATTCTTTTGATACATTCCTTGTGGTTGATTTGACGGAAATTGGTGATGATAGAGTTCATTCAGAATCTGAGGAAGAACTTGGAGAATTTGATGAGGCCGAAGATGATATTCCTTCAGAAGGATCATTATCTGATTCAGATTAGTACATGAGGAACATTTGTTTTTATTTATATTTTGTATTTTTATTTCGTATTTTAAATATTACATTTCAGTTTAGTACTTCAGTTTCAGTTGGAGTTTAAGTTTGATTTTCAGTTTCAGTTTCAGTTTGATTTTAATGTTTCAGTTTCAGTTTCATGTTGAAATTTTATTTGATTTGATCGGAAATTTCCAAGAACACAACCAAAGATCGGTCGATCTCATGGTCAGATCGACCGATCCATGCTCCACGGACATTTCTCCGGACATAAACGATCGACCGATCCGGCCAAACGATCGACCGATCGCTAGCCAGCATAATTATACATAATCCGTCGGAAATCCGTCGGAAATTTCTGACGGATTTCCGACGGACAACAAAAGAAAATACAATGTCAGTCAACCTTAAACGAGACCAGTGTAACCACGAATCCGTCGGAAATTTCCGACGGATTTCCGACGGATTCCAACGGGTTTGTGGTTTCGTGGTCTTTTACAATCCGTTTCTCTTGAAATATGTTTGTAGTAGGGTTTGTTACTCATTTCAATGATAAAATACTAACATATACCTTGTAACATATCATATATATCAAAATTAAAAAAATCTCTACTAACATGTCTACATGTTACTACATGATACATATCTTATAACGAGGAATTATAACCATAACAACTAAATTTCTTTGGATTTCGTATATTTCATTTGTTACAAGGTATATGTTTATATTTTATCATTCAAATGAGTAACAAACTCTATTACAAACATATTTCAAGAGAAACGGATTGTAATCGACCACGAAACCACAAACCCGTTGGAATCCGTCGGAAATCCGTCGGAAATTTCTGACGGATTTCCGACGGATTCGTGGTTACACGTGGTCTCGTTTTCGATCCGTTTCCCTTGATCCGTTACACGTGCCCAGCCTAAATTTTCGCGTATCCGTCGGAAATCCGTCGGAAATGCGAAATTTAACGCGGTAAATGAAATTTTCATTTCCCGGGTAACTAGATTTTCGCGTATCCGTCGGATACGCGAAAATTTAGGCTGGAATCTTCCCGAGACCGCGTGACATTTAATATTAAAAGATTCCGACAGATATTCCATCGGAAATCCGTCGGAAATCTTTGATAAATAGAGTCATCTTCTTCCTCGCGGCTCTGAACCGCAAACGAAAAAAAAAAACCTAAACCTCCGATTTCGAGCCCCGATTTCCGTCCGATTCAAGCCCCGATTTCGACATCAATCATCAAGCATCAACATGTCTAACACTCCTCCATCAATTCCATCCATTAAAGATTTCTAGGGTTTTGTGTTGGATGTTAGATTTAGGGTGTTGGATGTTAGATTTAGGTTTTAGGATGTTAGATTTATGTTATTAGATGTTAGATTTATGTTTTAGGATGTTAGATTTAGATAGTAGGGTTTGTAGTTTAATTTTAGAAATTTAGATTAGAATTAATTATAAATTTGGTTAGGAAAAATTAAATAGTTTTTAAATAATTTGTAATCATTTTTTAAAAATTTATACTTAATTATAAATTTTTTATTTATAATTTATAATCATTATTTATTTAAATTAACTTTACATTATTAATTAATATTTATTGGAGAATTTATAATCATTTTTAAAAATTTAAAAATTTATTTTCTAAAAATTTTTTAATTAAGTTTTTAAAATTTATAATAATTTTTAAATAAATTTATAATCTTTTTTACAAATTTATAATCATTTGTATAAATTTATAATCATTTTTTAAAAAAATTATTAGGGATTACGGATTATATTACGAGGGTTCTGGCAGCCGAGTACGTCGAGGTTCCGGTAGGGGTAGCGGAGTTACGCCGAGGAGTCAGTCTACGCCTTCTACCCATATTCCGGAGACATCATCACCTGTACCATCCCCTGCTGCATCGACACCACCCCCTCCGGCACCGTCCGCAATGAGCGTCGAGGACTTCGTTGCTTTACCTGGACGAGAGCGATTGACTCGTCTTCATCCGGATTGTGTTGGGAGAGACACATGGTAAGTCTCATTTTCTAATGTTAAAATATTAAATTTTATTTAATATTTTTTAATAAACTATTTAAAGTCATCAAAACAATTTGTTTTGAAGGTTTAAAGATTCGGGAAATGGGATTTCCAAGTCTATCAACCGGATGCTTAATGGATTGCTTCAGCATCCGTATCCGACGTACACCCAAATGCCATTAGAAGAGCAGGAAATGTGGTTTCGGCAATTTGCGGTAAGTTTTTGTTTTTCTTTATTGTTTACTTTGATTTTAATTAGTTTATTAGTTTATTTTAATTTAATTTCCATTTTTTCAGCAAGAGTTTACTTGGGATAGTCACATTACCTCTACGGTTAGAAGGGAGTTCCACAAAAAAGCGGCAATAATGTATTCACGGAAGATCAACGAGTGGAAGGCGTTGTGGTCGAGGAACCTTGTTCCAAGGGAGTTGGTTATGAACCCGGCCCTATGGAACGGGTTGATAGCGTACTGGAGTGAAGACGCTACGAAGGCAAGCTCCACAATCCACTCTGCATGCCGGAACAGCGATCGCAAAGGAAAGGGTAAGGCGACGCACAATCTAGGAGCAACCAGTTTGGTCACAAAGGCGAAACAACTTGTAAGTTTTTGGTTTACTCAATATGATGTTTTTTAAATTTTATATTCAAAATATTTACTATATTTGTTAATTTTGTAGTTTCGGCAAGATGGTGTCCAACCTTCTGCCCTCAAATTGATCGAAGGTACTCACACCAACAAGTACACCAATGAAATCCAAGATGGTGTAGCTCGGGAGATCGTTGGCAATGTCAGGACGATGGGTGTTGACTATCTTCATAGTCAACCAATCATTGAAGGAACCCCGCCTCTCACCGAAGTCCCGATCGAGAAGATCAACGAATTCGTCTACGAGGTAAGTAAATTTTAAAATTTTATTCAATTTCTTTTTTACTTTCAAATATTTATTCATCTATTCATTTTTGCAGTGTACTCCGAAGACCAAAGGTCGGGTCTTTGGTCTTCCCGACGATTCAGCATCTTTCTCGGCTACTTCACGCTTTTACGGGGATCCTAGCAACGATCTTATAACGAGGCTCGCCGAAAAAGACGCTGAAATGGAGGAGCTGAAGGCGGATATGCAACGCCTTAAAGAGGCCGGAGAAGCGCAACAGGCGAAATATGAAGCTGATCAACAAGCGCAACAGGCGAAATATGAAGCTGATCAACAAGCGCTGATCCAACGGATGAACGATTTCATTTCGCAATTTCAACCACGTCCACCGGGCGTTTAGTGATCATTTTCGGATTATAAACAATTTTATGTTTTTTTCTTTTTTGAATTATTAAAAAATTACAATAATATTCTATTTTAATTTTCAATACTATTAAATTTTATTTTTCATTTCTTTTTTAAAAATTTAATTATTTTAAAATTAATTGATTTTTCAAAATATTATATTTTAAAAAAAAAAATTCGCATTCCGTCGGAAATCCGTCGGGTTTTAGTTCCGTCGGAAATCCGTCGGTTTCTATCCGTCGGGACAACGTCGGGAATCTGTCGGTCTCTTTCGGTCCAGAAACATCGGTATTCCGTCGGAAACCCGTTGGATTTCAGATCCGTCGGAATTCTGTCGGAAATCTCCCGTCGGTAGTCTGTCGGTCACCGTCGGTTAAAAACACCGGAAATCCGTCGGAAATGTTCCGACGGATTCCCGACGGAAGCCCGACGTCATATATTCCGACGAATATCCGACGGATTTCCAGAAACTAGATTCCGTCGGAAATCCGTCGTTAATTCAGACGGATTACCGACGGATTTCAAAATTCCGACGACATAGTTCAGACGGAGATAAGAATTTGGGAACGAAAAAGGATATGGAACGGAATATAACATAGATTATGTACATCCTTACTAAAAGAAACTTAAAATTTGTTGTAAGAATACAGTTTTTATAAAAAAAATATTTTAAACATGGGGATCTGGTTTACAAAAAATTTAGTAATTCTTGGTTGTTTTATATCGAGTTTGATAGTTCACGAGCTTCCTAAAAATCTAACGATCACTAATCTGGTTTACGGTCAATCTCGGTCCGAATGCTAGGTTGATCTGAGTTCAAAATACAGATGAAACTGTTATTATTTTTAACATTCATAAGATGGATTGAAACCAAACCAAATGCTAAACTGAGTAAAGAACCGTATGAATTTATGTTATAAATGTTATACCAAATAAAATGTTTATTAACATAATCTCGCACGTGCGTGCAGGTCCGAATTTAGTACTATATATTAATTAGAAGTATAGCTTCTACTTGACGTATATATATCAACTAAATTTTCAGTCATAATCATTTGGTTTATGGGTTATGATTGGATAAAAATTTCTACAAATAATGATCCATTTCTCTACACATTTACATTTCAAGTTTCATAGCATTTTCTCGGGAACCACAATAAAGACGTGATTTCAAGTTGCCTGACTGAATACTCCAAGGATTTGAAATCACATACCTACATTCATAGACTCATAGTACTGCATTCATTTAAGATCCATCCATTTGTGACGTGTAATCTAATTTAAATAAATACGGTTATACATTTAATCTTTTATTAATTTGTAAAAAGATTTCATCTAAATTTATGTTAGTTCATATCATAGAAAACTAAGAAGAGTTTCAAACTTAACAATTGATTATCCAAGTTACTTGATTAACAAGAACTAAATTTATGTTAGTTCATACCTTGTCAAGTTCCACAAGTGTCTCTAGTCTCATAGAATCAAGAGTTTCAAAAGTTAAATTACCAGTAAAATAAAGAGAGGAGTCGAGTATGAGGAGGACAACATTTTTACATTGTTTTGATTTTTTTTTTCAGGAAACGTGATATCTCTCATAACATGAAAATACAAAAAAAAAAAAATATATATATATATATATATACTATTAAACATGAGCTCGCCAAAACTAGTTACTAAACTCAAATCATTCAATACATCACATTGTGTTTATTTTATATGTATATATGAAACCCATTGTTAGTCACAAGATCATATCTCCCAAGTCCCCAACACAAGAAAAGAAAAAGAAGAAACAAATAAAAAAATCATCAAAACTGTTCAATTTGAAACAAACCAAAGAATGAAAATAAAATTAATATAGCAGTTTCTATATCATTCATTTGTAAGCAAAAAAAAAATCAAGAACAAGAAATTTCAGTTCTTCTTCAACCTTCGACTTGCAAGTTACTCATTTGACCTTCTATATCATTTTCATTGTTCTGCGTAGTGAGATTCAACCATGGATGTTGCAGACACTGTTGAGCAGTTGGTCGTTTCTCAGGCGAAAAATCCATAATCGGGCAGAGAAAATCCGCAAATTCCCGTGCTTCTGCTTCCGGAAGCTTGTATTTATCGATCAGTAAACGGTCGAGTGGCCAATATTTCAATCTCCGGATCCTCTTCAAGTCCCCGTGTCTGTCAAAGTAATCCTTTGATCTTGCACCTCCAATGGCAATCTAATCAAATCATACGTATCAAACAGACTATAACCGAGCAATAAAGAGACAGAGACCAAGTGTTTCCGGGTACCTTTCGCGGCATTTTTCCTAGTAGTTCCATCATAAGAGCAAGGTGGTCCTAAAGCCAAACCAGAGAAGAAGTATGTGTCAAACAGCTGATAAAGAAAAAAGAACTCTTGATTTAACTCGATTTGGGATTACTGAAAACCATCTTTACCTCGTCTTCTCCATAACCATTTCCATCTTTTGGAGTGAAAAGCATATCGCCTGTGGCAAGCTCGAAAGCAGTACAAGCGAAAGACCACATATCAACAGAGAAAGAGTAACCTGACTGAAGTATGACTTCAGGAGCTCTGTACTGTCTTGTTTGTATTTCTTCTGCAAATTTATTATCAGCCCAACACGCATTCCCAAAGTCTACAACTTTGCATCGCATATCAATCCCATCCAAATTTCTCTTGGTCTTCGTCGGTGTTTCATTTAAACCTACTATGGAAACCCTTCTTCCTGATATTTTAGCAGCAGCCCTTTTTGCTCTTCTCTTCAACTTCTTCTCAATCAGATTCATTGTTGCTGTACCATTTTGGTTCCCCTCAGGTTTTTCTAGTATTGGTGTTAGTCCGGATCTGATGGGATCCTTTGCAAGGTCAATGGTGGAACAAAGAAGAATGTTCTCGGGTTTTATGTCGGAGTGAATCATACTGAGTTCACGATGCATATAATCTAGACCAGTCAGTATACATTTGCAAATCTCCCTTACTTTACCCAACTCCATCCCTTTATAACGGTTGTATTTGATCAAACGAAGCAAACTATCGCCAAGAAACTCAAGCACCATGCATAAATGTTGCCCGTTGGGACCTGCGTGCTTGAAGTCATCAATAAGACGAACAACACATTTGGTATTTTCAGGATCTCCATCAGCAGCTGCTTGAAGAAGTTCGATCTCGTGAATTGCAGCTTGAGCAAATTGTAAGGCGCTCTTCTGAATCTTCAAAGCAACATAAGTCTGCAATAAGCACATAAAGACATAGTTTATTGTACAAACCAAACGTGAGTAGAAAATATAAAAAAAGGAGAAACTATAACTAATGGCCAATGGGAATAAGAGACAAAACAGAGGATGACTACTATGACAAGGACCCTAAAGATAGAGCTCAGAAGAGAACAGAAAAACATTAAATTTAAGCCTATAACTATGGAACACCTATAAAGTCACGATGACATTTAAGGAACATCGCCATTTAATACGCATTCATTTCAAATACTCAGCTATTTAGACAATCTGTTATGGTTGGTTAACTATAGAGTGCACTACCATGATCCACAAAATTTAGAACTTTGCTTTTCTGAAAGATTAATCCACAAAAAGGTATTGAAAGAAAGCAAGATCTTGCACCAAAACAGATCAAACCCCAAATGAAAGGAATTCAAAACATTAATGGGCATTTATGGAATCAAATTCTGCATTTAAGATCTTGTTTGGAATAGTAAAATGGAGAGAGATGCGTACAGAAGTGCGAGTATCAAAGGCAAGCCAAACGGTTGAGAATTGGCCCCAACCAAGCTTTCTCTGAGCAATGTAACGGCCACCGGCAAACTGGTCTCCGATTCTAACGGCATGATATCCACCTTTACGGTAAGAATCGAAACCTTCATCGTCTTCATCTGATCCAGATGATGATGAACACGACATATCTTTCTATTTTCCTTGTCTGAATTACACCGCTTGATCCGAGTTACGTGGATTTTGGATTGTCAAAGTTTGGATCTTTGAATAAAAGAGCTTCCTTTTCTTAATTTTCTCGAACAAAGAGAGAGAAAGAGGAATAACACGAAACGTAAGACTCTCTCCACCTTTTGCTCCTCTTGTCCTTTTTTTATTGATGGGTGCTTCAAACATTTTTCCATTTTAACGTTGTCCATTTCTCCATTTTGCCCTTTTTCTCTCATGGTCTTGTTTAAGTAAAAGAACCATCTTTTTATCTCTCTCTGCTTCCTTAGTTTAGAGCCTTCTCTGTATTTGTTGCAAAACCACTACCGAGACCTCAAGCTCGAGCCCAATAAGCATATAAAAGTTGTCACTACCTCTAGCTTTACCTTTCGATTATGTCCTGCAATGAGGTGGTTAAGTGGAACTCTGTTTTCTGGCTGACACAAAACATCAGTGAGCTCCACATAGAAGAATCAGGGACAGTACTCTTCTCCACCATTCGTGAGAAAGTTAACCAAGCCTTCTGAATATCACCTTTCACGCATAATTCTTCGAGCAACGGATTGTAGCTTTCTCCATCTGGTACGCAACCTCTCTCAGCCATGTCTTCCACAAACTTGATGCCACTCATGATTTTATCTTGTTTACAGAACCCGATGATCACAGCATTGAATGTTGATGATTTAGGCAAATAGTCTCTAGTCACCATGTCGTTTATAAGCTCAAGTGTTTCTTCCATGTAGCCTTCTTGGCTGTATCTATGAATCAAGCAATGGGATACTATAACACTAGGAACTCCTCCTTCTCCAATCATTTGATCATATGCCGTATTTACATCATCCAAACCACCTTTCTCACATAAACTTATCAGCTGGAAGCTCCTGTCAACAGCCCTTGGAAACAGTTTCTCCATCTTTAGCAGAAATTCCAAAGCTTCCTCCCAACGGTTTTTTTTGTAAAAGCCATATATAACACAATTGTACGGATCGATTCTGACCCCACGAACATTTTTGCTGTCCTGCATCAGTTCTAATATCTTTAAGCTATCGTCTGTCATCCCTCCTACTGATAGCCCTTTTATCAATGTGTTAAACGTAGCAAAGTTCCATCTAATTGCATCTGTTTTCATGTCGTTGAAAGTTTCAAGAGCTGAATCCAACATTCCAATATCACAAAATCCGGCAATCAACAAATTGTATGTTTCGACATTAGGCAAGTAACCCTTTCTCTCCATCTCTTTAAAGAAGCGTTGAGCAACGCGCATCTTCCCTAGCGCACAATACCCTTTAACCAAGGTGTTACAAGCCACAACATCGACTTTACCTCCTTTGCATTCCACTCTCTCCAAAACCTCGAGCGCCACAGACACACGCCCTTCATTGCAGAGAACTTCCATCACCTTAGTTACAGTCACAATATCCGGAACAAAACTCAAACCAAAACACTTCTCCAGCAACACAATCGCCTGAATCAACTTCTGCTCATTGCAGTAAGCAGATATCAAGATGTTGAAAGTTACATCATTTGGTTCTTTCATTTCACTCATTAAACTCCTGGCTCTCCCCACTTTCTCATTCTTGCAAAGAGCATGAAGCAAGGTGTTATATATCACAGCGTTTGGAGCCACACCGCGTGTCTTCATGATCTGAAGGAGCTTGAAACCATCACCAATCCTATTCGTCAAGCAAAGACCTTTCATCAAAATACCATAAGTGTATTCATCACCTTTGATCCCACTAGCCATCATCTTCCTTCTGAAAAACTCTCTAGCTATGTCAATGTCTTCCTTGACCAAAACATCCAGAATCGAATTGAAAACTTTCCGAGATGGTTTGATCCCAAATTTCGAAACCAGATCAACAACATTGAGCACGCACAAGCCCTCGGATGATAGTAACAAAGATAGCATCATCCGGAGGTAAACCAATTGCTTGAGGCATTTCATCGAGCAGTTGGTAGACAGTTTCAAAACGTAGGAAAACACAAAGGTTATGAAAGAGAGCACGGTAAGTGGAACGAGAATGAATAAACCCAGGAAAATTCGAAGCCCATTGAAAAGTTTCCATAGCTCCTGAAGCTGATTTCTGATCTAAAATGAGACGAACAATATGACCATAATCTTGGTAGAGAAAGCAAAGAAGACAATGATGGAGAAAATAAGCAGAAACAACCCTAAGCGATAATCTTGTCAATGGCACATATCGAGAAGATGCCAAAAGACTCAAATTTCTCAGCATCACTGACACAAAAATGTCTCAACTTGATCGGTCTCTCTAATTTCTCCAGAATGCAACAGATTCAATTAATATTCATCAAGATTGATTTGATTTCATTAGATTAGTCGTTTCTCTTGGAATGGTAAGTTTTGATTCGTGAAAAAGTAGTGACCTTTATATTATTAGCATGTTCCTCTTTATTGTGACTAATTTATTCGAAAGACTGTTACAACTTTCAAAGGTGGAATTCTTCTTATGAGACAAAACAAAACTCTCAAAGGTGAAACCTTTACATGATTTACATTACATTACATTATATTACAGGATTTACATTACATTACATGAGGGAACCAAATCTGTTAGAAATTAATCATATTTCGTTTAATATAAAGTTTACATTTACATAAGTTAGTTATTTTATCAAGAGTTACGAATGGTATTTCGTATAGGTGTGTTGTTTCGTTTACACAAGTCATGTTTTTCTAAGACAATGTTTCGTTTAGTATAAATATAGATTGAGTTTGTCTTTGTAACACAACTTAGAATCTGAGAATCAGAAAATCGTTCAGAGTGTAATACAATTATCATCAATAAAAGTTGATTACATTCATACTCTGTTTTTCTTCTGTTTTTCGTCTGTTTGTTTATTCTCTGTTAAGACAGAGAGACTTACGACAGAGACTTACAGTTATTCAAAAGTTCAACATGGTAGCAGAGCTCATCGATTGAGAGGACAAGGGAGATTCATATCTGTTGATTCAAGGGCCAATTCAAGTAAAAAGGAAGAGCAAAATTTTCGCAAAAGATCAAGCAAAAAACGCTATGGAGACAACATCATATCAAGTTATTCCAATCTTCAATGGAGAAGCTTACGGATTTTGGAAGATCAAAATGAAGACGATCCTAAAGACGAGAAAGCTTTGGGATGTGATTGAAGATGGAGTACCAACAGTAGTTTCTACTGACGTAAACACACCAACAATGACTAAGAATCAAGAGGATCTAGTCATGAAGGATATGAAGGCATTGCAAATACTCCAAACGGCGGTGGCGGACAGCATATTTCCGAGAATTGCTCCTGCAACAAGTGCGAGAGATGCATGGAACGCATTAGAGATGGAGTTCCAAGGAAGTTCTCAAGTGAGAATGATCAATCTTCAGACCTTGAGAAGAGAGTACGAAAACTTGAAGATGTACGAAGGAGACAACATCAAAGTTTTCACAGAAAAGTTAATTGATTTGGGAAATCAATTAAGGGTGCATGGAGAAGAGAAGACGGACTACCAAATTGTCCAGAAAATTCTCATATCTCTCCCCGAAAGATTTGACAGCATAGTGGCTGTCATGGAGCAAACGAAGGATCTGACTTCGTTGCTGGTAACAGAGTTGATAGGTACTTTAAAAGCGCATGAGAAACATTTAAGTATCTGAGAAGAACGATCCACAGAAGGAGCGTTCTACGGAGAAAAGTTTGTTTCAAAAAGAAGAAACAAACATGGCGACAAAAGTCAAAATAGGCCGAGAAATGGTGTGACTTTTGTACGTGTGACAATCACAATGAGAGTGATTGTTGGAAAAAGCAACATAGGGATGTTAGCTTGCCTACGGGTGTAAGGTGCTTTGCGTGTAAGAAGCAAGGACACGTGGTGAAGAACTGCAAGGTTAGGAAGACCGAGAGAGCGAACCTAAGCCTAGAAGAAACAGACGAAGAGAGTGACAATGAAGGTCACATGCTGTTCAGTGCAGTTGAAGAAGAATCATCATCAAACGTGAATGATGAGTTTGAAGATCACGGAGGAGACGTGATGAAGCAACATTGAAGGAAGCTTGGAGTGAAGCCGAGATATGATTAAGGGGGAGTGTTAGAAATTAATCATATTTCGTTTAATATAAAGTTTACATTTACATAAGTTAGTTATTTTATCAAGAGTTACAAATGGTATTTCGTATAGGTGTGTTGTTTCGTTTACACAAGTCATGTTTTTCTAAGACAATGTTTCGTTTAGTATAAATATAGATTGAGTCTGTCTTTGTAACACAACTTAGAATCTGAGAATCAGAAAATCGTTCAGAGTGTAATACAATTATCATCAATAAAAGTTGATTACATTCATACTCTGTTTTTCTTCTGTTTTTCGTCTGTTTGTTTATTCTCTGTTAAGACAGAGAGACTTACGACAAAGACTTACAGATATTCAAAAGTTCAACAAAATCTACCATTCAAGATTTACATTACTTATCTCTAATAACCCAAAGATCCAAAAAGAAGGTTTCATTTATTCAGAAGAGCAGATATTTTTCAACTCTTGGGGTGGAGATGCTTAGGAAGAACCTTCTTGGCTGCTTCTATGGCAGACTCCATGTCTTCAGCATTTTTCAGATAGCCTCGCTCTCTCTAACTTCTCGCTGGCGATACTAAAGGAGGCGAGTTTCTCCTATATACACACTACAAGAAAACAACCGGATTCTGACGGAAAAATCCATCGGAAATCCGTCGGTTTAAGCCTAAACCGTCGGAAATCCGTCGGTTTAAGCCTAAACCGTCGGAAATCCGTCGGTTTAAGCCTAAACCGTCGGAAATCCGTCGGTTTTTTCCGTCGTTTCTAGCTCGTCGGAAATAAAATTTCCATCGGAAATCCGTCGATATTTCCGACGGATTTCCGACGAATTTCTGATTTATGTAATCCATCCGGAATCCGTCGGAATTGAATCCGTCGAAAATCCGTCGGTTATTAACCGACGGATTTCCGACGGATTTAATTCCGACATATTTCCGACGGATTAAATTCTGACGGATTTTTGACGGATTTAATTCCGACGGATTCAATTCCGACGGATTCGTCTAAAAATTTTTTAATTAAAATTTATTGAATTTTTATTATATAATATTAAATTTCAATTTTAATTTCAATTAATTAATAAATTAAAACTAATTTTTAATTGGAAAAAAATAATTGTATAATAATAAATTAATTCAAATATTTAAACAAATAAAATTAAAAACATAAATATTGTTTTAAAAAAAAATAAAAACTACGATGGCGGGTATCGAGAAAAGAAATCATCCAGCCGCTTCGGCATCGCAAGCTGATCCGCCTCTAATTTGCGAGTTCTCTCCCGTTCCGCTGCTAGTTCGAGCCGATCCGCTTCGCGCTCCTCTTCAATCCGTTGCAACTGCATCTTCATGTCCGTCATGTCAGCGTCTCTTTGTGCGAGCTGCGACCGAAGATCGGAAGAATCGCCATAGAAGCGTGACGTTGCAGAAGATGATCCATCATCCGGAAGACCAAAAACACGACCTTTGGTCTTCGGAGTACACTGCAGTAAAACAGTAAAACTTAGGAAAAAATTGGAAATTAAATAAAAACTAATTACAATATATACTTTACTTACCTCATATACAAATTCGTTGATCTTCTCGAACGGAACTTCGGTCATAGGAGGGGTGCCTTCGGTGAGCGGCTGAGAAAGCAGGAAGTCATCACTCATCTTCATGACATTGTCAATGATCTCCCGAGCTACCGGATCCTGGATTGACTTGTCCTTCCTGCTCGTATGCACATCCTGCAGCAATTTGAGCGCAGAAGGCTCGACACCGTCTTCCCGAAACTACAAAAATAACAAATTTAAGGAATTTGAATATTATAAAACTAAAATAACAATATATTAATTAAATTAAAAACTTACAACTTGTTTGGCCCTTGTGACCTTCGAAACCGCTCCTAGATTGTGCGTCGCTTTCCCTCTTCCTTGGCGATCGCTGTTGCGGTTCGCAGAGTGGGTTGTGGAGCTTGTCTTGGTTGCGTCTTGACTCCAGTAAGCGCAGAACCCTTTCCATAGGGCCGGGTTGGAAACCAACTGCCTTGGCACATCGTTCTTGTGCCACTTCTCCTTCCACTCGTGCATCTTCCATGAATATAGTCTCGATGCTTTTTGATCAAAGCATCGTCGAACCGTTGCCGTAATGTGGCTGTCCCAAGTAAATTTTTGCTGAAAAATAAAAAAAGTAAATTAAAATAAATTTTATAAAATTAAATTAGAATAAACTATATAAAATCAAATTAAACAATTTAAAATATAAATTACTTACCGCAAACTGCCGAAACAAAAGTTCCTGATCCGCCAACGGAATTTGGTTGTGCGTCGGGTACGGATGCTGAAGCAATCCATTGAGCATCCGGTTTATGGATTTCGATATTCCATTTCCGGAATCCTCAAACCTACAAAACCAAAAAAATTTTAAAAATATTAATAATAAAAAAGAATATTAGTTATTAAAATCTCAAATTCTACAAATGAAAATGAAACTTACCAAGTGTCATCCGGATGAAGATGAGTCAATCTCTCTTGTCAAAGAAGTTCTTCTCAACGTGCATAACATCTAAATTGTGTCTCAACAAATGATCCTTCCAATATGGCAACTCCCAAAAAATACTTTTTTTGTGCCAATTATGAACTTCACCTACCCCGTAAACAGGGACATGACCATTACCCCCACAAGAAGAAGTGGTCTCAGCACCAAAATCTATTAATTGGTTTATTAAAGTATTGCCGTCTATCTCAGGAGGTGGAGCATCAAACACTTTCTTATTCTTTGTAAACAATGTCCTAGATCGACGATATGGATGACCACTCGGTAGAAATCTTCTATGACAATCAAACCAATACGACTTTCTTCCGTGCTTCCATTGAAATGCATCAGTGTTATCTTGGCAATATGGGCACGACATTCTTCCATGAGTTGTCCACCCAGATAACATGCCATATGCTGGGAAATCGCTTATGGTCCACATAAGAACCGCACGCATATTAAAATTTTGCTGCAATGAAACATCATACGCTTCTACACCTTGGTTCCATAGAATTTGTAATTCATAGATCAAAGGCTGGAGGAATATATCGAGTGATCTTCGCGGATGCTCTGGCCCTGGAACAAGAATCGAGAGGAACAAAAACTCTCGACGCATACACAAAGCTGGAGGCAAATTGTATGGTGTCACTATGACGGGCCACAACGAATACTTTCTTCCATGCTTTCCAAATGGGTTGAAACCATCTGTACATAAACTGAGGTATACATTTCTTCTCTCATACGCAAAATCTGGATATAGTGATTGAAAATGTTTCCACGCTTCTGCGTCTGAAGGATGTGTAATATCTCCATCTTGACGATGCTCTGCATGCCATTTCATTGCTTCTGCGGTACGTTGTGATTGATATAACCTCTTCAACCGATCCATTAACGGTAAATACCACATCCGTTTAAATGGAATTGGAACTCTTCCACTACTTTCCTGATATCGCGGCTTATGACAGAATCGACATCTTATGCGGTCTTCATCTTCTCTCCAATATAGCATACAATTGTCGATGCACACATCTATCATCTGATACGGCAAACCAAGACCAGATACAAGTTTTTGTATCTCGTAGTATGACGCTGGTGAAAGATTATCTTCTGGCAAAATATCTTTCACAAATTCTGCAAAAGCATCTACACATTCTTCTGCCAAATTAAAGTCCGTCTTAATGCCCATCATTCTAGTAGCAGATGATAACGGTGAAATACCTTCTCTACAACCTCTATATAGCGGCTGCTTCGCTGCATCTAACATATTAAAAAACCTTAGCGCTTCTGCATTGGGTTCTTCAACCTTATCTCTATCTTCACCGCCCGACTGTATATTCTCCCTAAACGCATCCGTCTCCATTTCAACAGTACCTACCCCAATATCACCTTCCGTTCTATCTCCTAAACTAGCTGCACCATAAGGTTCATGACTACTACTGCCATAATCATAATTTTTTTCGCCATGCAGATACCAAATCTTGTACCCCGGCATAAATCCATTTGTATACAAATGATTCCACACTATCTCTACCTTAATATTATGAGAATTTTTGCAAATTGAACAAGGACATTTCAACTTACCAGTTGTTTGCGTTCTCGGATGATTTCCAGCAACACCCATGAACTCGCATATCCCTCGTGCATACTCCTCGTTCAATAAATTCGTCTCCGGATCTATCATTTCGTTGTCCATCCAAGATCGAAAATAGTTTGAAGAAGACATGTTTTTTTCCGTGAATTATGAATTTTGTATTGACTGAATATATTGAAAAGCTTCTGTGAAAACTTATATTTATATACATCGATCATTATCTCTTGGATGAAGCAACGAATTGCTTGTAAGAGTTAATGAAGTTTGGGATAATTAACTAACTTGTGCGCATTGTTGAAGTTAAGACAATACTCGTCGGAATTACATAGAATATTTTCCGAATTACTTGTTATATAGAACGAAGAAACGCATCTACTTGTTATATAGAACGAAGAAACGGATGCGAGGGTGACTGGTGAAAGTTAAGAATATATGTCTTCCGTCGGAAATCCGTCGGAAATATTCCGACAGATTTCCGACAGAATTCCGACAGATAACCGACAGTTTTTAAAATCTCGGGAATCCGTCGGAATATTTTCGACGGATACTAATCCGTCGGAATATTTTCGACGGATACTAATCCGTCGGAATATTTTCGATGGATACTAATCCGTCGGAAATTTTCGACGGATTCGTGATTTTTTCGCCTCTCGGTAATCCGTCGGATTTCTGTCGGATTTTTCCGACGGAATTTGTGTCCGTCGGAAATTACGTCGGAATGCGGGTAGTTTTCTTGTAGTGACAGACAGTAGTCATGAAAGTCAAGGTAACATATATGCCACACAACAAAAAAAAAACTATCTCGATTTTCATGAGCCATACTTACTATCATGTTTGTTTGTTCATGGTGCACATTGCACAATGACCAAGAGCTATTTTGTGTGTAATCGAGCCTAACAGAATCCATCCACGAAGAATATATTAAAGCCAAACTTGTGTATATAATGTCTATGCTTTTTATTTTATTTTTGTTGACGCATGATGTTATAATTTTTAATAAGGACTAAAAGAAACCTCAATCGTATGGCTTGGTCTATACGGTTTGAAGTATATATTTATTTAGGATGGTATTTACGTACCGGTTTGTTTACGATGTATTAACGTTTTTGAAGGTTTGAAAAGTTAAATATTAAAAATCTCACAGTTGGGATTTGATAAGTAAAACCTATTCCTTCTCTTAGGGTTTTGTATCGCGAAGATAGCAGAATCCAAAATTGAAGAGACAATTTGTGAAGACAGGATTAGTGCGTTGCCGGAAGATTTGCTCGTAATGATATTGAGTCTTGTCCCGACAAAAGACGCAGTGGCCACTATGATTCTGTCAAAACAATGGTTTTCCAATTTGGACGATGGTACATACAATAAAGTACAAAGACAGACTGAAGGATGATGGCGATGAAAGCAAGAAGAGCGTCTGGTGGTTTCTTGACAAATCTTTGCAATTTCACAAGGCACATGTAATAGACAGCTTTTGTATGAAACTCGGTCCACGGTGTCCTACTGATGCTCATGTCGGAAAGTGGGTTGCAAACGCTGTTGATCGCCGTGTGGTTAATCTAAATTTAAAGCTCCGGTTAGCAGATCTAACCAGCTTGCCGATGAGCCTTTACAGCAGTGAAACGCTTCAGAATTTGACTCTCTCACACAAGATTCTCGTGGATTTCCCTTCTTCTTCTTGCCTCCCATCACTCTTAAAACTTAGAATTTCCTTTGCTGTGTATAAAGACGAGGCTTCTCTCGGTAGGTTCTTATCGAGCTTTTGTTCGTGCAACGAAAGAAGGATGACAATGTGAAAATATTTAGTGTGAAAGTGCCTTCTTTACAGAAATTTTGGTATTTGCATAAGTCACTCCCAGATGACAGTGATGTAGTAGATACTGATAGGTGTTTGGTTATAGATACTCCAAAATTAAACGAGTTTACAATAGTCGATTATTCAGGAGACTGCATCTCGGTAGAGAATATGCCTGGTCTCAAGAATGCTTTTATCGATGTTGAGTCTTCCCTTGACAGTGACAAGTTCATCAGATCTCTTTTTCCAAGGTCTTGTCTCTTAAGTTGTATTTTTCCAACCAAGTGGTAGCTCTCTTTATCTATCTATCGTTTGTTTATTGTGATCACATGCATGTATATATTGTTACATCTACTTACGTACATTGTTGTTTGTTTCGTTGCAGGTTAAGCGTTGTAGCACCATCAACTTCTCTCGACTTAAAATGTTAAGTGTATGTCCAGACGATTCAGATTAATTGAAACCACTAATGCTTTTACTTGGAAATGCTCCAAAACTGAAAAAGCTTATTGTTAACTGTGTAAATATCATCCTCCTCTTCTAGTTTTGATATATGGACTAAAATACTAGTGATATTTTTCTTAATGTATAGCCATCATATTGTTTCTCAGGAATATATCTCTAAACCAACCGAGGATATCCTACTTTCATGGAACCAACCGAGTTCTGTTCCCATATGCTTGTCATCGCAGCCCGAAATATTCGAGTGGATAGAATATGGAGATAGTATAGAAGAGGAAGAATTTTTGACATACGTTTTCGCCAGCTCCAAGTGTTTAAAGACTGCAACAATCTCCTTGAGATCCACCGTCGATATTCTTGAAGCGCAAGACTTAATCTTCGAGGTGTTGAAATATCTTCCTAGGGTTTCAAAACCATCTCAGTTTTTCTTAAAATGAAAATATATAATACTTAACTATGTAAGAAAGCGATATACTTAGACGACCATGAGCTATGATATGATATTATTATTGAGATAAGTGAGTAAAATCCAGTTTTAGCACTACATAGTTGTCTCAGCAAGTATTTGTTCCTTTAATCTCCATTTCTTGCTGGCTCTACAGATCTGTGTTTTAATCGTCCGTGAAGAGATCTCTTCTTTTCTCAACAAATTCACGGAAGGACTGTTCCTTGAAGAGCTCAGCGGGTCCGTTTCATCATTGGCACCAACAGAGCGTGTGATTTCTCAGCAAAGGCATAATCTCTCTCGACTCTATTGGTATATTTGCCTTTCTCAAGACTCAAGATTTTCGGAGGTACTGTAGCTACAGTAACACGAACTGAACTTGTGATTTCTCAGAAAAAAAAAAAAACTTAATCTCTCAGCAAAGGCTTAATCTTGTCTGCTTCAATTAAGGCTCAGTTATGTTCTTGTATTTTGGTTGCTTGGGAAGTTGGGATTTTGGTGGAAATTTGTAGGTGGATTTGTTGTTAGAAACGCTGAAGCATGGAGTAATCAAAATCTGCTCCCATTCCTGTTACTCTCAAAGGAGTGAACTACTTACTTTGGGCTAGAACCACTAAGACAAATCTGTGTGGTCGTGGTCTTTGGAATCACATTGAAACCCAAGTTAAGAAAGCTATCAGGGATGAAGATGGAAAGGAAATCAGTGAAGATCCAAGCTTTGAAGATGGCAAATGGTTTCAAGAAGATCAAGGCGTTCTTGGACTACTTCAAAACTCACTTGAAGCCTCAATCCAATAAATCCTTGAAGCTTACTCTTATTGTGAGACCGCAAAGGAGCTATGGACACACTAGAGAATGTCTATGGGAATGTCTCCAATCTTTCTCGAGTATTTGAAGTCAAGAAAGCTATCAACAATCTCAGCCAAAAAGATCTTGACTTCACGAAGAACTTTGGAAAATTTAGATCACTTTGGGCTGAACTCGAGATGCTTAGACCTTTCTCGGTGGATCCAATAGCTGTCAAGGAAAGGGGTGAACAAGACAGAGTCTTCGGTCTACTTCTCACATTGAACCCGACTTAAAATGATCGCATTAAGCACATTCTTAGAGCTGAGAAGTTACCAAGCTTAGATGAGGTGTGCTCTCAAATCCAACGTGAACAAGGCTTAGTAGGTCTCTTCAATTGCAAAGGGGAAATGGTCATGGCACACAAAGTTTCTTTCAAGTCTGAAGATAGGAAGATCCTTGTGTGTGATCACTGCAAGAAGAGAGGCCATATCAAGGATAAATGTTGGATACTACATCCACATCTTAAGCCAGCAAAGTTCAAGGTACAAGCACACTACTCTCAAGAAGCCTCAACTGAGCAAGCTCAAGCCGGACCATCTAGACAAGGAGATGAACTTGCAATGGTTGCTTACTCCAATGATGTTGTTAGGAAGTCGGACCTTGAAGCACTTATCAAGTCCATTAATGCCCTTACTACTAAAGAATCTGGTATCACTCACTTTGCCTCTTTACCTAATTTACAAACTAAAACATTGATTGTTGATTCTGGAGCTTCTCATCATATGATTAGTAACCCTAACCTCATTAATAATGTTAAACCTATGAATGAAAATGTGATAATTGCAAATGGTGATAGGATTCCCATAAGAGGAATAGGTGATTTAAAACTATGCAATAGGAACTCTAAAGCGTTCTTCATGCCCGAATTCACCTCTAATCTTGTCTCATTAAAAAGAGCTACAAATGATCTTCATTTCTATGCTATATTTGGTCATAATAGCTTTCATTTTCAAGATATTGAGAGTGGAAAAGTTCTGAGAGAAAGAAACACTAACGGTGACTTATATATTTTTGAGGATTCGCCAGCAACAAAATCTACTTCTGTTCTATTTAAATCTTGTTATGATGTTAGCCCAAATAAATTGTGGCATGATAGACTTGGTCACCCTCATGCTAGGGCTTTAGAGATTATGTTACCCCATGTTGTCTTTAATCATAATAACTGTGAAGCATGTATTCTAGGAAAATATTATAAAACTGTGTTTCCTAAGTCTTCAACTATCTATGAAAAATGCTTTGATCTTGTGCATTCAGATGTTTGGATTGTCCCATGTTTATCTAGAGTCAATAATAAATACTATGTTACATTCATTGATGAGAAATCTAAATATACATGGGTCACATTGCTTGCATCTAAGGATAAAGTATATGATGCATTTGTTAATTTTCAATCATACGTTACTAACCAGTTTAATGCCAAGATCAAGGTATTCAGGTCTGATAATGGTGGGGAATTCACTAGTCACAAGTTCAAAGAGCACTTAGCAAGACATGGGATCATACACCAAACGAGCTGCCCATACACACCTCAACAAAATGGTGCACCTCAACAACATGGTGTAGCTGAGAGGAAAAATCGGCATCTTATGGAAGTTGTGAGATCCATGATGTTTAACATGAATGTTCCAAGGAGATTCTTCAGTGATGTTGTAATGGCAGCGTGTTATCTAATCAATAAGACACCAACAAGGATCATAAATGATTTAGCTCCATTTGAGGTATTAAATCAAACCAAACCTTCTATTGATCACTTACGAGTGTTTGGATGTGTTTGTTTTGTACTCAAATCAGGTGAACTAAGGGACAAGCTTGAAGCTAAGAGCATAAAATGCATGTTCTTTGGCTACTCTACTACCCAAAAGGGCTACAAGTGCTATGACTTCTCAAAGAACAGAACAACTGTGTTAAGAGATGTCAAGTTCATTGAGCACCAAGGGTATTATGACAAGAAGGATTGGGAGAATTTGAAAGATTTAGCAAGATCACCATCAGATAGAGCTGCTAGTCTCCAACATCTCCTTAGTCATCTTGGGAATCCTCCTCCTTGGAGAGAAGAACAATCTAAAAATGCCGAAATCAATCAACAAGGAGTGGAGACTACAGAAGATCAACCCAATACCGACATTGGGAATAACCAGCCTGCTACAAACCCCATCGAAGAAATAGATACCACTGAGCACACCCAGCCGGAACAAAACCCACTTGACAGGGAACAAGACCAAGATCAAGATGAGGATGGTATTATTGAAGATGTGGTTCAAGAGGATCACCATGATGAGGTTGAACATGAAGCAGAAATGCCTCTTCCTCCACCACCACCTCTTCATAAGAGAAGCACGAGACATATGTTTGGATCCAAACATTGGAAGTTCACTAAAGCCTATTTCAACAACCAAGCGAACAGGGGAGAAAAAGGACAAGGAGGGGCTCGAAGAAGAAAATCCACTAGATAAACAATATGTTGATCCTCTCCAATACCGAAGACTAGTGGGTGAGCTTATCTATTTGACTCTAACAAGACCTGACTTATGTTTTGTTGTGAACAAGGTGAGTCAATACATGCAAAAACCCACAGTCTATCATTGGAACATGGTGGAGAGGATACTCAGATACATAAAAGGGAGTCCGAGAAAAGGCATATGGATGGGAAAGAATGAAAATGCCAAGATTGTTGGTTATTGTGATGCAGATTTTGCTGGAGACACAAATGATAGGAAGTCAACCACTGGATATTGTACATTCATTGGAGGGAATTTGGTGACATGGAAGTCTAAGAAGCAGAAGGTAGTGTCATGTTCAAGTGCTGAATCCGAGTATAGAGCAATGAGGAAGCTCACATAAGAACTTATTTGGCTTAAGGCGCTACTCAAAGATCTAGGAATTGAAACCACAAGACCCATCTTAATGCATTGTGACAATCAAGCTGCAAGTCTTAAGGTTTGCAAACACATCTATAACAAACTAGGGCTTGTGGATATAACTCACCCATGATCATATCCTCTACTCATAGACATTATGCTCTTTTTCTCATCTTAGATTTTCTCCCAAGTGGTTTTTTCTATGATGAGGTTTTTACCGAGGTAACGTCTATGTAGGTCCAAGGTTAGTCTTTATTCACCGACGGTTAAGCTTGAGGGGGAGTATTGAGATAAGTGAGTAAAATCCAGTTTTAGCACTACATAGTTGTACGTTGACAAAAAATAAAGACAGTTGATTTATTTTTGTGTCAGTTGACTTATCTTTGCTTCATGTTGATTTATTTTTGGATTCCTCTATAAAAGGAGGGATATCCCCAATTGTAACCTAATGTGAGTTTAGCCTCTTTTGGCCAAATTGAAATGGATGTGCCGCTTATGTCTCTCTTATTCATTCTCTTCTTCATTCTCTTCACAAGTGAATTAAATCTCTACCTTTAATCTGCAAATCTCTATAATTATTGTTCGTAGCTGCTGTTTTCGTAGAGGCAAAAGCGACTTAATTAGACCTTAACCTAAATGATAATTTTGAAGACTCCACATAATAATTCATAATAATCCTAAACTAAAATTTCTTAGTTGATGTATATAATTATCTCTATACTAATAATATTTGGCAAGTACTTGTATAGAAATGAACTTAAAAGAGTAAAATATTACAAAACAACTCATTGGCGTCCACATCCAAACATCAGAACTACTCAAGTCAAATCATTGCCAAAGGCATATCCGAGCAATCACAATTAAGTTGTAGCAGCTAGTGAGAAACCACTACGTACCAGATCCAGCAGCAATCAAATAAATATATAAATAGATGGAGTCTATGTCATATAAGAGAAATGACATATATGAAGCCAACCAAGTGATAAACTTTGAAGGACTTATTTACTGCAATTAATGTGTCAATAGTTCAATAGGAAAAAAACACAAGATATAATCACATACTTACGCCAAACATGATTTGATGAGCTTAAGCTATTTGAATTTAAATTACAGAACACAAATTTAATATGAATTTGCATTTGAATTTGTTTAAGAGATGCAAATACATGTCAAAACATTTTTTTGGTTGGTCTTAACTTTGTATTTGCTTTGTGTTTTGGATGTGTCACTTTGCCTCAAAAGGTTAGGTATAAGCATTTTTCTTATGGAGAGGAGACAAATACGACGACATATTGTTGTGAAGTTTGCGAGGGGAAAGTAAATCCCAAAAAGGGTTCTATATGTGTGATGAGTAATATTGTTGTGTCATCCACTCATCCTCCACATTAATATACCTTGATATCATTATGGTTCCAAAAATATGAAATTTTATTATAGTAGAAAGATGTGTTCCTCAACTTATATACAAATTACAATAATACATAAATACTTATCTCGACTGGAAGCATTGTTCTTTACTCCAAGTATGTTATCTTCTATTTCTATGCAAATATTATTATACAATAAAATACTTTTCAATGGATTACAAAACTAAATGTGATCGCCGCTATAAGAAAAACTAAATGCGTCATCCATCATCCACCCAACATCACACTTGAATACTTGATTCGACTCATCAATAAAGTGATATTCAAATGTTAAATACCTTGAAGGACTTAATTATTTGCTGCAATTAATTTGTTAATAGTTCAATAGGAAAAAGAAAAAACAGACAAGAAAGAGTCATATAGTTACGCCAAATGTGACTTGATGAGTCTAAGCTATTTGCATTTAAATTTCAGAACACAAATTTAATATGTATACGCATTTGAATTTTCTTAAGAGATGCAAATACATGTCAAAGAAATTGTGTTTGTTCTTAAATGTGTTTGCTTTGTGTTTTGGATGTGCCACTTTGCCTCAAAAGGTTAAGTACAAGCATGCACGTACGATACATATATATATGCTCACTTCTTATGGAGAGAAGACAAGTACGGAAGTACCATGACATATTGGTGTAAAGTTTGCGAGAAAAAAATAAATTCCAAAAAGGGTTTTATATGTGTGATGAGTATTGTTGTGTCACCCTACACATTAATGTACCTTGATATCATTATGGTTCCAAAAATAGGAAATTTTATTATAGTAGCTAGATGTGTTCCTCAACTTATATAAATACTTATCTCGACTGGAAGCAATGTTCTTTACTCCAAGTATGTTATCCTCTATTTCTATGCAAACATTATATATATTTTTAATAGAATATAAAACTTATTCAAAAGCCTTTTTTACATCAAGTGCAACATGATTATAGAGATTCTATAATAGTTCTAAGAAAAAATAGAAATCATAGATATATTGTTTTATCTAGTGGCAAACCATATATTCATTCCTTTGTCAAATCTCGAGTCACCCATGGCTCGAATTGTTGATAGCCTATTCCGTACTTGCTTGTCGATGAGTTTGGTGAGATAAGTATGGTGTGTTGCCGGTTTCCCATGCCGTCTATCATTTCTTTCTTGCCAAATCAAGTGGATTGTAATTTGAAAAAATATATCTCAGAAGGAATAACTTAACCTTTTCTAGGCTTGTGTCGACAAGCAGATCAAGTAGGTAGGGTATCCCAATGAGTTGTGAAATGTGATCCAAGTAGCTTCTGAGTAAGACTCTTCCAAACCCTAGCTGAATATTGACAGGTGAAGAAAATATGGTTTCGTGTTTCCAGTGGCTCGATCCGAGCATAAAGAACAATGTGTTGAAGCAAACATTATTATACAAGAAAATACTTTACTTTGGATTACAAAACTAAATGTGGTCGCCGTCATAAGAAAAACTAACTGCGGCATCCATGGTCCACCCAACATCACACTTGAATACTTTATTTGATGACTCATCAATAAAGTGACATTCTTGAGTGGAAAATATTACTTGGATACTACGTTGCATGGAATCGTTGATGAAGCACCGATTCCTGATTTTGAATCGGAAGCGGAATCGGAAGCGCTCGGAATCGCTCGGAAGCGTGACGGAAGCGCGATTCCAAAAAAACAGGGAATGGAAGCGTGAGGGAAGCGGTGATTCCGTTTTGGAAGCGTGATATTTTTAACGAATCCGATTTTGGAAGCGGTGATTCTGATTAAAACTATTTTTTATATGTTTAAAGATATATAAATGATGATATATAGTAGATTTATGAGTTGATGATGAAAATAACATCATATATATATGGTATTACAATATATATATATATATATATTCTATAAAATATATTCTATATGTATGGTTTTACATTATATATTATATTATATATATAAACGCTTCCAATCCGTACCCGCTTACTAAATTTTTGAAAAAAATCGTTTCCGCGCTTCCAAACGCTTCCACTTCCACGTACCCGTTTCCGATTCCATGAAGCTTAGCTTGGATATACATTAGATAGTTAGTATGGGGTATTGCTTCAGCGATGATCCACTTGCCGGAATTGATGTGTTTTAAGCTATTTCGTTTCATTGGTTTGAGGCAAGTATATAGTATGTTGTTCAGTTACTGTCATTAATTGTCACTTGGAAGTTAAATATCTTTAAGACTGTGGTTCTAAATTCTAATTATTATATTAAAAATATTCTTGACGTGCCAAGGCGGAAGTGATGAGTTCTGCTAATATATTGAGTGATACATGAGAGTGTTAAGTTGGAATTGTCAAGGCTTAGGTAATTCCTTGACCATAAGTTATTGCGGGAATTATGGAAGCAGCATAAACCAGAGTTTTTGTTTCTTTCGGAAACCAAACAAGATTTCATTTTTATGCAAAATTTAAAATTCCATTTAGGTTATAATAAGCTGGTAACGGTAGATCCGTCTGGTGCTAGCGGTGGATTAGCCTTATTTTATAATGATTTCTATAATGTTAATGTTTTATTCTCGAATAATAGAATTATTGATATTGAAGCAGTATTTCAAGGAAAAAAAACATTTATGTCTTTTGTGTATGGGGACCCGGTCCCACAACATCGAGAACAGGTCAGGGAACGGTTAACACGTTTTGGTATTTCTCGGTTGGATCCTTGGTTTATTATAGGCGATCTAAATGAAATAACAGGTAATCATGAGAAAATGGGTGGACCTTTGAGAAGGGCCTCATCATTCATTCTTTTTAATCTAACGATTAGGAATTGTGGGATGCTGGAATTTACGTGTCTTGGTAATAATTGGTCTTGGCGAGGTAGGCAAAATAATGAAATTATTCGGTGCCGGTTAGATAGAGCTTTAGCTAATGAAGAGTGGCACTCGATATTCTCACATTCTTATGCACAATATTTGGCTATGATAGGTTCGGATCATAAACCAATTATGGCCATTATTGAGGATAAAATAATTAAATCCTCGAAACAATTCAGGTTTGATAAACGTTGGATTGGAAGGGATGGACACATGGATTCAATAACACATGTTTGGAACGGAAATCAAGGATTAAGAGAAAATTCTTTTGTGGATAAAATAATTAATTGTCGTAGTGCAATTTCAACATGGAGGAAAAATAATGCCCCGTAAGGTAAAGAAAAAATATCAGAATGGAAAAAAGCTTTAAAGGAAATTCAAAATGATGATAATATATCACAACAAGAGATGGTAGACATCACTTTAAAATTAAAAGAAGCTTAGGGATGAGGAGCTTTTTTGGCAACAAAAAAGTCGGGATAGGTGGTTGAAGGTTGGAGATCATAATTCAAAGTATTTTCATGCTCAGACTAAACAACGGAGAGCTAGGAATCAGATTATAGGTTTACATGACTCAGCAGGTGTTTGGGTATCAACGGAGAACAAAATTAAGGATACGACGGTCAAATATTTTGAGGAAATTTTCACCACAACTTCTCAAACGGAATTTGAGGAGGTTTTGAGAGAAGTACATTCACGAATTTCAAACCAAATCAATGAGGAGCTTATTGCTCCGGTGACAGAGGAAGAAATCCAGAGCGCTCTTTTTATGATGAATCCAGAAAAGGCACCAGGCCCAGATGGAATGACGGCGTTATTTTTTCAAAGGTCTTGGAAGGTGATTAAAAAAGATATTTTCGACTTGGTAAATAATTTCATGTTGACGGAGATTTTTGATAAACGTCTCAATATGACAAATATTTGTCTAATTCCCAAAACGAATAGACCGACTAAAATGACAGATTTCAGGCCTATAAGTCTTTGTAATGTCGGATTGATATACATGCATTTTACGTCATATCCACATTCATATTTATCTTGTTTTACATGTTTTTCGCATCTTTATGCACAATAATCATGCATATAGGACTTAGAATACGTTAGAGTCTTGTAGATAGCTTTTCGCATATTTGCTGCATTGGATTTGCATTTTTTTTTCTTTCTTTTGTAGGTTTAAATGAAGTAGACCAATGGAATAAGCAATGAGGGCTTGGAAATTCTGAGAAATCGAGATTCTGGTGGAATGACGACCAATCGACCTGGTTACGCGACATTTAGTCGTCGCGTAGCTTACGCGACCACCTATACGCGACGTTCCGGACGTCGCGGAACAACGAGAAATCCGTCCGGAGAGCTTAAGCGACGACTATACGCGACGTGGTCTACGTCGCGGGACTTACGCGACAAGGAATAATCGACATGAATGACGTCGCGGCCGACAGCAAAAATGTCATTTTCACTCTTTTCCTACTCCACTTACCTATGGTTGTTTTATATCCGACTTTGGGGATTAAAAATCTTAAGTTTGGTTTTATGTAATAAATTTAGAACACTCTACTCTCTCTCTAAACTGTCTCACTTGTTCTTCATCTTGAATCCAAGATCTTAAACCATCTAGTGAAGTTCTATCAAATATTTCTCTACTTTTGTGTTCTTTATGCTTATGTCTTTCATTTCTATGGTTTACTTTTGCAAAATGATGATGTGTGAGTAGATCTTTTAGGATTCTTGGGTGAAGTAGATTAGGGTGATCCTAGGATAGTCTTGATGTTTTAAAAGCTAGATTACTTGTTTTCCTTACTTGTTAAGTGGTCTTAATGCTAGATTAGCCTTGATCAAGTTGATTTAGAACCTTAGGAATTTCACCACTCAGAAGGTGTTCATCAAAATTCTGGAATAAATTTGATAAGTGCTTTTCACATCTTAGCCAACCAGAAGTTGATGTTTAAGGTGAATTGTGGCTAGTTAGACTTGTGGTAATTGCTTGTTAGTCATAAAGAATCTAAATCAGAAGTTTATGAGGATTCATGACTAGCAAAGGGGTTAATGCCATGACCGTGGGTTAACCTTTATTAGTGTTCTAAGGCCTAAGGAATTCAGTGATTGAATGTTTAAGCGTTTAGATTAGATTAAGGATCACCCGAGTCGTTAGCTTCACCCGAGGATTCGTTTGTTTAAAATTCGATAATCGTTTAAGTTCTCTTGTCAATCATATTGCTTAGTGTTAAATCTCCAATATATTAGAGTTTGCATTGTGTTTAGTATTTAAAAGAATTAAGTTTCTGTGTTTTATCGTATCGTTTAAGTGCATTGCTCGTTTATTCCTCCGTTTTATTATTTATCACATTGTTCGTATAAAACCTGTTCCGTATCACTTAGATTAAGTAGAATCCTGCATTCTTGGTGAGTTATTCTTGCTTCCCTGTGGATCGATACCTAAAGTACTCATCGTACGAAGGGTTATTTGGTAACCCGAGGGCGTAAAAACCTCGATATCAAATTGGTGCCGTTGCCGGGGACTAAACGATTGCCATTAGAGTTAGGATTCGAATTGAGACTAGAATTTTTATTTCCTTTTTTGTTACTAATTTTCTTTCTTTCTTAATGTCTTGAACACTTAGGTGCACAACTAAGAGTGAGATATGTATAAAGAAAGAAGACAAGAAGAGCTCACACATGCGGAAAATATGGAGTATCATACTAGCGATCAACCACACTTTTGGAGTGAGAGTCAACCCTTGGAAGGTTATGGTAATTTGACTCATTCTTTTGTTCAAAATGATATGATGGTGAATGATTGTTATGATGGTTTGTTGTGTGAGGAAACTAACAATTTTGATGGAGCTCTAATCACTCGTGATCCGCATACAATGGTGTTTTATGATATGAGCTTTCTTCGTGAAGCTTTTGAGTTGTGTTATGAACTAGTTAGTTTGTGGCATGTGCATTGTTCTCAAATGCTGCACCGTCTTTCTAGAGATTACCATCTTGCTTGCTTTGACGTTGAATGTCTTTGTGTTTTAATTAATGAATCATTGTCCATGCCTTTGATTGATGGTTTTTCATGCCTTATAGAGTCTCAAAATAGACTTGCATCTAAGGTTGATAGTGTCTTGAGTGATTTAGAATGCTCTGAGTCTAAAATTGACGGTAGAAACGAGGTGATTGTGTTTTATTCGATAAATGGAGATGATGTTGAATACTTTATACAAAATTCTTTCCATGATGAAGTCGATTTCATTTTCCCTCTTGACTCGTTTCATCCTTTTAAACAACCAATGATCAAGGAGTTAATGATTCATGCTACATTGGTAGAAAATTGTCTTGATAGGTTGTTCATGGTGTCAACATGGGCAAATATATGGCTCATTGCATACTCTTTTGCTTGCCCATGTAAAAGAAGGACAATTGGTCCTCTCTCACAAACTTTTGACACCTATGATTAGCATAATTTTGTTTTTGTTACAAACTGTAAATAATTTGTTTTTTTCTATTTTCTTATTTCTTTATTTTTATGATTTTGAATTCATAGTAGTTTGTATAATAGTAAAATATTTTTTCTTTTATTTTGTTGCTACTCTTTTTCCTTTTCTCTTGTGATCTTGATCTCTTAGGTGTACAACTATGAGTAACAGAGATATTCAAGGAAGAAGTGAATAAGAGAACACAACCGTCAAGCTTAAGCGACGTTAAACGAGCCATTGGGGACTCCCCCAATTTCTATCCCTGGTAGATATGTTTAATTGTTTGTTTGAGTATGATTTTATCTTTGTCTTAAGTGTGTTTTTTATTTTATTTTTCAGGACATTGGTGAGAAATCAAAGCGGTTTCCGATTGGCAAGCCAAATGCACTTAATCAACACACTCCACTTCAAGGTAACAACTAACCTTTTGTACATATTTTTGGTTTGCATTTTTTATTCTCTCTTTGGATTAATCTCACACCGAGACGGTGTGATTTAAGTCCGGGGGAGAGGTCTTTGTTATTTAACGTTGTGTATTTTGTCTTATTTTCTTTCTTTTGAGTCTCATGCATTCATATATATTGCATAAAAAAAAATTCAAAAAGAAATCATCTAGTTTTGCATCATTACATTTTTCTTTTTAGGATTTAGTCAAGAAACATATAGGATTGCATATGCATTGGGGACAATGATAGAAAACCACAAAAGCTTAGTTTAGAATTCGAGAATATAATGTTGCTTGGACAATCTTTTGAAACTTGTATACTCTTGCTTTGATCTCTCCACTCTTAACTCTTTGTCTTGCAATTACTTGTTTAATTTAAAATCAACCACTTTAATATTGAACGTAATTGAATTCAATTTTCTCACATATGGGTTTGTGATACTTGACCATGGTTTGAAAACTACATTCGGGTTATCTTTTCCACTTTTACCACCCTTTAATAGCCCGAATGGCCATTCTCATTTTTAGGATGGTTCCCCACCTTTGAACCAAAACCATTTCTTTCAAACCATTTGATTTATTCGATGAGTGAGGCCTTTTGTTGACAATGCTATAATGATGTAAAAGCTTGAGAGTATCGGGAACGACAAAGGACTATCTCTCATTTTAGCTAGCAATGGTAAGTCTAGCAATTAGGATGGGAATGAAAGTCTTTGATGGTTAGTTGACTAGCAATGGTAAGTCTAGTAATCGGGATAGTTAGGATTTCGGGAATGAAAAGAAAAGCTTGATCATTGGCATGAAAAGAATCTCTAGGGAATAAGTTAAGATGCTCTAATCTTCTAAGTTCGAAAAAAAAAAGATTAATGTTGCATTAATTTTCTCCTAAGTGTTTACTTTCAAAAATAAATGTAGGGAGCAAAATAAGCAAGAAAACAAATAGAAAAGAGCAAATTGTATTGACAAAAAGTTTTCCCTAAGAGATTAAGAAAATATGATGATCATGAGGTTGGATGCTAAAGAAAGAAGAAAAAAGATTAATTATTTGGGGGTTAAAGATAGAATCGAGGAAATTGTGAAAAGGATAGAAACTAGGATGCAATTAATAAGATGGGGTAGAATAATGAGAGTTGAACTTTGTATGCATCAATTGTTCCTCTTCTTAGATTGATTTTACGTTTGACTAGCATTCCTACGTTTTGAGAGCAACCACCCAAAAAGAAACTCTTTGAAACCACCTCTAAAAGGCTTTGAACCGAAACCGATTGGATTAGATCACCTTTCCATTTGTGAGGATTCACCTTATTAAAGATCAATTGAATGTAAGGGTTGGTTACGAAAAGAACTTGTATACGAAGGGTATTTTTGTTAAGAGAAAAGATTAGGAGTTGCGATAAGCCTTGAATGAGTTAGAGTGGATTAAGTATACGATTTTGCAAATGCGAGTATTATTTAAGGGAATCATATCGAATGCTTACTAAGATATTTTGGTTTTGAGTCCCCACTTTCGAACTTCTCTTTCGGTTTGTCTTTTCTTGTTTGCTTGAGAACAAGCAAAAGGCAAGTCTGGGGGAGTTGATAACACCATATTTTACATGTTTTTAAGGGTTAGTTTCATAGGTTTTTAGTCTAACTTTGTATAGTTTTGAGAGTTTTCATGCATTTTACTCTCATATATTCTAACTTGCATTCTAGAAGTAGTTTGTTGAGTTTTAGTGTTTTAGGATTCATTTAGCTTTAGTTTCATGCATTTGCATTTCATAATATAAGTTAGTTGCATCCATGTACATATGCATTCATGATTTTGTAGGGTTTGAAGTGGATGTGCAACACAATGGAGCAAAATGGAGTGAAGAATTATCTAGAACCAATCCAAAGGGTCTCAAAGATCGATTCTTATGAAGGCCTTCATTTGTGATTCAGCTCCTGAGCTCTTCATCAACGTTGTAGAAAATTGAATTAGCTTTCCAATGGAAGTGGTTTCGAGTGATTTGGATCAGTGGTTGAGGAGTTACGACTATTTTAGTGCCGCCGCGACCTGGTTACACGACTTGGTGATGTCGCTTAACGTCCGCGACCATACGTCCGCGACATGAAGACGTCGCGGAAAATCCCGAAAACCATCCGGACGAAATTGGCAGCTTTACGCGACCTGGTTACGCGACGTGACGTGGTCGCGCCGCGACCGCACCGTACCTTCCGACGTGACGTGGTCGCGTAACGCCCGCGACCGTACCTTCCGCGACGTGACGTGGTCGCGTAACGCCCGCGACCGTACCTTCCGCGACGTGCCATGGTCGCGTAACACCCGCGACGACGTTCCCGCGACGTGACATGGTTATGGAAAACACTCAAAACACTTTTTCTTCCACTAATTCTTCTCCCACCTTTTGTATATAAATACTAAACACCATTAAAGACCCCTTGACCTTCTCTTTTCTAGTTTTTTTCTCTGCAACTCTTTGTATTTCATGATTTTAATTCCTAGATCTTCATTGATCTAGGAAAGTTTTATTAAATCTGTTTCCATATTTGTACATATTAGGCTGTTTTCTTTCATTTGTTCGGTTTATTTTTGTGATTTAGATATGTTTGAGTAGTCTTTTGTTGGATCATGGGTGATGCTAGATTAGGTTGAATTGATGGTTAGTTGATGATTGTTTAGGTTGTTATTTGTTAGATCCTTCATTTAGGTTTGTTCTCTATGCTAGATTTGCAATGCTAAACCGATATCTAGTGTTGCATCTTAGAGTAGGTAGTTCTATCCGGAGTGACAACCGAACTAGAGCTACACCTTAGGTTTTTGGTCTCATCCCATGCATTTAGGGGTGAGATTCGAGTAAGCGGTGTTAACGCTAGATTAGGTTAGTGCATATATTTCTAGATCCTAAGCATTTCATATCTAACCGGAATTTCTGAATTGCTTGATCCTAGCCTTTTATGAGCTTTACATATCTTAGCCAACCAAAAGTTGATGTTTAAGGTGTTTAGTGAACAATTGGAGTTGGTGTTCAATGCTCATTGATTGTTTTAATCGCTAACCAAAAGTTATTGTCGATTGAATGATCGGTGAAGTGGCTAGTACCCTTGACCGAGGGCTAGTTATAAATGTGAATTCCAGGTTTTAGGATAATGAATATTCGACCTAATGCATCTCTGTTTGATTCACTTCTATGATAGTAGATCCCATGATCCAATGTTTTCTTTTGTATTTCTTCTTTTTGCATTTCGTTTTGTTTATTTTAGTTTCGTAGTTTAGAAAACCGTAATTTTATTTTGCTCTAGATTGATTTGTATCTCGCATCTCTAGTGTTGTAGTCGTTAGTCCCTGTGGATTCGATCCCAAGTACTCAACGTACAAGGGTTATTTGATAGCCCGAGAGCGTAAAAACCTCGATATCAAATTATAGGGATGAAAATGGAAGAGAGGCGACGAGATTGAGGAAGAAATCGCGAAAGAGGTTTAAAAGAAATGAAAAATCGGTTCAATCACTTACCTTAAACCGGAAATTGCCAGGTTTTCGCGAATTCTTACCTCGGTACGCGACGTGCTCATGTCGCGTAACGCACGTCGCGGAGCATACGCGACCTCAGCTACATCGCGTGACCAGGTCGCGTAAAGTCACGAAATTTGTCCGGATGGATTTTTGGATATTACGCGACTTCCTTCTTCGCGTCTGGCGTGTCGCGGAGCATACGCGACCTCAGCTACATCGCGTGACCAGGTCGCGTAAAGTCACGAAATTTGTCCGGATGGATTTTTGGATATTACGCGACTTCCTTCTTGTCGCGTACGCGTAATCGCGGAGCATACGCGACCTCAGCAACATCGCGTGACCAGGTCGCGTAAAGTCGCGAAATTTGTCCGGATGGATTTTTGGATATTACGCGACTTCCTTCTTGTCGCGTACGCGTAATCGCGGAGCATACGCGACTTACCTCATGTCGCGTGCCTGCAGTCGCGGAGACTACGCGACGACTCCATGTCGCGTAAATCTCATCGCGTATGATACGCGATTGCACCACGTCGATTGGCCGTTTTTGACGATTTTGAACCTTCTTTAGGCCATTCTTCTTTCTCCGGTCCACTCCTGATGATCAAAACAAAACAAAACACACAAAATATATCAAAGAAAACAAATATATACAAGGATAACATGGGAATGCCTCCCAAGCGCGCTTGTTTAACGTCTCTTAGCTCGACGTTCAATGTTCTTTTTATGCGGGAGACGGATTCGAAAGAGGAATTGAGGTATCCTCTTTGCTGAAATCGGATGCGTGGTATGGCTTAACGCGTTGACCATTGACTGTGAAATCTTCACCGTTTTTGCTCCAAAGCGTCAACGTACCGTAGGGTTGCACCTCCCTAACTTTGAACGGTCCCATCCACTTTGACTTGAGCTTCCCGGGAAAAAGCTTCAACCGGGAATTGTATATCAGGACCTGATCTCCGGCCTTAATATCCTTCTTCTTCAGGATCTTTCTATCGTGAAACACCTTGGTTCTTTCTTTATAGATTCGTGAGCTTTCGTATGCATCGAGACGAACCTCATCAAGTTCATGCAGTTGCATTAAGCGTCTCTCCGAGGCTGTTTTTATGTCAAAGTTTAGAAGTTTCACAGCCCATAAAGCTTTGTACTCAAGCTTCACTGGTAGGTGGCATAACTTCCCGTAGAGCAGATTGAATGGCGTTGTCCCAATGGGCGTTTTAAACGCTGTCCGGTAAGCCCACAAAGCATCGTCTAGCTTCTTTGTCCAATCTTTCCTTGAACTTCCGACAGTTTTCTCCAGTATTGCCTTGATCTGGCGGTTTGAAACTTCCACTTGACCGCTGGTCTGAGGATGGTATGGTGTGGCTACCTTGTGCTTAACACCATTCTTCTTGAGTAAACCTTCGAACACTTTGTTGATGAAGTGACTTCCGCCATCACTAATTACTACTCTCGGCACGCCAAACCTTGGGAAAATGATTGTCTTGAAAAGCTTAATGACAACCTTGGCGTCGTTAGTCTGACTGGCGATAGCTTCAACCCATTTGGAAACGTAATCCACCGCTACAAGTATGTATTTGTTTCCGTAAGAAGACGGAAACGGTCCCATGAAGTCCACGCCCCAAACATCGAATATCTCGACTTCAAAGATCGGATTCTGAGGCATCTCATCTCGTTTACTTATGTTGCCTTTTCGTTGGCAAGCATCGCATGTGGAAACAAATTTATGAGCGTCCTTGAATAGGCTTGGCCACCAAAATCCTGAATGTAACACTTTAGTTGCGGTTTTGAAGGAAGCAAAATGTCCTCCATAAGCTGAACCGTGGCAATGATACAATATTCCATTCACTTCCTCCTCCGGGATCACCTCCGGTAAAGACTATCCGAGCATCTCTTGTACAAGTATGGCTCATCCCAATAATAATGCATGATGTCTTTATAGAACTTCTTCCTTGCGTAACCTACCAAGTTTGGCGGTTCTCTTCCGCACGCGAGATAATTAACGAAATCTGTGTACCAAGGCAAACCCAGCTCACTTAGGGTCTTCACTTCTTCTAGTTCAATGCCAACTTGGTAACATTTCTTCAAAATGTCCATCACCATGAGTTGCTCTTCTGGTAGAGCATCATTAATGGGAATCGTCTCTTCAACTCTTAATCTCGATAAATAGTCCGCCACACCATTTTCAATACCCTTCTTATCTTTTATCTCCATATCGAACTCTTGGAGAAGGAGGATCCACCGCAGAAGTCTCGGTTTAGCGTCTTTCTTTGCCATCAAGTGTCGTAGAGCAGCATGGTCCGTGTACACTACCACCTTCGATCCCACTAAATAAGAACGGAATTTCTCAAATGCGAATACCACCGCTAAGAGTTCCTTCTCCGTAGTGGCATAGTTCGTCTGAGCATCATCCAAGGTTCGACTCGCATAGTAGATGACATGACTCTTCTTGTCTTTTTTCTGCCCTACCACCGCGCCGACTGCAAAGTCACTGGCGTCGCACATGATTTCGAAAGGAAAATCCCAGTCCGGTGCTTGCACTATCGGAGCGCTCACAAGAGCCTTTTTTATTTCCAAAAATGCCTCTAGGCACTCTGCATCGAATTCGAAATTCACTTCTTTGCAAAGGAGTCTAGTGAGTGGCCTAGCGATCTTCGAAAAATCCTTTATGAATCGTCTATAGAACCCGGCATGGCCTAGAAAACTTCGAATTCCTTTCACCGTGGTTGGTGGTTTCAAACCCATCATGACCTCGATTTTTGCTCTGTCCACTTCAATGCCTTTCTCCGAGATCTTATGACCGAGGACAATTCCTTCCCGCACCATGAAATGGCATTTCTCCCAATTGAGCACGAGATTGGTGTCTACACATCGCTGGAGTACCCTGCAAAGATTAGAAAGACAAACACCAAACGAAGAGCCATATACGGAAAAATCATCCATAAAGACTTCTACCATGTCCTCAATTAAATCCGAGAAAATAGACATTACACACCGTTGAAAAGTCGCTGGTGCATTATAGAGCCCAAACGGCATTCTCCGATATGCGAAGGTACCGTAGGGGCAAGTAAAAGTCGTTTTCACTTGGTCATTCGGGTGGATAGGGATTTGAAAGAATCCCGAATATCCATCTAGAAAACAGTAGAAAGAGTGGTTCGCTAGTCGTTCTAACATTTGGTCAATGAATGGTAAAGGGAAGTGGTCTTTACGGGTTGATGAATTTAGCTTCCTATAATCTATACACACTCTATGACCGGTTATCATTTTAGTGGGAATTAATTCATCTTTTCCGTTTTTCACTACCGTAATCCCACCCTTTTTAGGCACAACATGAATTGGTGAAACCCACGTACTATCCGAAATGGGATATATTATCCCTGCATCTAGAAGTTTTAGAATCTCCTTCTTTACAACTTCTTTCAAATTCGGGTTTAACCGTCTTTGATGTTCGATAGAGCTCATAGACTCATCTTCTAGATGGATTTGGTGTGTACATAAGGAGGGAGAAATTCCTTTTATATCATCTAAAGAGTAGCCTATTGCTCTTTGGAATTTCCTCAACTCTCGCAAGAGGGTTGACAACTCATTCTCATCAAGATTCTCATTCACTATAACCGGTTAAGACTCATTTGGACCTAAGAACGCATACCTTAGCCCAATTGGGAGCGGTTTGAGATCCACTTTCGGCGCTTTTAGCTCGCTCCAATCCTCATCAAAGCTAGTCTCACCATTGCTAGCTTCCGGTTCGGCACCAAGTTCGGAATCCAAAGCGTCTTCTTTGTTGTCTTGGTTGGTGGGTTCTTCGTTCTTCAGTTCCAAGAAAGAACTTTCTCCGATTAGCTTCGTATGTGAATCAAGTATATTTGCATACTCCTTGCTTTCTTCACCTAGAAACCCATGTTCTTCATTCCCTTTAGTCAGAGCCACTTGGAGAGGATCCTCCAAAGCTAGTTCTTCTAAGAGTTCATCTGCTAGCTCATCCATGGTTTCAATATAAAAAGCTTGACCCTCGATTGTAGGTTTCTTCATCACATCATTGATGTTAAATTGCTGAAAATCATTTTTGCCCAAGTGGAGATCAATCTTTCTGTTCCTTACATCAATGATTGCACCGGCTGTGGCTAAAAATGGTCTTCCAAAGATGAGAGGATCTTTAGGCTCTTCGTCCATCTCTAACACCACAAAGTTTGTCGGTACCACGAAATTTCCGATCATAACCGGCAAGTCTTCAAGTAAACCAACCGGATGTCTTACCGATCTATCCGCTAGGACGAGCGATATTCTGCAAGCTTTGTAGCTCGTGAATCCTAGGCGCTTAGATACCGAGAGGGGCATCAAACTCACACTTGCTCCAAGATCACATAGGCATTTGTTGAAAGAAAGAGGGCCTAGCGCACAAGGAAGTGTAAAGCTTCCTGGATCTCCAAGCTTCTTTGCACAAGCTTTCTTTGTATAACAGCACTACATTCATGGGTAAGTACTACCATCCCTTCTAACTCCTTTGTCCTTTCTTTGATTGCATCTTTAAGGAACTTGCTGTATTGTGGAACTAAGAGGAAAGCATCAACCAATGGCATAGTCACTTGAACTTTCTCCATTTGACTATCAAAAATAGCTTTGTACTTTTCCATGAGTTGCTTCTTGAAACGTGCTGGAAAAGGGAGCTTGGACTCATAAGGTGGTGGTACAAAAACGTTTTCTTTTTTCTTTGGCATTTCTTTCGTCTTTTCTTCGACAATGCCCTTACCGTTCTTCCTTGCGGTTTCTTCTTCTCCCGCAGGCACACCTTCTTCCTCAATCTTGGCGGGATCCTCTTCTTTTCCTTTCTCAAAATCTTCGTTGGAATTAGAACTTGAAGGTTCTCTTGTGGGGAGTTCAGTCCCACTTCTCAAAGTAATGGCGTGGATGTACTCTTTTGGATTCGGTTCCGGCTTTCCGGGTAGGGAACCCGTTGGGCGTTTAGAAGTTGAGGCAACTTGAGAAACTTGATTATCCAATGACTTCACTTGAGAAGCCAAATTCTCAAACTTGGCGTTAAGTTCATTGTATGCTCCATCTATCTTCGAACTCACTCCATCTATCCTCGAATTAACTTCCATAGAGCTTTTTGTTTGTCCCTCTATGATTTGTTGAAGCATCATCTTCCATTCGGGGTCTTGAGTTGGTGGGTTGTTCATTGGCTTCTGTTGCGAAAACCCCGGTGGTGCAAATGGTTGTTTGGGTTGAAAGCCACCTTGGTTTCTTTGGAAGTTGTTTCCTTGAAAGTTGTTCTTTTGAGCATATCCTTGTTGTTGGTAGTTTGAGCCTTGAGCTTGGTTGGATGGCACATAGGGCCTTTGTTGTGCCCCTTGGTTCTGTTGTGCACCTTGCTGTGGGTAGATTTGATCTTGAGGGTTCTCCACATTCGGGTTTCGGTATGAGAAATTTGGGTGGTTTCGGTAGTTGCTATTGAAGCCCTTTTGAAAGCCCCCTTGGTTTCCCACATAGTTAACCACCTCTTGTGTATCATCTCTCCCTTCTTCATATTGAAAACCTTGGCTTCCATCCGCTTCTCCAATGAAATTAATGGCCTTTTGAGAGGAATTCAAAAGCCTATCCAACTTTTCGTGTATAACCTTCATTTCCTTCTTAGTCTGGCCATCATAATCAACAACTCCTCTTGAAGATCGATCGTAATCTTCGCAATAATTCCCGTCGCTTAGGGCTAAGTTCTCTACTAACTCTTTTCCATCTTCAACATCCTTCCCCAGAAAGTTACCGTTGCTCACAGTGTCGAGGAGCATCCGAAACTTGGGTAAAACACCTCTATATAGAGTACTTAGAAGTGATTCGTCGGAGAATCCATGATGTGGGCACTGCATGGTGTATCCTTTAAACCTTTCCCACGCCTCGCTGAAACTTTCGTGGTTCTTTTGAGTGAAACTCGAGATGTCATTCCTCAACCGAGCTGTTCTTGTAGTTGAGAAGAACTTGGACAAGAAAGCTTTCTTGCATTGGTCCCATGAAGTTACAGAACCCTGAGGCAAATTCTTCTCCCATTGTCTTGCTTTATCCCCTAGAGAGAAAGGGAACAATCTCAGCTTGAAAGCATCCTCCGAGATACCGTTAATCTTCACCAAGTCGCATACTTGATCGAACTGGTCCAGATGATCCAGCGGGTCTTCCATAGGTAGCCCATGGAATTTGTTTCCTTGCACCATGGAAATCAAGCTTGCTTTTATCTCGAAGTTATTATTTTCCACAGCTGGCGGGTAAATTCCGGTTCGCTGTCCATGTGCATTTGGTGCATTGAAAGCTCCAATTGCTCTAGGTCGTCTTGGAGGGTGTTGAGGAATTGCTCCAACGCCTATGCCTTGTGCTTCTCCCTCTCGTTGCACATTCCCTCCATCAGGTGGTGGCGCACGCTCATCCATTTCGAACTGATTTGGTTGAGGCGCTCTTTCTCTTTCTCGTCTTGCTCGCGTATTCTCTCTTTCGAATCTTCGTATGTCCGGAACTAGGGGAAGCAGATTTAAGTGTCCTCCACTCCTCAAGTTCATGCACCTTTAAGAAAAAATATCAACAAGCAAATAATCAGATAACAAAATTAAAACTTAGTCTCAAACAGAGTCCAAATCCTAATAGCTATTGCTTTGCCTCCCCGGCAACGGCGCCAATTTGATATCGAGGTTTTTACGCTCTCGGGCTATCAAATAACCCTTGTACGTTGAGTACTTGGGATCGAATCCACAGGGACTAAAGACTACAACACTAGAGATGCAAGATACAAATCAATCTAGAGCAAAATAAAATTACGGTTTTCTAAACTACGAAACTAAAATAAACAAAACGAAATGCAAAAAGAAGAAATACAAAAGAAAACATTGGATCATGGGATCTACTATCATAGAAGTGAATCAAACAGAGATGCATTAGGTCGAATATTCATTATCCTAGAACATGGAATTCACATTTATAACTAGCCCTCGGTCAAGGGTACTAGCCACTTCACCGATCATTCAATCGACAATAACTTTTGGTTAGCGATTAAAACAATCAATGAGCATTGAACACCAAATCCAATTGTTCACTAAACACCTTAAACATCAACTTTTGATTGGCTAAGATATGTAAAGCTCATAAAAGGCTAGGATCAAGCAATTCAGAAATTCCGGTTAGATATGAAATGCTTAGGATCTAGAAATATATACACTAACCTAATCTAGCGTTAACACCGCTTACTCGAATCTCACCCCTAAATGCATGGGATGAGACCAAAAACCTAAGGTGTAGCTCTAGTTCGGTTGTCACTCCGGATAGAACTACCTACTCTAAGATGCAACACTAGATATCGGTTTAGCATTGCAAATCTAGCATAGAGAACAAACCTAAATGAAGGATCTAACAAATAACAACCTAAACAATCATCAACTAACCATCAATTCAACCTAATCTAGCATCACCCATGATCCAACAAAAGACTACTCAAACATATCTAAATCACAAAAATAAACCGAACAAATGAAAGAAAACAGCCTAATATGTACAAATATGGAAACAGATTTAATAAAACTTTCCTAGATCAATGAAGATCTAGGAATTAAAATCATGAAATACAAAGAGTTGCAGAGAAAAAACTAGAAAAGAGAAGGTCAAGGGGTCTTTAATGGTGTTTAGTATTTATATACAAAAGGTGGGAGAAGAATTAGTGGAAGAAAAAGTGTTTTCGGAGTGTTTTCCGCAACCATGTCACGTCGCGGGAACGTCGTCGCGGGTGTTACGCGACCATGGCACGTCGCGGAAGGTACGGTCGCGGGCGTTACGCGACCACGTCACGTCGCGGAAGGTACGGTCGCGGGCGTTACGCGACCACGTCACGTCGCGGAAGGTACGGTCGCGGGCGTTATGCGACCACGTCACGTCGCGTAACCAGGTCGCGTAAAGCTGCCAATTTCGTCCGGATGGTTTTCGGGATTTTCCGCGACGTCTTCACGTCGCGGACGTATGGTCGCGGACATTAAGCGACATCACCAAGTCGCGTAACCAGGTCGCGGCGGCACTAAAATAGTCGTAACTCCTCAACCACTGATCCAAATCACTCGAAACCACTTCCATTGGAAAGCTAATTCAATTTTCTACAACGTTGATGAAGAGCTCAGGAGCTGAATCACAAATGAAGGCCTTCATAAGAATCGATCTTTGAGACCCTTTGGATTGGTTCTAGATAATTCTTCACTCCATTTTGCTCCATTGTGTTGCACATCCACTTCAAACCCTACAAAATCATGAATGCATATGTACATGGATGCAACTAACTTATATTATGAAATGCAAATGCATGAAACTAAAGCTAAATGAATCCTAAAACACTAAAACTCAACAAACTACTTCTAGAATGCAAGTTAGAATATATGAGAGTAAAATGCATGAAAACTCTCAAAACTATACAAAGTTAGACTAAAAACCTATGAACAAGGAGATCCACTTTCACCTTATTTATTTACACTTTGTACGGAAATTCTGATAGCTAATATTTGGAAAGTTGAAACGGAAAAATCTCTCACGGGAATGAAAATTGCTCGAGAAAGTACATCGGTCTCTCACCTTCTTTTTGCGGATGATAGTTTATTCTTCTGCAAAGCAAACAAAGAGCAATGTGAGGTTATTTTGCATGTCCTGAAACAATATGAAGTTGTTTCGGGACAACAAATAAATTTTACAAAATCTTCAATTCAATTTGGTCACAAAGTCGATGACTCGGTTCGTGAGGAAATGAAAAGATCTTAGGAATTTCGAATGAAGGTGGAATGGGAACATATTTAGGTTTACCTGAAAGCATGGGCGGATTCAAATGTAAAATTTTCTCCTTTATCCAAGAGAGATTACAAGATAGAGTTAATGGATGGTCGGCAAAATTTTTATCCAAAGGTGGAAAAGAAGTCATGATTAAATCGGTTGCCACAGCTCTACCAACTTATGTGATGTCATGCTTTCGTCTCCCCAAAACTATTACTACTAAACTAACCAGCGCTGTGGCTATATTCTGGTGGAGTTCGGGCGGTACACAAAAAGGTTTACACTGGATGACATGGAATAAATTATATAAAAGTAAAAGCCAAGGAGGTATTGGATTTCGAAGCATTCATGAGTTCAATACGGCACTTTTAGCAAAACAATTATGGTGTCTTCTGGAATTTCCAGACAGTCTATTTGCTAAAGTTTTCAAAGGACGTTACTATCGGGAAACAGACCCACTAGATCCAATTAAAACATATTCGCCTTCATATGGATGGCGGAGTATCATTTCGGCTAGACCTCTGGTTAAAAAAGGACTAATTAAAATAGTAGGTTCTGGGAATTCTATTTCAGTTTGGAATGACCCATGGATACCAGCTAATCGCCCGAGGCCAGCAGTTTGTAAAGGACAAATTTGTTACCCCAACTTAACGGTAAACCAATTAGTGGACTCATCAACAAGGACGTGAAATTTGAATTTAATCAATACAATCATGGATCCGTTAGATATTCCTTTGATCTGGGGTATTCCAATCTGTGGAACATTTAAACAAGATTCATTAGGCTGGTTTTTTACAAAATCAGGAAAATATACGGTTAAATCAGGTTATTGGACGGAAATTAATTATCCATCAGGGGATCAATACCCGACTTCTTTGGTCCCCATATTCGTTCGTTACAAGCTCATGCATGGAAATTAAATTGTCCTCCCAAAATAAGGCATTTTATATGACAAGCTATAATTGGTTGTTTAGCGGTTAATTTTAACCTCGGAAAAAGAGGAGTAAATTGTGAGATCCACTGTCTCCGGTGTGGAGCGGAACAGGAGACAATCAATCATACCCTTTTTGAATGCCCACCAGCAGTACAAGTTTGGGAGTTATCCAAACTATCTTCGATAGTTGGACAATTCCCAGGGACTTCGATATTCTCAAATATGGATCATCTATTCTGGAGATTAACGGGCACAAATATAGATGTTAGTTACCCATGGATTTTATGGTATTTATGGAAAGCTAGAAATGATAAGGTCTAGAAGGATATTGATAGAAACCCACGAGACACCATAAAATTAGCGGAAACAGAAGTTTTGGAGGTTGGCACAAGTAAAAGGTCAAAATGAGAGTAGTCAAAACACCTATATTATGCCATCTTACCAGACTTCGGAGTTTACAGGGTCTCGTTGTCAGGTAGACGGTTCTTGGAAAGAGACGGATAATTTCTCGGGATTAGGTTGGTTCTGCTTTCAACAGGACGGAGACGGGACACTAATGGGGGCATGTAACACTCGTAGATGCCTCTCACCTTTGCATACCGAATTAGAAGCTCTTATTTGGGCGATGACGAGTCTGATAGCCCAACAGAAATCAAAAGTTGCTTTTGAAACAGATTCTTCCGAACTAGTGAAGATGGTGGCTACACCGGCGGATTGGCCAGCTTTCGCAATACTTTTGGAAGATCTTGAGAGAATAAAGAATTATTTCTCTTTTTTTCTCGCTTTCGTTAATTTTTCGCAGGTTAAATTCAAAAGCGGATAACTTAGCACGTAGTGCTAGATATCAACCTCTTTTTATTTTACATATAAACTCTGTTCCATCGGTTTGGATTTCTAAACCGTTTTGATCAATATATATTTGCTGATAAGTTAAAAAAAAAAAAAGGTATGTTGGTTTTTAATTGTAAAGACAAATAATATAATAAAAACTTATATTTAGCTAATAAAATTACATTATGATCATATATGGACCGATTTAGGATGTCACTTGGAAGTTAAATATCTTTAAGACTGTGGTTCTAAATTCTAATTATTATATTAAAAATATTCTTGACGTGCAACGCAAGTTATAAAAAGTTTGAATTTCAAGTGACAAAAAATTGAAATAATTACATCATTAACCGGTTACAAAACCGTACGAAAATGGCATAGTAAATTACGGTTTAATATAAACCACCCGCTTCGATTGAGAGGCCGGTGTAAAGTAAACCATTGAAGTTACCGATCGAAGTTAGCTATGAAACGACGTCATTTTAGTGTGTGAGATCAGATGATGGTGGGCTCAAAAGGCCTAAGGAGATATTTTGATAAGACAAGAAGCCCATAGACGTTCCGAAACTTGGTCAAAACATAAGAGATAAAAAAAGTAAGAAAAATAACGTTATTCATGGCCGCCGCAGATTTCATGCTTCTTCTTCTTCTTCTTCTTCTCTCTCGAGCTGATATCGTAATCAGAGGTCTGCGTTGATGTCGTCCGTTCAGATCCTTCCTCAAGTTTCTGAAAGCCATCGTTCACCGTTCAGATCTCCTGCTTTATTTTTTGTTGGACTAGTACAAGTTGAAACCCTCGATGGCGTCACCAGAGGTCTAGCTAAGGAAGTCAAATCAGAACGCAGGCTTGAGAACATGAGCCTAAATATTTAGTGTACCATAGTCTCTGTGGTCCTGTTGGCAGGAGATCATGATCTCCTGAGTTGCTGTGTGCTAGACACAGGGGATCATGATCTCCCTGCTGGCGTTCCTGTGCTATACCGTAGACAATAACAACCCAGGTGACGGTTAGAAGATATTATTCTTCGAATTCTCTTATTTCTTTTTCCCTCTCAGCTTATTTTCTCTGTTCTCTCTCGCTCTAATTCCTTTGTTTTTGTTTTCGCTCGTAACTTTCTTTGCGATTTCGAAGCTTTCCCTCAACAACAACAATGGCGGATGCTGAACTTCTAGAGGAAGCAATTAACGATTTCTGGAAGCTCGTCGACGAGCGATTTCCGAAGAGGTAGTGTATTTGATCTTTGTTTTTTTGCTGTATTTCATCCGACACTGATTCTCTCAATTGATTTTCTCTCTTCTCTCAATCTTTGCTCGCTCGCTCTAATTCACTTTGTTTTTGCTATCTCCTTTGTTGCGCTTTCGAAGCTTTCGCTCAACAATGGCGGATTATTTTATCTTTGTTTGTTTTTGGTGTCTATTTCATCCGAGACTTATTCTGACCGAGTCAATTGATTTATCAATTTTGTTTTGTAGCTTCGTTGAGAAATTTGTCAGCGAGGTCAAAGCAGCTGCGTGGAATTATGATACTGATCCACAATATGAGGTATAGTGAGAAACGTGTCCTTCTTCTTTGACTATTTTGATCGCGATATAGGAGATGAGATATAGGTGTCGTATTGTGGATTGATTAATTTGATTACTCTTTGTTTGGGAGATAGATATTGCGATATAGGAGATGAGATATAGGTGTCGTCTTGTGGATTCGTCGTGTGTATTTATTGATTTTATTACTTTTTGTTAGGTTCGCTATTGGAATATGAGATATAGTTATCGTTGTGTGGATTTATTGATTTTATTACTCTTTGTCAGGTTCTCAAGAAACTCATGAAAGTTCTCTTGGAAAAGGAGAAACTTGCAAGTAATCCTGATAGGAAAGTGTGGAGTCCAGTAGGGGAAGCTATTGAGGCCATGTGGGAAGCTTTTGCCACACAAGAGAACAAAAATCTAAAAGAATTTTGTGAGCTTCTCCAGGACGATCGATTCCCTGAAGGGTAAAATCTATAACTCTTTTCTTGTTTTTTTGCGATTCCTCTTTTTCTTGTTGATGAGTTTCCTCTTTCTTTATGTTTGTGTGTGTTTTGGCTAGGTTTATTTCTGAATTCATTACTCTTCTTGGTAACCAAAAATCAAAATGGACCATAGAAGAAGAGTGCAAGGTACTAATGACTTCTTATTTGTAAATAATATTTGAAGAAGACTAATATTTGTAAATATTCTTACAGAAGGCTAAGGCACTAATGACTTCTCATTTCAAGAAGTACAAAGAAAAAATCGGGAAGAAACGTAGAAAGAAGGAGCAGAAAAATCGAGAACATCTTGCTGCTGAGAAAAAACTTGCTGCACAAGCTGCTGAAGATACAAAGCTTATTGCAGAACAGCTTGCTGCTGAGAAATGGATCCCTCCTGTTCTAACAGAAGAAGAAATTGAAGAGAATAGAGCTAACATGCGGAAACGTATTCAGGAGCAGCAAACGATCTTGGGACTTGAATACTTCAGGCAACAGAGAGTTAAACGCCAAGCATTTAAAGAGTACAAAGATGCCAAGGCAAGAGCTGACCAAGAGGACCAACTTCTAAATGGGTTCGCAAACTGTAGGCCATTCGAGAAACTCTATGAAGCTCCAGGAAGAAATTACATGTATTGTTTTCTCTTTCACTTTTTTTTTTCTGTCGGATGATGAAACTGATAAGGTTCATCAAACGTGTTTCAGGGAGACGCATATACAAAGACACGATATTGCTAAGGAGGAAACAAGCATATGCAAAGACTTGGACTGAGAGAGAGACTTTGCTATTTGGATTCATAAAACAAAGACTCTGGGAGAAAGGGAGGCTTTGCTGTTAGTCGTTTGAGTTTCAAATAAATAGAGAAGATTGAGCTCATAGTCGGATTATGCTTTTAATGTGAGTTGTTTGGCCAAGCGATGTGCTTGAGGAGAGATCAATGTTGATCTCTTGTAATCAATCTCAGATTGAGAGTTTGGGAATCGATTTGTTTTAGGTTTCTGTGGATTACAATCTCAGTTACATTCTCTAATTGAATATAGACTTGTTCGTGAGCTTTGAGATATCATAAATCTATCAGAAACTCTGTTGCTTTTTCTTCTGCTGAGTTCATGAATTGTGTTGTTGTGTTTATGTTATGAGAAGCAGTGATGATTGATCCATCAGCCATCCTTTTAGACATTCATGGTAATCGATTTTATCTCACCGACCGCTACATTTCAGATTCCATTTGAGTTTTTCTTTGACTGTTCATATAAATAAGACGAACAACACATTTGGTATTTTCAGGATCCCCATCAGCAGCAGCTTGAAGAAGTTCGATTTCGTGAATTGCAGCTTGAGCAAATTGTAAGGCGCTCTTCTGAATCTTCAAAGCAACATAAGTTTGCAATAAACACATAGTTTATTGTACAAACCAAACGTGAGTAGAAAATATATAAAAAGGAGAAACTATAACTAATGGCATATGGGGAATAAAAGCCAAAACAGAGGATGACTACTGTAACACCCCAAATTCAAATTTTTGGGAAAAATTGAATAATTAAAAGTTTGGGGGTTATTTCGTGTTAATCATTTGTGGCTGGCGGGTTTAAGTGATAATTTTGTAAGTTTGGGGCCAATGGGTGATTTCGGATATTATGGGTTAAATTGATCGAATTTGAAGTTTTTCGGATGGGTAAATTGATAGCGTTGAACGTTTCTGGGTCAATTCTGAAATTGAGAAAAACTGGGAGACCGATCGGTGTAATAGGGGAAAATTAAAAAAAACGTATATATATGTGTATATATCTACGTCTTCGCCGTTTCCGAGTATTCGTCGAACCCTAACCGCAAGAGAGATCGAATCTTGTGATCCCGTGGAACTAGAAGCCCAATTCTTCGTCTTCTCTCCCAAAGCCGTAAGTATCTTTCCCCTCTCGTTGTGGCGTTGTGGTCGGTAGGTATTTTAGGGTTGTCGTGTGTAGAGAGAGAGCCGAGGGTGGTGGTGGTGTCGCGGAAGCCGACCGTGATGGTGAACGTAGCGGAGCTCTCACGTGATTCGGTGGTGCTCGGTTATGGTGGTGACGTGAAGTTGCAGAAGGCTTGCGTGGATGGCGGAGGAGTGGATTACTTGCGTGGCAAGTAAGGATTATGGGGAAGAAGATCACGTGGGGGAGGTTGATGATTTTAGGGTTTAAGTTGGTTTGAATCGGTTTAGGCCAGTTTAAATTGATTTATTAATTAATATTAATTAAAAATATATTTATATATTATATTTAATATTATTAGATTATTTTATTAATATTTTATGTCCTGCAAAAAACATATTCCTTTTCTAGGGTTTTGTATCGCTAAGATGGCCGAATCCAAAATTGAAGAGACAATTTGTGAAGACAGGATTAGTGCGTTGCCGGAAGATTTGCTCGTAATGATATTGAGTCTTGTCCCGACAAAAGACGCAGTGGCCACTATGATTCTGTCAAAACAATGGTTTTCTATTTGGACGATGGTACATACAATAAAATACAAAGACAGACTGAAGGATGATGATGATGAAAGCAAGAAGAGCGTCTGGTGGTTGCTTGACAAATCTTTGCAATTTCACAAGGCACATGTAATAAACAGCTTTTGTATGAAACTCGGTCCACGGTGTCCTACTGATGCTGATGTCGGAAAGTGGGTTGCACACGCTGTTGATCGCCGTGTGGTTAATCTAAATTTAAAGCTCCGGTTAGCAGATCCAACCAGCTTGCCGATGAGCCTTTACAGCAGTGAAACGCTTCAGATTTTGACTCTCTCACACAAGATTCTCGTGGATTTCCCTTCTTCTTCTTGCCTCCCATCACTCTTCAAACTTAGATTTTCCTTTGTTGTGTATAAAGACGAGGCTTCTCTCGGTAGGTTCTTATCGAGCTGCCCCGTTCTTGAGCTTTTGTTCGTGCAACGAAAGAAGGATGACAATGTGAAAATATTTAGTGTGAAAGTGCCTTCTTTACAGAAATTTTGGTATTTGCATAAGCCACTCCCAGATGACAGTGATGTAGTAGATACTGATAGGTGTTTGGTTATAGATACTCCAAAATTAAAAGAGTTTACAGTAGTCGATTATTCAGGAGACTGCATCTCGGTAGAGAATATGCCTGGTCTCAAGAATGCTTTTATCGATGTTGAGTCTTCCCTTGACAGTGACAAGTTCATCAGATCTCTTTCCAAGGTCTTGTCTCTTAAGTTGTATTATTCCGACCAAGTGGTAGCTCTCTTTATCTATCTATCGTTTGTTTATTGTGATCACATGCATGTATATATTGTTACATCTACTTACGTACATTGTTGTTTGTTTCGTTGCAGGTTAAGCGTTGTAGCACCATCAACTTCTCTCGACTTAAAATGTTAAGTGTATGTCCAGACTATTCAGATTGGTTGAAACCACTAATGCTTTTACTTGGAAATGCTCCAAAATTGAAAAAGCTTATCGTTAACTGTGTAAGTATATCTCCCTCTTCTTCTAGTTTTGATATATAGACTAAAATACTAGTGATATTTTTCTTAATGTATAGCCACATCATATTGCTTCTCAGAAATATATCTATAAAGCCGAGTATATTTCACTTTCATGGAACCAACCGAGTTATGTTCCCATATGTTTGTCATCGCAGCTCGAAATATTCGAGTGGATAGAATATGGGAATAGTATAGAAGAGAAAGAATTTTTGACATACATTTTCGCCAACTGCAAGTGTTTGAAGACTGCAACAATCTCCTTGAGATCCACCGTCGATATTCTTCAAGAGCAAGACTTAATCTTCGAGGTGTTGAAATATCTTCCTAGGGTTTCAAAACCATCTCAGCTTTTCTTAAAATGAAAATATATAATACTTAACTATGTAAGAAAGCCATATACTTAGACATCCATGAGCTATGATTTTATTAATGAAAGCGTGCGAGATTTATTACTTTAGTAAAGAGTATTATTCGGGAACACCGTTACCAATCCTACATTCTCGCTTGGACTGTTTCTTCCTCTTCATTTCGTTGGCTGCTGGGCCGTATTAATTTTGTAAATACTCTCTCAAACTAGCTTCTAGCTTCTAAGAAGGAAGAAAAAAAACATTTCAAAATACAAATCTTATTTGTTTGTAGAATACGTTACTTGAAACATAGAAGAAATATATACATAGATTACTAATACATGCTGCAGTTTAAGTTATAGGCTAAACATTTTTAGATGTCAGTTAATTTATGTTACATTGCAATAACAAACATAAATTACAATAACAAACAAATAAAAGCGGGAAGCGAAACAGTCTTATTAGATGATGTTGCAGTTGAAGTACTTTTTGAATATTTCTTCTTCCCGGCAGTGCAGAGTGATGACTCTGTAGACTTCAATCAGCAATTTCGGAAACCGAATAGCAAAGTACTCGTCAAATCCTTCTGGAACCGTTCCAACAAGTTCCTAACACATCAAGTTTCAAAATGACCAGTTTAAACTCGCGTGTGTAACAGTATTTGAGGGATACAATTATAAGACAAACCTGAATTTCTGAAGGAAGTTCTCGGTAATGATTCAGTTTGTTCCTAATGACTCGTAACAAGTCGCGAATGCTATCGTATTTGTAACGCCTATAGCGCCCAATGTTTGTGATGAAAACATCTTCTAGCTTTTCATCCCATTTCCCTCCTATAGCCACCGTTGCTGTATTCTCCATAGCTTTCAAGATTTCAGAATCAGCTTCTCTATTTTCAAGCTCAACTCGGTCGCTAGCATCTCGAAGAAAAGACAGTCTCATCTCTGAGTTCCAAAACATAGGATGGACCAGCACTTCCGTTGCACTAGGTCTGCAAATAGCAAGCTTGTGCATAAGAGATGGTGATTTGTCTGAGTGAAGTTTAAATCATCAGAGAAGAAAATAACATTACCGTAAATCAGGGTTTGGGTTCAGTAAACGGGAGATGAGATCCGAAGCTTCGGGAACGTGCTCTACTAGGAAGAGGTCGACTTTGTTATTCACGATATTGACATCGCGTTCAAGATCATCTCCAAATGGATGCTTACAACCAGTTATGGAGTAAAAGAGAACACAACCTAAACTAAACATGTCCACTGCACGAGTTTGACGACTCTGTAGAAGCTGCTCTGGTGCTTGCCAACCCGAACTACCACAACCTACAATTTATTAAAGTAGTTATTTCTAAAAATATTGTTTCAAACTTTTTTCAGAAGCATAATCACAAGTTCAACCAACGATTATTCACATCTTATATTAATTTTGTTTTCCGAGAATAATCAGTTTTTTTTAATTGCTAAAAGAGTTACAAATCCAACAATATAATAAGGACCAAACAAAGACAATAAAAAGGAACTTACCAGTGGCAGGGTGACTCAATGATAACTTATCTTTAGACAGACGCTTGCTAATGCCCATATCAGAAAGCTTTGCGCTCAAAGTCATCCCTTTAGTTATTAATACATTTTGGGGCTTTAAGTCTCGATGAACTATTCCCAATTCATGCAAGTGGACAAGCCCAAAAGCTATATCCCTGCATCACAACACAAATAGTCTTTGTAAGATTAAAAAGTAAGTTAGCAAACACGGTTTAAATTAACTAATCTAGCTTTTCTAGTATCACCCAGTGGCGGACCCATGTGTTGAATTTGATTAGGGGATGCAAATGACACCCCAAAAATATGTAAAATTCAGTTTTTTTCATTGTAGAAACTGAGATTTTAGTATATTTAGTTGACTATGAACCTGTCAAATTTCAAGAATTATATCTTAATATCTTCACTCTTTTATGTTTTGACCCAGGTAAAAACTAATCCTGGGTCCGCCACTGGTATCACCTATCATAGACTTATCAAAACTAGCTAGTTGCTACCTTTGATATTCACATAATCATCTCTTAGTCTAAGTATATGATGACAAACGGAAAAAAAATCTAAAGTCAAAGTTAACCTCATTAGTTTTAGCATGAGAGGTGATGGGTGGCCTCCAACTTTCCAAAAGTTGTTTCCTTTGATAAATCCCTCCAAAGGATCCAGTTGGATCTTATACGCAGCTACGGCTTCCATAGATTCCTTGTTCCCCAATTTATTTGTCATAGAGAATTCTAAATAAGATGTGATTAAATCATCTAAGTTGCATGTGCAACGCTCTAGAGAAAGGTAAACAAAATCCTGGTCATACTCCACACCATACCACCGAATGATGTTTGAGTGTTGGTCAGATGCAATGAGGTTTTGAATCTCCTTGAAAGCAACCTCATGATGAGAACGAAGAAGGCGTTTTACAGCTACAGGTCGGCCTTCATAAATACCCTCAAACACAACTGTACCGTCACTTCCCTTAGCAATTTCTTTACTTGATACAAACAACTTACCGATCTTTCTTCCATTAGTTGCACCACTTGGAAAGTTATTGAATCCTAATAACATTTGACCTCCTTCAATGAGATTGAATTGATCTCTATGCCCATTTGTAATACCATCCTTCCCTGATTTACGGTTCTTTTTCTTCTTGGAAGGTCCAGATTTCGAATTAAAATCATTGCCCCTCGACGAATAGCTTTTTATGAAAACAGAGACAACAACACCCACAAGAACTAAAGGGACCAATAACTTTACTAGCGACCATTTGAAAACTTGTCCAAACACATCTGTATACTTTTTCCCACGTTGCTCCTGTAACTTCCTGAATTCTTTGGTTCTTGTAGAAGACAAGGAAATGCCATTTCCACATTTCAATGGCATATAAATTCCAGTTTGGATTTCAGGACCGAGCTCATTACCTGAGTTGAAAACTGGATCACAGAGTAATTCAGCTCTGAAGTGAGAAACCGTCACATTCAACGCAAGCTTCCGAGTAGCTTTATGAAAATGCTCAAGCTTGGAATCTGTTCGCGTGATAAGAAGTTGTAGCTTCACGAAATTTTCAGAGGTAGTAGGCTTCAACATAGCATTAGTATAGTTATCATCCCCATTGGATTTATAAACATGGACTAACCTCCCAGATATACCATCAACCAAATACGCAATAGTAGTTTTCGACTCAAGTGTCACACCATCATCCATTACTATTGGCATCTTCTTCATCAACTCCTCCATAGTAACTTTCTGCATTTATGTGACAGATAAAGTTAGATATATAAAACGACGAGCCAGTAATGTGAATGAAATTATCAAAATATTTTACTTGATCATCAAGTAGAGTAGGCTCTGAGTAGTCCATATATCGCAAAACGAAAGTGCTAGTTATATCAGTAGCATTTTCTGTGTTGTTCACATCATTTAGAGGAGCCAAATATAATGAATAAATTGGTGATCCCGTCGAGAAGGACCAAATTGTTTTCCCTAATTGCTGCTTTAACGATACTTTCCCATCATTATCAACAACAAGCTCCGTATTTGGCTCTGTAAGTCCACTGATTAGAAAGACAAATAACATGAGAAGAAACCAAAATTAACCAAACCTAATCACTAGTCCATAACGTTTTCGAAGCTAATGATAATCAAATACAAAGGAAGAGGAGGAAGAGAAACTCACGGATAGTGCAAAAGCGATCTGCCGGCAGGTCGATCTATGGAAAAGCGGTTATGCTGTTTCAATTTTGAGATCGGTTTCGTAGCTTCACCGGCTGCAGCGCCGCCGCAAAGAGGTGTACATGGTGAGAGTATAAGTAATAAGAAGAATAGATGGCGGAGCGTTTGGATCATTTGGAGAATCCGAAGAGAGATAGAGATGAATCAGCTGAGAAAAACAGAGGATGATTCGATCATTGGATTTTTAAGAATCGGGAGATGGAGATAAGTTAGGGGTTTTTGAATTTTGTTACCTGAGGGTGAAGTCAACGATGGAGATGATATGCGATAACCTTTGTTTGAGGCTGTGGTTTTGGGATCTCTGTGCCGGCGGCGAGGTTTCTCCTCCTCCTCCTCCTCTCTTGCCCCACACTTTTGTTCAACGCGTTTTCCTTTTGAATCTTCCTAACAATTTTTTTTGTTTTTTTTAAGAACATTTTTTTACAAAAAGAAACACATCAAACAAAAACTCTTTGACTTTTACAGTTTTACTAACTTCGAGTAAAAATCACTGTAAATATAAATATGTGTATACGTCTCTAGGTGGCTTGGCTTGGCGTTCCGATTGGATTCGGCTCTTTCAAATTCGACTTTTTAGGTTTAAAACCTATTCAAATATTTTTTAATTTTTAATTTAGATTTGGTTTGGTTTTATCCTAGTTATGATCAGATACTCGAAATACTAGAAAAAATCTTTAAAATTGTTTATTAGAATAAATTTTAATTGAATTTATTTGTGAAACTGAATTTGTGGTTTTTTTTCAAATTTGAATTAAATTTTCACAAATTTAATTAATTTTTCAAAAATTATAAATATCTTAAATAACCGAAATATCCTCACAATTTTGGGATATTTTGGTTATTTAAGATATTTTGTTTTTATGTATTAAAATAATTAATATTTTTAGGTTTATATTTGTAATTTTGGATAATTAAATTATATTTTAAATATAATGAATATTTTTAATATATAATTATATTTCGAATAACCATTTTGTTCTCAGTTTGGTTTATATTTGGGCTTGAATCATTTTTTTCGAATCGAGGTCGGTTTAGTTCTTTGGGTTTGGATTTTTTGCCCAATGCAATGTAAAGCTTTGTCCAACAAAAAGTTTTATTTTATTTTATTTTGGCTGTGCTTACTTTGGTTTAATCAGATTAAGCCGGTGGAAGAAATAAAAGTAACCAAACCGGTTTAAAACCGCCGTCGTTTCATTTAGGAACGAAAAAAAGAGGCTGAATTGAAAATTTAGGAGTCGCTTTGGCTTAGGTTTAAAAGGCTTTTAAAAAGCGTTCCGTCTCTGTTCTGACGACTGAAATCTTCACCGTCGAAATCGAAATTTTCCAGTAAAGAAATTGAAGATGTTGCAGAGCAAGGTTTTCAATAAGAAAACCAGAGGAGGTAGAATCCAAAAGGTCTCTCTTCTCTCTATGCTTCTTCTTCTTCTTCCTTCCGAGTTCTTTTAAGTTTTGTTCGTTATTGTAAGTTTTTTACTCTTTTCTCGCAACAGCAAGTGAGAGAGGTTTATCTACGAGATGATATATACTGTGGAGCTTTTTCCTGCAAGTCTTGTGATACTTCAGCTGCTCGTTTGTCTTCCCCTAAGATTCTTGTTGTTGATACCAACGTCGTTCTTCACCAAGTAATTTGCTTTGATTGATTATATAAGCTAAGCATTTTTGAGCTTCAGGTTTATGGATATTATTAATGTTATTGTTTTGTTTTGGTAGATTGATTTGTTGGAGAATCAGGCTATAGACAATGTTGTTGTTCTTTCTGTGGTTCTGGATGAGGTTAAGAACAGGAATAGATCTGTTTACAACAGAATCCGAGCTCTCTGCAGCAATCCAGCTAGGCAATTCTATGTTTTTTCCAATCATGTCCACAAGTAAGACCGTTGTTGAGCTTTGAGCTTTTTAGTGTCCTTAGATTTTAGGTGGACTAAAGATTTGTAGATAAAGAATGTGATATTTCAATGGTTAGGGATATGTTTGTTTGGTTATATTGATTGGATGCTCTCCTTGTGATCACTAGAACTTATTGAGCTGTAATCTCCTTTTTTCCGCGTTCTTATCTTTGCTTTCTCGCCTTAACGAAACTCTCTACAGAGATACTTATGTGCAGGCCATGGAGAAAGAGACTGCCAATGACCACAATGATAGAGGTCTTATTTACTATATAATCACCTTCCTCATTTTCTAATATCTTGTTACTTCCTTGTTGTTGTATTCATTTGTAGAAAATCTTTTACAACTTTCAATTTTCATCTCCTCATATGCATCTGTTGTTAAACTTTTAAATTTATCTGGATTCAGCTATTCGTGTTGCTACGCTATGGTACCAGAAGCATCTAGGCGGTACATCTCAGGTGTTGCTTGTAACTAATGACAGGGAAAATAAAAGAAAGGCCACTGAAGAGGGAATATCTTCAGAGACAAGTATGTAAATCATCTTTTGTTTTTTTTCTTCATAGAAGTTGTCTTACTTTCCAGCATTTCTAGAAATCAAAGCTCGGTTTTGCATGATCGTTTGTTTTTTGCTTCATGACATAGAAGTTTATCAATGAATGTTTCTGTATCAGTTGAGGCTTATGTAAAATCAATTGGACAACCTGACTTGTTGGATCTGCTTGCCCAACCAACCAATGAAGATGTAACTATGGAAGATGCAGATGATTCTAGACCTTCAAAGAGGAAACAGATATACCTAGAGGTAATGGAAATGAACATGCTTTTTTCCAGTCTCAGATTTGGGTAACTAGATACTGCCTTCAAACAACTTTTGTCTCCAATTGTGTTTTTTTTCTCCTGCCTGCAGCATAAGCCCATGTCTGAGATTACTGCTGGCTTACACCGTGGAATATATCATCAAGGAAAACTCCGTGTCAATCGTTTCAATCCTTTCGAAGCTTATGTTGGAAGCGAGAGCATTGGTGAAGAGATAATTATCTATGGCCGCAGCAACATGAACAGGGCTTTTGATGGTGATATTGTTGCGGTCGAACTCTTGCCTTGTGATCAATGGCAAGAGGAGAAGGCATTATCTATAGCCGAAGAAGGTTTCTTTTAATATCTACATATATTTTAAACTAGTTATCTGCTTGCATGAAATTGTTATAAGCTTATTGTTTCTTTGGCATATCAAATTCAAATGCAGATGATGAAGAGGACGATATTGTTCATTTGGCTCCCAACAGTGCTGATGATGGTCCTAGAACCTCAAATTTATCCCAAGAAACTTCTGGGGATAAAAATGCTACCCCTGCTCGGCCATCAGGCCGTGTAGTCGGTGTTATCCGTAGAAATTGGCACTCGTGAGTTCATTACTTGGTTACCCTATCTTCTTGTTGGTTTTTTTTTTATGAGATATTGATGCATCATATGAGATCATGTTGACAGACATGCTGATATGTTCTCCTTAGAATTGCCTGTTTCTGGTGACTACATATATGAATTGATGATTTTCTTTAATTCTCTTGATTTCAGTGGCTTTTGTCTGTGCAATTATGCTTTTCTTTCTTTATTTTTCTCTCTCTGCGAGTCTGTTTCAAGCCATGGTTTCTGGATGACGGTTTCTAATTTCCATGATATCATGCAGCTATTGTGGATCTCTTGAACCAATGTCACTACCCGCTGGTAGTGGTGGAACGGCGCATGCTTTATTTGTCTCTAAAGATCGCAGAATACCCAAGATTCGCATTAATACTCGACAGCTACAGAATCTTTTGGATATGAGGATAGTAGTGGCAGTTGATTCTTGGGACCGTCAATCTCGATATCCTTCTGGTCATTATGTTCGACCAATCGGGAAAATAGGTGACAGGGAAACTGAAACTGAGGTAGGGGCATTATATTAAATTATTGGGTTCTATTCTAGTTGGAGTAGGACAAGTATATTGGTTTCCTTTTTTCAGGAAAGTAATTGACATAGATAATTGGAAATAACATTGATACTCTTGCCTGTGGATGCTGCAGGTTGTCTTGATAGAGAATGATGTTGACTACTCGCCTTTCTCTTCTCAAGTTTTGGCATGCTTGCCACCCTTACCCTGGTCTGTATCTTCGGAAGACGTAGCCAATCCTGTTAGGCAAGACTTACGACATTTACTTGTCTTTAGTGTGGACCCTCCGGGTATGTACCTAAAGCTTTACCTATTTGATAGTATATTTAATTTTAGCCAATTTAAATGTCTTCCATAGTCTGCAGTTAGCTGTGTACAAACAGATTAACTTGTTTGCGGTGCTAACAGGCTGCAAGGATATTGATGATGCATTGCACTGTACTTCACTTCCAAACGGGAACTTTGAACTTGGAGTCCGTATCCTAGAGTCCACAGAATCTCATTTAAATATGACTGAGCTTTCAATTTAGGACATGTCAAGAGTCATTGAGTTACAAATCACTTTGTGGTTTATATTTAACCAAAGCATTGAATGGCCCCTGTTACCTTTTAGCTTCATAGATTGATTTTATCATAATTATCTAGTGCTAAAGTGCTTTTGTGGTGATCTATTTATGCCTTTTAGTATTCAGTCGCTTCCAGAATTAGCTAGTTCCATTGTGTCCTCTTCATATCTTGGGAGTGAATTTATGATGCTTATCCTTGACCATGTTTAATTAGACATTGCTGATGTAACAAATTTTGTTCACCCTGGTACTCCTTTGGATGATGAGGCATCAAAAAGAGGCACATCTGTCTACCTTGTTGAACGCCGTATTGACATGCTTCCCAAGCCTTTAACTGAAGGTAATATCTTCATACAGGGTAAAATCCCTTTGTGTTGGAATTCCAATTTACTCATGAAACATGGTTTTGTTTGCAGATATTTGCTCGCTTAGAGCTGATGTGGAAAGGCTTGCATTCTCAGTTATTTGGGTATGCTTTATCCATTTTCGTTTGTCAGTGCTAGCCCCAAAATTTTATGTTAACACATATGAGCAAATTGGTAAATGCTTAGCTTTAAGTGTAATTCATATATTTAGGAAATGAGCCCTGAAGCTGAGATTATCTCAACAAGATTTACAAAGAGTATAATCAAGTCTTCTGCAGCATTGTCCTATGTTGAAGCTCAGGCTCGAATGGATGACAGGTACATTCTATTTTACTATATAGTTAGAGGGCCAGTGGCTTGGTTGCTTACCTTTGTTGCTACAATAAAATTCTTTCATTTCATGCTCTGTAGTGATTTGAGTCATTTGACAGTGGAATAAATGGTGGTAAGGATTGTTAATTATTGCATTTTTAGTCGGAAATTTTTAATTATGTATTCATGAATTTTATTTTCTGCTATTTTGAATTGTAGAGTTGTTTCAGACCCTCTTTTACATTATGCCCAAGATTGACAGGTGTAATTATTTTCTTACAGCCGATTGACGGACTCTGTGACTACTGATCTGAGGAATATGAATACTTTGGCAAAGGTATAAGACACCTCCTCTCACATGTTGTCATATGTTTCAGAAATAAAAACTACATATTTTTACCTTCTCTTTTTTTTTTGCTTTTGAAACCTATAGATAATGAGGCAAAGGCGTATCGATAGGGGAGCCTTAACTCTTGCTTCTGCTGAAGTCAAATTTCAGATTGATACGGAGACTCATGATCCTCTTGACATTGGTATGTTTTCCGAGCAAAATTTGCTTCTTCTTGATGAGTATGAGTGTTTCCTTAGTCTTTATGTCACCCAAACAACCATTAAGTACAACCAGCTCTATCCTTTTGAAAGATGTATTCAATTTATTCATCTAATTGTCATATGTCACCGATGAAGTATAACCAGTCAACCACCTCTATCCTTTTGAAAGATGTATTCAATTTATTCATATGTTTGTCACTCATCACCATGACTCTGTGTTTTGCGCAGGCATGTATCAGATTCGCGAAGCAAACCAAATGGTTGAGGAATTCATGCTTGCTGCAAATGTTTCAGTCGCTGGACAAATCCTTAAACTATTCCCTTCTTGTTCACTATTAAGGTAAAGTTTGCGATAGTCTTGAAGGTTTAATGGCTTTCTTTTACATCGATGGTCTGCTTCTCAAAGATGGCAATCATTCTGTATTTGTTGAAGTGTTTCTCTGTGTAAAGCTGATTTCATATTTTTTCCGAGATGTGGCCAAATTAGCTTTCAATTATTGCCAAAGATGCCTATACTGCTATACTGGTTACATGAATTGTTTACCATTGTGTTCTGGTAAAATTTGGCCATAAGTCGTTGATTAGATAATATTGTGCATATTTAGCATAATGAGTATTATGGGATCCCAAGTAGCCATTGAGGACGTGTTTAGTTCTTACGGATATTTGTTGCATTTTATGTTCACTTTTTGTATCGGTAGCAGTTCTCTATATCTCTGGTTTGGTTCTTCATGCAGGCGTCATCCTACTCCAACAAGAGAAATGCTTGAACCACTGTTGCGTACTGCTGCAGCTATTGGGCTTACCTTAGATGTGTCTTCATCCAAAGCTCTGGCTGATTCACTGGACCGAGCTGTGGTGAGTTTTTCTTTGTCTGCACTATCTTTCGCAGCCACTGTTTGCCATTTTGAGTACTTCCTCGATTCCATTCTACTCATAATTAAATGCCATTATCACTTCAAAGTGGTTGTTGAATGCTATACTTCTTTCAACTAAGTATTTTGCTCTTGTTTCAAATTGCTTTCTTTATCTTTGCTCAGTCTTAACCAAATATGTAATTCTTCAGGGTGAGGATCCATATTTCAATAAGCTGATCAGGATATTGGCAACTAGGTGCATGACACAGGTAATGCTTCCATGATGAATGAGTAGTTAAATTGCTGGTGATTTTCACAGGATTTTGCCATATTTAACATTTTTAATTTATCACTACTCAGGCTGTGTACTTCTGTAGTGGGGATCTCACTCCTCCAGAATATCATCATTATGGGCTTGCAGCACCCCTGTACACTCATTTTACATCCCCTATTCGGAGATATGCTGGTGAGTGAAAATTTCCCTGTCTTCCGTTTGTTTTCACCTGTTAGATGCTTTTATAACCTTGCTTCTTTCCCTGGTTCTAGATGTCTTTGTGCACAGGTTACTTGCCGCGTCACTAGGAATATACAAGCTTCCAACAGTGTTCCATGATAGACCTCAACTTACTAGTGTGGCTGATAGTAAGAGTTCACTTACCCCCCTGTGGATTATTCAAGAGTTTAATATTTTCCAGCATTAAGTGTTCAGAAATTTTTTACTAACTTACTTGTCTTTTGTCACTTCCTGACTTGGTTTGGAACTTAAGGTCTTGTTTTGTCATATCTAGCTTGTGATAAGGAGAAAATGTCTGAAATTCAGATTTTTCGTTTACCTTAGTTTTAGTATTCTAATTCATTGACTTGTTTCAGATTTAAACTATCGGCATAGGAATGCCCAGATGGCAAGTCGAGCTTCAGTAGAGCTGCACACTCTCATTTACTTCAGAAACCGGTATGTATTGTCTATTTTTCCTGAATCTTACTTGATTCTAATGGCATGGACTGGTAAAGACTAAGAGAAATCGTGTTTTATGTTGCAGACCCACAGATGCAGAGGCGAGAGTTGTGAGGATAAGATCCAATGGTTTTATAGTATTTGTTCCGAAGTACGTTCTCTATTCTTTGCTTATTTTACGAGCAAAATGTACCCACCAAAGGATTGTATTTTCTTACATTGGAAATCGTCGTGGATTTATGCAGGTATGGAATAGAAGGCCCTGTTTATTTAACCACAAAGGGCGAGAAAGGAGTTGGTGACTGGTACGTAGATGAGGAGAAGCAGAAGATTGTTAAGATGGATGGAAGCTTATCTTACAGTGTCTTACAAACAGTGAGGATTCACATGGAAGTAGTAGAGCCTCAGCCTAACCGACCGAAACTTCAACTCACTCTCTTGTAAAACTCTTCAACTTTTAAGTTTCACTTTCACTTGTATGGCAAAGAACCCATTGTCAAGAGTCTCAGATGGTTTTATGTTTGTTTTATTATTTCTCTTTTCATTGTCGAAGTTAAAGACATTGTATCATCATTTCATTATCTATAGATGGATGCGAGTTAACCATATGCTTTTTCATTAACTTGATGTAATACTTGATACAATATATTCGCGTTCACAAATGGGGACATGGGGAAAAATGAAGAGAAAGGTACAAATGCAACCAAAAAACTCTTATTGAATTTTGGTTGATAGACAAAAGAATGGTAAGATCATTTGACAGAGCTTTGGCATCTGTTTTCCTCATGGTCTCTGTAGTTGTGCTCTCACAGAAATGCAGGTTCTCTAGACTAACAAGTGAAGGAAGATGGTGGACCAAACGGTGAGGGCCAGTATCGCGATGAAGTATGTCCAAAGCATGAGCACTGAGCACTCGTCTTGAGCAACATTGTACAGCTGTGTCATGGTACCTGTAGGTGTCACAATTTGTCTTTCCTTCTTAGTATGATTCTTTTAATTTTTCTAGATTTGCATGAACTCAGCTGGTGATTTTTGACTAACCGATATTCATGGCAGGTGGGAGGGTGAACTGAAGCATCAAAACATACTGAAACAAAGGATCAGCTGGAAGAAACCCGAGACTCGCAGCTGTTAGTACAATGCCTATACCGATAATTGGCAGCAATATGTAGCGAACACAGACTATTCCAAGTACAACCATGGGTTTGACTGCCGAAGAACGTAAACCTGGTTGATTTGAACAACAGTAAGTTTTCTATTTGACTGAAAGTGAAATATGAGCTGTTCATTGAGAAATTTACCTTGAATGAGGTTGCCCCCTAGTATAATCGTCATACAAGGAATGGTCCCATCTCTGCACAAATGATTAAGTTAATAACTTAAAGATGTATGTATAGAAATGGTCAGGGGGTTATTATTAATGACAAGATTGTGGTAACTACCCAAGAAGTTTTGCAGTGCTTTGGATTATTCGTAAAGGAGCATCATCACCAATGATAAGATTTCTGAGCCATTTAACAGCACCGAAGACGAAACCGATAATCTGAAAGCATCAAACATATCACATTTATTATCAACTTCATTCCTGGTATATATTCCTCGGTGCTAGTCTGTAAATTGAACTTACTGCACCAAGTGTAGGTGGTGCAAGAAGCTCCTCCAATATCTCATGGAGGAAGTCTGCTACTTTTCTCCAAAACCCTGTCTCTTCCTTTACCACTTCTTTTTCCTCGTCTTCAGGTGCATCGAGGAGATGAGTCTTATGATCAGCCTCTAAGTCACTATTGGATGATCTAATAGCTTGTTTCTCAGCTTCTTCCATGGCTTTAATTTTCATTGCAGACCCTTTTATCAGCCGGAATGTGTATGTCCATATGTAGAAACCCCCTAACTGCACAATTACCAGTATACGATTCGATTTCACATCACTATTCTCTTCATCTCATACCATTTTCAAGAAAAAGGAGAATGTTATGTTAACTTCACATACCGCCATGGAGAAAGAAGCGTAAGAGAGGCCAACGGTTCTGCATACACTCCGGTTACCAAAGGGACTCTTGTCCTCATCGCATATTGCTGGGACAAGTATGATTGGTAGGTTCCCCATATTACCTTATAACCAAAATTAACTTTCTCATTAGAAACAATACAAGTTGGGTCCATTGAATTCAAATAGTTTTGTAAAATTACCTGAAGAACAAGTTGCAACAATAAGACCTTCAAGATAAGGAGGCGGTTTTAGAATCTTAACAACCATCCAACCAAGAAGTCCTCCGATTAGAAATGTAAGTCCCATATTCACCGGCATAAACCACCTACAGTTAAATATTTATCTTTTCACCGTTTTTACTTAGTTACCATGATCCAAACAAGAGTTACAAAAAAAAAACATAAGAAAATTCTTCTTACCATGAGATGATGTCTTCAAGTGTGACCGTCTGGGCTAAATTTGCAAACATGAGAGCAGGTGCAAATAGTACAAACACCACCTAAAAAAATGAGTTTATTAACAAAAAAAACAAAACAAATCTTGATTGTTTGATAGTTTGTTTTTTATAGATAAAAAACAAACCATTCAATGGAAGTTAAGATTGGTTTTACCTTGTTCATGGAATTGCGAGCTTCAACAGGGAAGAGTTTGCAGCGATCAGAAGCCAAGAAAGCTCCCACAAGACTTATGATGAGAACTTGAATAACAGGCATAGAAGCCACCTCTAACAACGACCAGAAACCCATTTTTTATGTGATTCTTAAGACTGATGATGAATGGATTATTTATGGATCTCTTCTTTCTTCTTCTTGTGCAGTTTATCTGCAAAGAAATAAAAGCCTAAGAAGAGAGCAAAGGAACGGAGTAAGGACAGAGATTTCCATTGACTATATATATATATATATATATATAAACTTACAGAAAGAATTTTGATTAAATTAAAATTCATAGAGTTGAGACATGCCAGAGTTTTAAATCTTTTGAGACCCATATTTGGAGGAATAGAAGAAGCTATTTCAGGTTGAAACTAATACTGTTCTTTCCATGTTAATATTTCAAAATTTCTGTAAATAGGCTTTCTCACGTTGAAACTAATATTGGTCTTTCGATATTAATGTAAATTTTGTTTTGACTCTATTCACATAAACCAATTAAATATTCGATTAGTCTCTATAGATATATATATATATATATATATATATATATATATATATGGTAATTTAGATAGGGAAGAATAACATTGATGGAATATTTTTTATTTGTTGTTGTAATTTGACTTGAATTGGAATTAATTAATGACCTAATTTCTAGTAATAGATTAATTATCGAAACCTTTTTCTAACTCGAAAAAATTGTTTTATAAAAATACAAAAATTTGTCGAATTTGGCATTACGTTTGTTAAAAAAATTGTTTAGTTTACTGTCCAAAAGTAAAAGTAACCGATGGTACAAAGAATAAAGTATTTGATTATGTGATGTGTTTTTTTTAATGGAGACGATGATGTGATATATAATACGAATATTGCGTTTGGTAAAGTTTAGTTTGTAGATATCTCCAATCAGCTACTATAAAGGTTGTGAAAATAAATGGATACATTGTAAAATGTTGACCCCAAGTTAAGTATGGTTGAAAGCTATATTGACAGTTTGTTAAAAAAAATAATGGAAAATAATTTCAAGTAATTAACAAATAAATTAATGATGGACCCCAAATGGCAAATATCAAAGATTCAGGATATGGGAAGACCCGATGATTGGATCTACTTATTTCATTTTCATGTGAAATTAAATAACTCTTCTGGTCAACATGTTTTAAAATAAAGAGATAATGTATGACACGTTCATGTTTACAAGCAACATCTAATGTGTGTATATTTTAATGAAAACAAAACCCTTTAAAATCAAGATAATGCAAGATCAATCCCAATTTATCAAAACTACATAAAAGTCTTTAATATAGTTAAACCTTGTAACATCGTTTTTATATGGAAATTAGAACATGCATGCTCGTTTTGGGTAAAACGATTATGTTGTGAGACTATTGTTTAGGCTTTGCGTGCGTGATCGTTATTATAAGAGTACGAGTTCAAACGGATTCAGAAGAATTTTTTCTAGATTTCTAGGATTCAAACACAAATTGGTTATAACTGTTGGACTAAGCTTGAAATAACTTGTGGTCCAAGTTATTCTTAATTTTCGAGTTATGAGAAATTAGGAAAATATGCATATTTGGGAGTTGTCTAAATATGTATAATTAACAAAAGGATTTTTAGGTCTAATAATATATAAGTAGATGCTGAGCTTGTGGTATATCTTATGAGTTTGAGATTGAGAACTTTAGTTTTGAGTATTTTTTAAAGTTAATAAAGAGAGGTTATTCTTTGTTAATCTTGAGTTCATCATCTTTGATTTCTAGATTTAGTATCAGAGATTAAGGTGAAGCTAAGGTATCATGAAAATAATTCGATAGTGCTGTCTACGGGAAAATCAAAGGAAGGAGGAGGATCTTCTTCAATCCAATGTCCTATGCTTACTTCCACAAATTATACGGTATGGGCTATGCGAATGAAGATTTGTCTCAAAGTGCGCAAAGTTTGGGAAATCATAGAAACTAAGACAACGGACGATGAGAAAGACAACATGGCGATGGCGTTGTTGTTTCAGTCGATACCCGAAACACTTATCCTACAAGTCGGTGAGCTAGACACGACAAAGAAAGTGTGGGGAGCGATTAAAGCAAGACATATGGGAGCAGAGAGAGTCAAGGAGGCGAGGTTACAAACTCTGATGGCCGAATTCGACCGTTTGAAGATGAAAGAATCTGAGACTATTGATGACTTCTCGGGAAAATTGTCCGAAATATCGGCAAAGTCAGCTGCCTTAGGAGTAAACATTGAAGAATCTAAACTGATCAAGAAATTTCTCAAAAGTCTTCCTCGAAGAAAATATATACATATAGTGGCATCCCTTGAACAAGTCCTAGACCTCAAAACTACAAGTTTCGAGGACATCATTGGACGCCTAAAAGCCTATGAAGAACGTATTTTCGAAGAAGAAGAAGAAGCTCAGGAGGTTCAAACCAAGTTGATGTATACCAACACTGAAAATCAAAACCAATACTCCTATGGAGGCAGAGGACGTGGAGGACGATTCTACTCAAGGGGTAGAAGTCGTGGCCGATACAATGGAGGAAGAGACTTGTCGAGGATCACATGTTTCAGATGTGACCAAACTGGTCACTACGCATCAAGTTGCCCAGATCGTTTACTTAAGTTGCAAGAAGCTCAAGAAAATGAAAAGGATGATACAGAAGAAGCGGATAAGCTCCTAGTACATGAAGTGGTGTACTTAAACGAGAAAAATTGTATACCAAGCGACTATGAGACTAACACCGGAGAAGAAAACATATGGTATCTCGACAATGGGGCTAGCAACCACATGACAGGAGACCGAAGATACTTCACAAAGATTGATAACTCAGTTACCGGAAAGGTTTGCTTTGGTGATGATTCACGAATAGACATCAAAGGGAAAGGATCAATATCATTCCTTGACAGAAACGGCGACTCAAGAATAATGACAAGTGTCTACTTCATTCCGGACTTGAAGAGCAATATCATTAGTCTCGGACAAGCTACTGAATCAGGATGTGACATCAGAATGAGAGGAAATTATCTAACAATGCATGATAGCGATGGGAAGCTACTTGTCAAAGCTAGCAAATCACGAAATCGTCTGTATAAGGTTCGAATGGGAATAATAAAACCAGAGTGTCTACATCTAACCATGATGAATGACTCAAGTAAATGGCATGCAAGGTTGAGACATGTGAACCTTGAGACAATGAGGAACATGATTCAAAAGAAACTCATAGAAGGAATTCCACAATTAAACATCGAAAAGGAGATATGTGGTTCATGTCTACTCGGCAAACAAACAAGTCAAGTGTTCCCACAAGCCACCATATATCAAGCTCATTCATGGAGATCTTTGCGGACCTATAACACCAAGTACGATGGCTGGGAATAGGTACATCTTAGTTCTCATCGATGATTACTCTAGATACATGTGGACAACGTTGTTGAAAGAAAAGAGTGATTCCTTTGACAAGTTTAAAAAATTTAAAGGTTTAGTGGAGGAAGAATCAGGAGCAAGTATACAGACTTTCAGGACAGATAGAGGAGGAGAGTTTGTGTCACAGGAGTTCAACACATTTTGTGATGACGCCGGCATAAAACGACATCTCACCGCACCATATACTCCTCAACAGAATGGTGTGGTTGAAAGACGTAACAGAACAATAACGGAGATGGCAAGGAACATTATGAAACACATGCGCGTGCCAAATTACTTATGGGGAGAAGCAATAAGGCATTGTACGTATCTGATAAATCAAATTCCTACAAGAGCATTGAAGGATAGAACTCCTTATGAAGTTTTCAAGGATAGAAGACCAAACATCGGTCACCTTCGTATATTTGGATGCATTGGGTATGCGAAAATGGAGATACCACATTTAAAGAAATTAGATGATAGATCTCGCATGCTTGTTCATCTAGGCACTGAACCAGGTTCAAAAGCATATCGGTTACTAGATCCACAAAGTAGAAAAATTGTGGTAAGTAGAGATGTTGTTTTTGATGAAACAAAGGGTTGGAATTGGAAAACAAACATCTCAGATCAACAACAAGGTGGAAGTTTCAGAGTTGAAATTGGAGATTTTGGCAATCACGGGATCCAAGAAACAAACAGCTCTGTCGAAACAGAGCATACCGAAACAGAGCAAGGCAACGATAATTTTGAAACAGAGCACAATGAAATTGAGTCTGTAACAGACCAAGAGCAAGATACAGAGATCTTAGATGTTCAAAAGCAGCTCCCAGTCTTGAGACGTTCACAAAGACAAATTGTAAAGCCTAAGCATCTTGAAGATTTCATTTTTGCTCGCGGAAGAAGAAGGAGAAAGGCTATTATTCTGTTTGAACGATGAACCAAGAAACTTCAATGAGGCAAAAGAATCAAAGGATTGGATGCTTGCATGTGAAGATGAAATTTTCTCAATCAAGAAAAATCAGACTTGGAATCTTGTAGAACTACCAAATGGAGCAAAACCTATTGGCTTGAAGTGGGTGTTTAAACTTAAACGAAATTCTGATGGAAGCATTAATAAGCACAAGACTAGAATCATTGCCAAGGGGTATGTACAACAGTATGGAGTTGATTTCGATGAAGTGTTTGCTCTAGTAGCTCGTCTTGAAACTGTATGACTCCTTATCAGTCTCGCAGCTTCAAATAATTGGGAAATACACCACCTTGATGTTAAAACAGCTTTTCTTCACGGAGAGTTAAAGAAGACTGTGTTTGTCACTCAACCAGAGGGATTTGAAGAAAAGGGTCAGGAAGACAAAGTTTATAAACTCAATAAAGCTTTGTATGGCTTAAGGCAAGCACCAAGAGCATGGAACAACAAACTGAATTCAATCCTACATGAACTTCAGTTTGAAAAATGTTCAAAGGAACCTTCGGTGTATCAAAAGAATGTAAGTGACCATCTTCTTCTTGTGGCAGTGTATGTAGACAATCTATTTGTCACATGAACAGATATAAACGTCATTGATAAGTTCAAAGGAGAGATGGCCTCCAAGTTTGATATGAGTGACCTCGGGAAGCTGACTTACTATCTTGGAATTGAGGTATGTCAACACAAAGGAGGAATAACATTGACTCAGAACCGCTATGCTTTGAAAATTTTGGAAGAAGCTGGAATGGCTGACTGTAATATGGTTCACACGCCGATGGAGTCTGGACTACAGCTGTCAAAGGCTAAGGATGAAAAAGAAATCGATGCTACATGGTTCAGAAAGAATGTTGGTTGTCTCTGTTACTTTCTTCATACAAGACCTGACTTGTCCTTTTGTGTGGGAGTGTTAAGTCGCTATATGCAGAGTCCTAAAGAATCTCACGGAGCTGCGATGAAACATTGCTTAAGGTATCTTCGAGGAACCACTACTCTTGGTTTAATGTTTAAATGCAGTGATTCAAAGATACCAAGGTTAGTAGGCTACATCGATAGTAATCATAATGTAGATCTCGATGATGGCAAGAGCACAGCTGGTTATATATTCTATCTTGGCGAAAGTCCAATCTGATGGTGCTCACAAAAACAGGATACCATGGCATTATCATCATGTGAAGCTGAGTTCATGGCAGCCACCAAAGCCGCTAAACAAGCGATTTGGCTTCAAGATCTTCTTGGTGAAATAATTGGAGATGATAACAAGAAAGTGGTGATTCGGTGTGACAACAAGTCAGCAATTGCTCTCACGAAAAATCCTGTGTTTCATGGTCAGAGTAAGCATATCCACATAAGGTTTCATTTCATTAGGGAGTGTGTTGAGAATGAGCAAGTTATTGTGGAGCATGTTCCCGGGACAAAGCAAAAGGCCGACATTTTGACGAAAGCACTTGGTAGGATCAAGTTCAAGGAGATGAGAGATCTCATTGGAGTTCAACAGTTCGCAAAAGATAATTTCAAGCTTAAAGGGGAGAATGTTGGATTAAGCTTGAAATAACTTGTGCCCCAAGTTATTCATAATTTTCGAGTTATGAGAAATTAGGAAAATATGCATATTTGGAAGTTGTCTAAATATGTATAATTAACAAAATGGTTTTTATGTCTAATAATATATAAAGAGATGATGATCTTGTGGCATATCTTATGAGTTTGAGATTGAGAACTTTAGTTTTTGAGTATTTTCTAAAGTTAATAAAGAGAGGTTATTCTTTGTTAATCTTTGAGTTCATCATCTTTGATTTCTAGAATAACCAAATCGAACTTCATAATCAAACGCATTTACCTCAAAATATTAACCACAATCCAACAAACAAAGAAAACTCAAAATCAAATTGATAACTCGAAAACTCTAAAACCTACAAGTAAAACGCTATACCCAAAATCGAGCTTACATGACAAAGATAAACTCTAAATCTCGATCTTCTCTAGTTCTAAACATTTAGCTCTTCTAAATTGACAATTCTCTTATAAAGCATATGAATTGAATTGGAGTGTTGTCTTTTTATTTCTCTCTGAAATAATATATATATATATATATATATTGATAGAAGGGTTGACACGCCTATATATAATATCAAACAAAAAAATAGATTAATATACTAATATGTCCTCAGAATATTCCGAGTTGAATATACACATATGGAACATAACACATGCAATCATAGATGCGTATTAAATGGATCTAAATTGGTAAAATGATTTTCCTACAACTCATCATATATAATGCCAGGGCATAAAAGATCATCACATCATCATCAGCATCTTTTATATTTAAATCACCTCCAGATTCTTTGGCTTAATCATTGGTATTGAATCTTACAGGGTATATTCATACATCTGAAATTTTAAATTTGGATTTTTGCAATAATATATGATTTAAAATCGACTATATCAAATCTGCAATTAATTAAAAAGACAAGAACGTGTAACATGTTATGTGTTTATCGTTTTCTTGGTAAAAAAATCAGTGATAATTAATTTATTACCCCATATTCTAAGTTTTCCTAAAAAGAACTTGGAATTATAAATCCTAAGACCATATTTACATATGGATTCATGGATTATGATTCATTCCAAGAAATGAACACAAACATAATTAAACCTAGCGACCGAGATCGATGAAGAAGAACATGCACATGTGTCTGAATTATATATTCATGGCCGGCACTGGGTACGTATGATTAGAAATAAGTATCTGAAGATTAATTTTTTTTAAACGAGAAAGGACAGAAAAAGGTACCTGAATCATGTAAGAACTCAGAAATATCTATCTCCTGATGTAGAAAATCATATAAAATTATTCTGCTTCTCCGTGATTTAAGGTTTTTGTTTAGTTTTTGTATTTACGAAACAAGTAAAATAGAATAGACCAATGGAGACTTAACATTAAAACAACAACAAAATAAACCAATGGAGACAGAGATAAATATGATACACGGTGACAGTGTTGCTCTTCTTATTTTACTTTTCTTCTTCCTCTATAGTTGGCAAGAAAGACTTCTTTCTTTGTCCTTATATGATTAACTAAATTTAACTCTTCTTATTTTTTCTTGGTCTACGTCGAGAAACGTATCCATTAGAAACAGAAAACAGTTTATACACATCACAAACATATAAATTAAGTTTAAACCTCACGATCTCTACCGCTATGTAACATGGTTTCTAGAGCCAAACTAGCCATGAATTAAACTCTAAATTCATAAACTTAAACCTTGTACAACCAACAATTCCGCCAAAATCACGTCTGATATCGACAATTCTCCATTTGCATATAAACATCGATCAAAGTAATTTTACAATCTGCTCTAAGCCTTTTGTTTTTTTCGGTGTACGTAGCATATTTATAGTTATTATATATGTTTGTTTTTTGGGTCAAAAAAGGCTTGAATAAAAAAAAAAGAAAAAAAGAAAGAAAGGTTGAATATGGTTAATAGCTATTTGTCTCATTATTCACCAAATGATCATTCACTCTCTATAATAGATATATATATATATCATATATAATTTCAACGAAAAATATACGGCTGCTCCACAAATTATTATTATGTATATAAAAACACATGACACATGCATAGATGCGTATGTGTGTCTTTGCGTAGAGCTGGAGGATAAAGTGGACAACAAACAAATTAAATAAACCAATAATTTATACTGAGATCATATCGTTTAGAATCAGCTATGAGCTAACATCACAACTCAATCATTTTACCATTTTTAATATCAATCATAATTAAACGAAAATAATCAATAGACGTATATAAAAAAAAAACAAAAATATAGTTCACAACGCGTAAGTTTTTTTTTTTTTTTTGGAAACACTTAAGTTTGTGTCTGCAGTCTGCGTATTCGTGAAAAACAAAAATCCCGATATCGTATATTCGAGATTTTTAAAACCAAAATTAAAGTCCATTAATGTGCACCGAACTTGAATTTAGTCTCAATTATATATATGAACAATCAAAGACAAACTCAAATGGAATGCTAAAATATAGCGGTGAGATAAAATCGATTAAGAGAACACATGCATGTGACTAAATTATTCTCCCACGTACGAATCCAAGAACTATGGACGATTTCTCTCAAGCAATATATATGTAGGAGAGATAAATAAATACACATATGAGGAAATAAGAATTGACATGGAAACAAAAGAAAGATTTACTTTCCGCTCAAATGGAGCATCCAATGTAATTATGTATCCAAAGCACTCAGTGAGGTCACGACAACAGATTAGCTGCAGCGTGGACCGCATACTTTTTTTACAGTGGGTAAAAACTTCCTAGTTTTGAAGAGAATAATAGAGAATGTGATACGGTAAGGTTAATAGATCATAATATAGTAGTACCTTTCTGACTAATAGCAGTGTAACACGATCTTTTTGTTCTTCTTTTGATTATTATTTTATTGCGTCTTAAATTCTTCAGAAATTTATGTAGAGATAAGTGAAAAAATATATCACGTTTTTTTTCCATTTTAGAAATCTCAAAAGTTCGGACCGGCCCTACAACTGTACTATGTTCCGGTTTTTCCGGTTCAGTCACTTTCATTTACAAGTTAAAAAATAATGTAATCACTATTTATATCCAAGCTCTCAATATATATTTTCCACTTCTCTGATCAAATGTCTCAACAATTTTGGAACCAAAATCATCATCATTTATTTTTTTCCAATGGAGATACCAACAATTTTGGGTCAGTGCTTTAACGTTCACTGTTCGAGTGGTTGCGCCGAATAAAATCCAAATTGAATATTCTTTTACCAAGTTTGTTCTCAAAATTTGTTAGCTTATATTATAGGCCCATTTAAGGCCCAATATTTGTAATTCATGGGACACCTTTTGCTCTGTTGTTAATCTTTTTGGACTTTAGGCCTCAAGTAGAATACGTGTATGTATGGGTAATGGTATATTCAAATCCATTTTTTGTTAACTGTGTTCAAATTCACTCCACAGTCTCCACTTTTAGACCATTTTTTACTAAATAATCCGGGGTGAATATTGATTAACTCTTTCGGGTGAATGTATTTATCGAATAGCTTTTATACACCAGATTTTCTGATATATTTGATGGAAACTGAGACTAGAGGAAAACGAGTTTCTAGACCATATTATTTATGGAAGAAGAACTAATGATTTATTTTTATTTTTAAAAGAAGAAGAACTAATGATATTGGTAAAACTTATTTATTATTGTTGAGATTCTAGATATAGTTTTCAAGATCACTATTCAATAGAGAACCAAAAAAAAAAACACCTAATCAAATGACAGCTGGAAAAACAAGAAGATCGAATCACATAAATTATGAATTCGACAAATATCTTCTGATATCATAAATCTCGACGAGAACATGAACCTCGAATCCACTAAGAAAAAGTTTTGAAATTTCCCGTATTTAATATTTTTCTTGCGTTCTCACGGTCTCACCAAGAAGGTGTGAACTGAACTCTATTTGTAGAGTCTGGTTTCCACTATTAATAATATAGATAGAATTAGAATCAAGAAAATAGACATTGGCTGGTAACTGGATGCGATGGCTAGACATGCATTAAGAAAATGTGAAATATGTATTAGTTGTTGCAGCAAAGTTGGCGGTTCTCGAAATCAGTCACGAGAAGTCAGAAGTGGTCATGCTATGTGCTAGACTTAATATGTAATACAGCTAAATTTAATTTGTGACTGAACCATGTTAATTATACCCTAAACAAAAGCATTTAGATTCAGCTTTACAATTAAAAAAGCTTAAAATATCTATATAAATGATGTAATCTTTTTTTGTGTGAAACAAATAGTAATATTAAAAATGTATATGAATATTGCATTTGATCGTGAGTCGTCAAAAAACGTAATAACTTAGACGACAATGTAAAATTAATAGCACAGCATGAATTGGACGGCCTATTCAAGATTCTAAATTTTGACAACTTCAGCTAATATAGCAATTTTTATAAGGGTAATATTTTTTTTTGATATAATCATAAAAGTCAAATCAGTCAGCATCATTCACATACTGAAATTAAATAGTAAATAATTTAATATGAAAAACATTCAATATTCAAAGTTTTAAACACAGATTGACGGAAGCGTAATAAGTTTATGAATGATATATGAATTTATGAATTTATGTTGTGCAAAAAAAGAGGTTAAAAGAGAGATCCAGTTTTTTTTAAAAAGCAAAATATCAAGTTTCTTGAGTCTTTTGTTTACTCTTATGCTAGGTTGCATAAAAACCGAAACGGATATAGTGAAGTGAAATATGTAGAAATGATTTTATTAAGAAATTGTATATATTAGAAATATGAACACACACACATATTTATATATATAATAAAAATATATAGTAAAATATTAAAACCATATTTTCAGGAAAATATATTTTAAACAACATAAATCCAACATATAAATATTAAGTATTTTAAGTAGAAATAAAATATCATAACCATCAAAGTCAAAGATTTAAATCAGCATTTTCAATCGTATTTTTAAGATATTTAAATTTTATTTTAATAATTATAATAAATAATATATGTACTTCATATATCAAATTATTTACTTATTAAATTTTCAAATAAAAATGTAAATTTTCATTATGTTTCCAAAGGAAAAATGGACGTTTCCATTATGTTTCCAAATTGCAATTTTTAGGAAACATCTTTCTAAAAGTTTCACCGTGTTTCTAAAAATTTCTGTTTTTGAAATGTTTTTAAAACAAGAAACGGACTTCAAACCGAATAGAATATCCATCGCCATGCTACCAAACACTTTTATTAACGTTCGGTAATTTTTCTTTAAACAATAATAAAAGTACCCATTTTATGTAAATCTACAAAATATTACAAATTAGAGCTCGTCATATTTCAGGAGGCAGGTACAAATGTCCTATAATTGAGGGACAACGTAATTATCAACATGCAAATGCTTTGTTTTCTTTATTTGGTTGGGTGAGAAAGATAAAAAGCAAACGTTGCCGTTCGTATTTTATAAATATTTTAAGTGTAGTCATAAAATTAAATTAACGTCTCTTCTATTGGTTTATGAAAGACATCCACAAATCCTGAAATCCACCGGAACAGACAAAATAAAAGTATACAAAAATCAATCACTTTTTTAGTTGCAAAATAATAGTACTTGCTTTGAATATATATCAAGAATAAAACCATATTGTAGTATTTTGGTTCAAAGGGATTGGGGAACCGCTACTTTCAGAAAGAGGCTTTAGATTTTTCATACTTTTTAATATTTGATTTGTTTTATATTTTTTGTGGGGAAAAACAAAGCCAAAATTATGCTAAAGATTTATGTTTTACATAGAATGTGAAATCAAATTAGAAAGTTATATATAATAAAGCATTGAAAACAAAAATGTTTGAAAAGGAAACACCACCGCTAGTCTCTCAGCATCTACTACCTTTATGCTCCAAGTAGCCAAATACCAATTTTTTTGGGCAGCAAGAAAATAATGGTAAGGCCTAATTTTTGTTTTATCAAGAATTCCATATATTATTAACAAAAAAAAATTCCTCCAATATAAAACCATGGTGCTAAAAAATCGAATAAAAAAAACTTTATTTCCAATGATATTCAATCAAATTTTGAGTATCCAATGTTTCCAAATTTAGTAAGGTTTTCGATTACAAAATCTATTAATAACGTATGGAAATAATATTATGTATTTGTAGTTTTCTGTTGTTAATTTTTGATATTTTCATAGTTTTTTTTTTCGGTAACCGCTATTACAATATCAAAATCAGTATTAATAGTGTAGATACCAAGATAAACTTCATTCTCTTACAATTTCCAAAATTGATCTTGCTTAAGTAAAAAACAAGGCAATCAAAATCTCTCAATCAAAGCCACACTTCACTGCCTTCAACTTTAAAAACCTGTTTCACGCGCCATTGACTATACAAAAAAAAAACTATTTCACGCGCTTCATTATTATTTTCTTGTCGTTTCCACGCGCTTTATTCACTGTCGTTTCCACGCGCTTTATTCACTGTCGTTTCCACGCGCTTTATTCACTGTCATTATTTCCTCTGTCTGAAAAAAACCATAAATGACAAAGAAAAAGTAAAATTTTTAAATCAATCTGAAATTCCTCAAAGAGAATCTATAGTTTCCGGCAAACAGATTTATCTTTTGGATCTTCCACTGAATTGGGTTTCTAGAAATAGTTACAAGTTCAAGTCTTTCTGCAACCGCGTGAAACGGCAGAAATCTATTTGATAGTTTCCGCAAATGTGATTAAAAGACAGCTCATCACTCTGTCAACTTCTACTGTATTAAGTAGCCGAAGCAGTTACACCAAACTTTGTTTCTGAACAAAAAGATTAAACGCGGAGTTATGGGATTTGACGGTTCTCTGCTTCGGCGGCTGATTTGTCTCAGTTTCTTCTTGTTTCCGGTGGTGGTTTCGGCGGAGTCTGAGAGGAAAATTATACATAGAGAGCTTAATCAGACGCCGACTTGGGCTGTTGCTGCTGTTTGTACTTTCTTCATTGTTGTTTCTGTTCTTCTTGAAAAGCTTCTTCACAAAGTTGGAAAGGTATGCTTTTTTTTTATATGCTAAAGTTTAGTCCTTTTTTTCTAATTATGTGAAGATTTTTGAAAAACAAAAAACTGTCTTTGTCTTTGAGATTTTGGGGTTATGCTCATATTTTGAATTGAGTGTATTTTTCTTGAAGTGAACTTGTTCTTGATTTTAGGTTCTTGTTGGAACGGTGTGATTTTTTTTTTATGCTAAATGTTTTTCCTTGTTTTGTGTTTATGTTAAACTTGAGGTTTTAGTGGAAATGCCAAGATGGGTTCGCTTTGATTCGAAAAGAAAAACTGTCTTTATCTTTGAGATTTTGGGTTTATGTTCTTTGTTTTTTATATTAGGTTCTATGGGATCGGCACAAGAGAGCTCTTCTTGATGCTTTGGAGAAGATCAAAGCAGGTGAAAATTTGCTTTTTTGATAACTCTTTTGTTTGGAATTTGGAAATCTCTATCTTATCAAAATGTTTTTGGAAATCTCTTGGTTAAGTTCTTGATATAAATTGTTTCCTCTTTGTTGTAGAGTTGATGGTTCTTGGATTCATCTCTTTGCTTCTGACATTTGGACAAAGCTACATTTTGAGGATCTGTATCCCTTCGGACGTTGCTCATACGATGCTTCCTTGTCCTATCCCTGCTCCCTTGAAAAAGGAGGAAGATGACAAAGGGGAAAAACACAGGAGACTTTTGTGGTTTGAGCACAGATTATTATCTGGAGGTGAAGCATCTTCCACAAAATGCAAAGAGGTGAGAGTTTTGTGTTTTTTTCATTGAATCACATATAAATCTTTGCTGATTCGAAGATTGTGTAAAATGATACAATGTTAATGATGGGACAGGGTCATGAAGAGCTTATCTCTGCTGAGGCACTTCATCAATTACACATCCTTATATTCTTCTTAGCTGTTTTCCATGTTCTTTACAGCTTCTTGACTATGATGCTTGGGAGGTTGAAGGTACTTTAAAAAACCATTTCCAAATTTATAGTTCAACATCTCGGTTTCGTTCTCAAAGATTGTTGGTTTTTTTCAGATTCGTGGATGGAAGCATTGGGAGAAAGAGACATCATCCCACAATTACGAGTTTTCAACAGGTACTTATACGTTTCCTTTGACCTTGCTTGATGCTTCTCTATCTCAATTCTCATAGTTTATCGTCTTGAGCTTTGTGGTATCTTGAGAGCTCTGATTAGTGACTCTGTATGTTTGCTGTTCTTGTTTATAGATACTGCCAGATTCAGGCTAACTCATGAAACGTCTTTCGTAAGAGCGCACACCAGTTTCTGGACTCGGATTCCGATCTTTTTCTATATTGTAAGAATTATCATCATCTTGCTTCTAGTTTCATCCTAGTCATCTCCAAAAATAGAGTTTGGAACTATTCTTGATCTGGTTCTCACTTTTGGTTAATGAAATGTGTTTCAGGGATGTTTCTTTAGACAGTTTTTCAGATCCGTTGGGAAAACTGACTACTTGACATTACGAAATGGATTCATCGCCGTGAGTTTTTTCAACTTATGGTCCAATTGTCGATTTAGTACTATTTGTATTGTTTTTGCTGAGTCTCTCTGTTGTGGTTTGTGAAGGTTCATCTAGCTCCAGGAAGTCAATTTAACTTTCAAAAATACATAAAAAGATCGTTGGAGGATGATTTCAAGCTTGTCGTTGGTGTCAGGTAACATATAAGTTATCAAACACTTTCTATTTAACAAGTGTAAAATTGAATTTTTTTATTAAAAACACTAATGATTGCTTTCTTATTGCAGCCCTGTCTTGTGGGGGTCTTTTGTGATATTCCTCCTCCTAAATGTTGAAGGTGAGTATCTAAGTTGTGTAAACTAATGCTTAAATGGACTCTCTCTAATCTTCTTGCTTGGTATTTTCAGGCTTCAAGATGTTGTACATCGGCACTGCACTACCGGTTATTGTAAGATCAAAATAGTCTAAATAGAGTTTATCTTTAAGGGATTCTTGATTCACAACTTTTTGACAAACTAGTTTTTTTTTTCCAAGATAATTTTAGCCGTAGGGACAAAGCTTCAAGCGATTATGACAAGGATGGCTCTCGGGATCACCGATAAACATGCGGTGGTTCAAGGAATGCCACTTGTACAAGGCAACGATGAGTATTTCTGGTTTGGTCGTCCTCAATTGATTCTCCATCTCATGCATTTCGCTTTGTTCCAGGTACATAGAAACAGAGAAAATCACATAACACAAGTTCACTACTCTATGGTTCAATTCTTTTCTTAACTCGTCTTTCATTTACTTCGCAGAACGCGTTTCAGATCACGTATTTCTTCTGGATATGGGTAAAAATTTTGGATTTTACTTTGTTTTTTCTTAAGCATTTCTTTGGTTACAAGAATAACTAATCTTCTTTTTGTTTTCCATATCTGTAATGCAGTATTCATTTGGAAGCGATTCTTGTTACCATCCTAATTTCAAGATTGCGATTGTAAAAGTAGCGATCGCGTAAGTATCTAAGCTATGAGACGTAAAAGTTATTATATGTTTCTGCACTAACATGATAGATAATTCAGTAATCTTGTTTCCTTTTTTTTTTATCTTGTAGTGTAGGAGTATTGTGCCTTTGCAGCTACATAACACTTCCTCTTTACGCACTCGTAACTCAGGTAACCTAGCTTTGTTCATAATCGATAAAACTTAGCATTCTCAATGAATGTGTCAACCGATAAATCTGTGTATATTTCAGATGGGTTCGCGAATGAAGAAATCGGTATTTGATGAGCAAACATCAAAGGCGATCAAGAAATGGAGAATGGCGGCAGTGAAGAAGAAGCAGAAAGGTTCCAAAGTTGGCACTTCTAAGAGACTTGGTGGAGATGGAAGCGCGAGCCCTATGTCATCAACGGTTAGGTCTACTTCGTCCGTGCGATCATTGCAGCGTTTCAAAACCACAGGACATTCAGTGAGGTATGAAGGACTTGACCCTGAAACATCGGATCTCGATACAGACAACGAAGCTTTGACTCCTCCTGCATCTCCTCCAAGCTTCGAGCTTGTTGTAAAGGTTGAACCAGCTAAGCTAGAGACCAAGACCGGTGAGACTAGCCATGAGGGTGAAACTGATTCTAAAGAGTTCTCTTTTGTTAAGCCTGCACCGAGTAAAGAACCGTCCCAAGACAGGTGAGACTAGCGAGAGTAGAGTTCTCTTTTGTTTATCATGCGTTGAGTATTGAATCATCGTAGAATAATATGTCATGCGGAGATTTGTTTTGGTTTATTTGTCTAATGCTTTTGTAAATCAATGTCGTAGTGACGAAGTAAAGTATTGACGACCATATTAATTAAGTTAGATATTTCTTTTCCCACTGCCTCTAGTGCACGATTAAAACATGTGAGAAAATATATCACTCAACTTGACCATATAATTGTCCTTTAAAATCACGTTCGCTTTCATTATATAATCTATTTTACTTTATGCATATGTGTTCTTAGGTTCTTAGAAATCAAGGTTTGCTCTACTATATTTCCTATAGAATTGGTTCATATTCAAGATTGTGAACATATATATATATATATATATATATATATATATATATCAGTTTTTTCAATATAACACGAGTGATAGCTAGTAGAATCACCAAAAGCTTGCGTAAAAATGTGTTTGGGTAAGGATATTAGAATCACCAAAGATGATTAGATATGAAGCCAAACAATGATTTGCATCTATCTGATTTTATGGGTAATATGTTTGTGTTTTGTATGAAGAGGAGGAATGATCTTGTACCAAAATTTACTAAACCTTGAGACTGAGAGATTGTATGTCTTATCGAAGACCAATATTTGCATAGACTATTGGGTTTATGTGATAACATATTTGATTAGTTCGTCAAAAATGTTGCATGGATGAAACACAGAATTTAGGTATATGAATGGTATATGACTTAGACGAATTGATGATTAATCTATTGATCTCGGAGAAGGATCGCAGAAAGGTTAGAAAATGCTTAGTTATGGCTGAGAATATAAGAGCTGCCCCACTTTCCCGGGATAAGAATGTTACAATGGACCACATAGTTGAGATGAATATAAGAGCTGCATAAGTTTTTTGCTGCCTTTCCATCGCCCAAGTGGTCTAACATCATTACATTTGCTCAAGTTTTGGTCACATCTCATCAAGACTGGCTTTCCAAGGATTGATTTATTGTCACCATAGGAGCATTCACTTTTCTCATGGAGATCTTTTCTCTACAATTATTGTTGTAAACCTTTCTTGTTTATTTTTTATATTAGACTAGATTAGGACCCGTCCAATGGACAGATTTTTAAATTTTAAAATAAATTAAATTTTAAAATATTCATTAAATTAAATATTTGTTGTTAGTGATATATCTTAAATTGTTTTTGGGAAAGAAGTATAAAACAGTTTTTTGTTAGAAAATAAATTTATTTACAAAATGTTATTTTCTACATAAAATAATTTATTTAACTTTCTATATTAAAATTTATTATTAACATATTAAAATATATATCATGTCCATTAGCTTTTTGTTTCATCTTGTTGTTTACTTTTCCGACCAATGTGTTAGATAAGTTTGGACAAAATATTTTAAACCCGAATAACCAAACCGAATCCAACCAAAAAAGGGATACCAATCCGACAAAAGTCCGAATGGGTCCTAGACTTCTATATCCGAAAGACCAAACCCGAACCGAGAACTGAATGAATACCCAAAATACTTAAAATAAAATTATATACTCAAAAAGCTTAATTATATTTAGATTTGATATAACCCAATTACCCTACAATCATAAACCTGAAATATTAATTATTTTAATACCAAAATAACTAAAATACCCAAAATTAACCAAAAATATCTGAAAGTTCTTAGTTATATTTGTAAAACTTTAACCAATTTTTTAATAGTTCTATTATACTCATTCAATTGTTTCGTTCAAATAATTAGAAGCGTGTAAATAATTATTGGAGCTTAAATAATATAAAAATCAAAAGATCTAAATTTGAAATGGAAAGTTTAAATTTTATTGAAATAATAAAATTTAACCTATATTAGGAAAACGGAAAGTAAAAGTTACATACATTATTTTTTTTGTTTAGATGTTTTACTTTTCTGTTAAAGAAAATGAAAATAACACAATATTGTTTTACACATGTCAAAATCTGATCGATTAAGCAACATATGTCGTGATCATGCTAATTATAATCATTATTTTTATTAAAATAATTAAAAATGTGTAATAAAAAGAAATTAGTGGAGTTAAATAATATAAAAATCTAAAAATCTAAATTTGAAAAAGAAAGCTTAAACCTTATTGAGATAATAAAATTTAATCTATATTAGAAAAATATAAAGCAAAATTTATCTATTTAATTATTTAATTTTTTTGTTGTTTTTTTCTATTATGAAAAATAAAAAATAACCTAAATTTTTTTACACATGTCAAAATCCCATCAAATAATTAATATTTTCATTCAAATAATAAAAAATGTGGAATTAAAAACCATTTGGAACTTAAATAATATAAATTCTAAAAATCTATATTTGAAAAGGAAAGTTTAAACTTTATTGAGATGATAAAATTTAATCTATATTAGAAAAATAGAAAGAAAAAATTTATCTATTTTATTATTATTTGTTTTTGTTAGTTTTCATTTTCTATTATAAAAATTAAGAATATCATAATATTATTTACACGTGTCAAAATCTCATCGAATAAGCGACACATGTCATGATCTCATGAATTAGAATTTTGACATATGTAGGTTGATCGTGAGTACAACCCAAATTTATATAATAAGATATATTGTAAAATTGCATAGAGGCAAGTGTTTATTTGAACTAAAAATCGATTTATAAATAAATAAGACAAGAGATTTAAATACCGATCACTAATAATCAGCTTGCAGAAGAAGTATTTTATTAATCAAGCAAAACGAGCACATAAAGTTTTACAAATAACTTCAACAGTACAACATGTTAAGTTAATGATTTTTTTTTAAACTATATATTTCACATGTGTGTTTGCACTATATTATACATGCATATATATATATATATATATATATATATATATATCTTATTATATAAATTTTGGTTGTATTCACCAGAGCTCGACACATATCAAAATTCTAATTAACAGGATCACGATACATGTCGGTTGATCGTTTAGATGTTGACACGTGTATAAAACTTATGTTATTATTTTTCTTTTAAAAAAATAAAAACTAACAAAAATAGATAAATAATAATTATAGATAATTTTTATTTATTTATTTATTTACAATACGAGTTAAGTCTTATTATTTAGTTTTTAATAAAAGAAAAATAAACAAAACATGAGAAAACATATTTACTCTACGGCCTATCTAAATTTTGTTTTCAGCCCAATTACTCTCAGTATTACCAATCAGAGTTCAAATTTTAAAACAAAACCCGTCCAACGGATGAGTCCTAATCTAGTATATATATATTTAGTATATGCTTTTTTTTTATATTTGATTTCTTTACTTCCTTTTTGTTTAGTTTAAGTACTTCTCTGTTACTAATTTCCCTTATATTTTACATGGTTGAAAAAAAATATTACATTGTAATTGTTTATTTATACATATTTGTACTAAAATACACCGAAACCCGTAATGGCGTAATCTCTACAGGTCTGAAACTACAACATGTAATATTATTAGTTTTGTTCTAAGCGTCATTTGATCATGTGAACTCTAAGCTTTGCCTAAGATATTTTTTACAGTCGAGCTAACGACACTTGGTGTATATAATGTTTTCTATTTCTATCCATAGTTTAAGAAAACAATCAATTCCACCAAAAGAAAAAACCTAGGAAAAATCTCTAAGTGAAGGTGGGTAGGATTGACCTTGGAAGGAAGAATGGTGAGCGAGCGTTAGATGTAATAAATCGTAACGCTTTCAAAATGTCACACTCACATTCACGAGTCACAAAACCATGAAACTTTTGTTTTGATATTTTCCTAAACTGTCTCTATGTTAGAGATTCAAGATACGTGCGTAATTAATCACCGCTTTATTATTGGTCCACTCACAGGTCCACAAATGGAACAAACAAAAAAAAAAAGGTAAAATTCAATAACTTCTAAAGAAATTTTAGAGATGATGTGTTGAAGTATTGCATTAGTGGGAAAGAAAGTAATTGTAACGTACGTACAAAATTTAGGAAAAAATTCTCTTTTCTATTTAATAAACAACAGATTCTCTCCAAAGTAATTTAGGGAAAAAATGGCAAGCAAATTGGGTCCATTTCAGGACCAAAGCAGAGAAAGGCTTCTCTCCCGGAGTGGATGCTCAGATTCTAGCTTCAATGGCTTCAACAGGTGTTTCCGTAGGATCGCCAAATTGTTTTCAATGGGACATTCTGATCCTCAAAGGCTCTTCTTCGCGGTCAAGATGGGAATGGCTCTTGCACTCTGCTCCTTTGTCATCTTCCTCAAAGAGCCGTTGCATGATGCTAGTAAATTCTCTGTATGGGGCATCCTTACGGTCGTCGTGGTTTTTGAGTATTCCATAGGTATTTCATTTGTTCTCGATTTATTTTTTAAATTACCAGGAAGCTTGGGACGAAACCCATAATCTCCGCCAAATCCAAAACCACATCATATAATATTAGTTTCTTGCTAAACGTCACTCGGTCATATCACTTCTAAGCTTTGCCTATTGTACTTTTTACAATTGATTCTATTTTATCTATTCGTATCAACTTATTTTCACTAGTGTTAGACGTTAATAGATCATCATGCCAATGATCTTCTAGGCGTTAGAATCAAGCCATTTTGTTCTTAGGCGTAATTAGACTCCACTCTCCATACCATCATCATTTGTTTTAATTGTTAACTGTATTTTTTATTTCCCTCTAGTTTTTAAAATAAATAAATTATTACATAGAATTAAATTTCTAAGTATACATAATTATCCTAGTGTGTATTTGTTGTGTAATTTTAAAAAATTAATTTGATGGTTAGTTTATGCTGAGTTTTAATAAGATTAATAAACTGATAAATATAGTAGTTTATTGTTTTTGGATACATTGTTTTTGAATTTTGTTGCCTTCAATTTTTTTAAAGTTCTTAAATTTAATATTCTTGATTTTATCACATGAATGTTTTAATCTAAGTTTCATTTATAATAATGTTTTAGACTCTTGGCATCAAGTGTCTGAAAACTCCAATTCATTTCCCTAACTCAATGTTTAATTTGCAGGAGCAACTTTGGCCAAAGGGTTCAACAGAGCAATAGGCACATTCTCTGCTGCAGGACTTGCTCTTGGCATAGCGAGACTCTCTGTTTTATCCGGAGATTTCGAGCAAATCATCATCATAACCTGCATTTTCCTTGCAGGTTGCCTCATTTTCTTGTCTCCTACATGAGGTTTTGAAGATAAATAATCACACTTTCTCTATGATCTTAATCTATCAGGTTTCAGTGCTAGTTATTTGAAACTCCACCCGACCATGAAGCCGTATGAATATGCATTCAGGGTGTTTTTGTTGACATACTGTATTGTTCTGGTTTCGGGGAACAACACCGGAGATTTCTTTAGCCCTGCGTATTACAGGTTTTTGTTTATTGTGCTTGGTGCAACAATTTGTTTGGTTGTGAATATATTCATATTTCCAACATGGGCCGGTGAAGATCTTCATAAACTCGTGGCTAAAAATTTCAAGAGTGTGGCAAATTCCCTAGAAGGTAAACAAATATAACGTAAACTAAATGGGAAATTTAGATGACTGACCATTCGAATTCTTAAAATGTAATTATATCATATTGTAGATGTATTTATATATGAGATTCGATTAGACTTTGAATACATTTTATTTAAAATAATGTTACCATTTTTTCATAATGAATTTTACCAAAAGTTGTTCGGATTTATTATTTACTACGGGTGGACAATCCAGTTTATGGTTCAGTTTTTTTCGGTTTCTTCGGGTTTCGGCATTTTACTAATGTGTCATCTCTTGTTTTGTTTTGGGTTTTAAACTGTTGTTTTATCCTTAAATATTTTAGGATGTGTTCATGGTTACTTGCAATGTGTGGAATACGAGAGAATACCTTTGAAGATTCTCACGTACCAAACTTCTGATGATCCATTATACAGTGGGTATAGGTCCGCTATTCAATCCACAAGTCAAGAAGAATCTCTGGTATGTTTGAATTTTTTTTGGTATTTTTGAAGTTGAGACAACTAAAAAGAATTTGGATGTTTTTAGCATTAAGATTTGCCTGTTTTTCGCAGCTCGAATTTGCTATATGGGAGCCTCCACATGGACCTTACAGAACATTTAAGCATCCATGGAAAAACTATGTCAAACTAAGTGGTGCAGTAAGGCATTGTGCTTTCACGGTCATGGCAATACATGGTTGCATTCTTTCAGAGATTCAGGTTTCCTACATGAATCTGTTAATTTTCTTTATTTGGTTTTTCAAGTTATAGAAAAAAATGATATATTTGGTTTTGGTTCAACGAAATCTCTGTTTGTTTTCGGCTTGATTTTTGTTAAAAAGTTATTTAAAATAGAAACAAATATTGATTTATTTAATACATGTATATTTATTGCTATAATAAATATATAATTAAAATTATAAATTTAATGAATTTTGGTTAATTTTGCTCGGTTTCGGTTAAAAGAAGGGTTTAGATTTGGATTTAGGTTCAATTTTTTTGGATATTAAAATAGTGAACCAAATATATCGGTTTCATACTAACTACTAGGGCTAGGCAAAAAACCCGCACCCGAAAACCGCACCCGAACCCGACTCGAAAAAACCCGATCCGAAGTTTTAAAATACCCGAACAGGTTCTAGATTTCTAAACCCAAACACCCGAACCCAAACCCGATCCGTACCCGAACCCGAATAGATACCCGAACATACTCAAACTGTAAGAGCAGAATAATAATATATTGGTAATATATATACTTGTAATAATCCGAATGTTTAAAATATTTGGATATTTTAGATATTTTGGATATTTTATTTATTTTTGGATAGATTTATGTAAATATATCAGGGTTTTAGGGTATCTTCGAGTAGTTTAAATATTTTAAGACCAAAAATAACCAAAATAACTAAAATATTCGAAACCTTTTACTTATATTTATGAAAATATAACCAAATTTTATTTAAATTTAACCAATTTTTTATTCTTCTCTAATACTTTGGGTACCCGAACCCGAAGATACCCGATCCGAACCCGCCCGAAGTTATGAAATACCCGAACGGGTGCTGTACCTCTAACTCCGAACATCCAAAAAATCCGAAACACCCGAACGGGTACCCGAATGCCCACCCCTACTAACTACAGTATATCAGTTTGGTTCGGTTTTTTTGCCCACACCTAAATTGTGGAATACAAAAACTGTTTGGTGTAACATTGGTTGAATGATATGAGAACATTGTAATTCCTCTTTGGCAGGCAGCTCCAGAGAGACGACAAGCTTTCAGTCATGAGCTTAAAAGAGTTGGCAATGAAGGAGCAAAAGTTCTGCGTTTGATTGGAGAAAAACTAGAGAAAATGGAGAAGCTAAGTCCCGGAGAGATTCTCAAGGACGTTCAATATGCAGCAGAGGAGCTACAAATGAAAATAGACACTAAATCATACCTTCTTGTCAACTCAGAAAGCTGGGCGGCTAATAAAGCGGAAGCAGAAGAAGAAGCTCAAGAAAACAATCAGGACGAGACCAATGTGATCAAATCCTTAAGTCAGATTTGGGATACTAGCAACAATCAGAATCCAGCTAGTGGTAATGATGAACCTCAGACATGGATATCAACAGAGAGTATGATGTTAAGGAACCGAGAGACATGGCCAAACGTGTCTTTCAATGGTGGTTCTATGGTGAATGAGATAGAATGTAAAGTATACGAAAGCGCGAGTTCTTTGTCTTTGGCTACGTTTGCTTCCCTTCTCATTGAGTTTGTTGCAAGGCTTCAGAACGTTGTAAATGCCTTTGAGGAGCTAAGCACAAAAGCAGATTTCAAAGATCTGGTTCCTCTTAACGTGGAAGATGAAGTTGGATTATGGACCAGACTCACGAGACTTAGGAGACTTAGGAGATACTTCAGCAGGAGCTAAAACTGTTTATCCTGAAAGATTGTGGTAGTATAAAGATCTTAATTAACCAGATTTTAAAGATCTTAATCTATACGAAACCGTCTACTGATATGCTTCAAATTAGCTCTAAAGCTACTCTCTCAAATTCAGAGATCGTCTATAGTACTTAGGGATCGAAATCCACAAGGACTCAAGTTCACACAATAGATTTTCAGTTATTGAATTAAGCTAAACTAAATAATTAGTAATTAAAGTAACAATGGAATGCAAATAAAGCAGATATAAATTCAATTAATGGAAAAGCTAGACTTAGGGAATTCCATTAAGGTAAATCAGAATCGTGAATCAGGCAGATTCAATTAAGGATTAATCAAGTTCCATTCCTAAACTCAAAACACTAATATCTAATCAATCAATTCTCGTTGCAAATACTATCTATGCCTAGATTCTTAGATTCAAAATCTCTTTGTACACCTAAAGAATAAGAACATGCATTAATCTCGAGTTTGATAAGTTCACAAAACTCTTAAACCAAATGTCTTTGCGAATAGTAGTTTTGCTCATCTAAGACTATGTCGGGATATCAATAACACTCTCATGTCTATTAATTATCCTAATATCTATATTCCAGGTGATCAATATAGAACTAGTATTGATATCAAATCCAGATGAAGAACTAATATGATTATCAAATTAAAGCTACGTCCAATTCAACAATTCATATTTAACCTTTGGAAAACCCTAAATCTAACAAAGAGATTACTCATACATAATTAATGAAACACAAATCATGATCTGAATAAATTGCATTAAGAAATCGAATAAAGAATAAAGAGAGTTCGAAATCTTCTCTCTACAAAGTGAGTTCGGATATATCTCTCTCTTCAAAAGCTCTCAAAAATCTCTTGCTAGAATAAAGCGTAGTCTCTCCACTAAAAAAAACCTAGATATAGTATAAAATACGAAAAGGACTTAAATTGTAAATATGTGGAACTTTTGGGGCAAGTCTGTAATTCTTCAAACTTTGACATAACTCGTGGTGACTTCTATTTGTGATCGGTGTCGACCGACACTAATGGGTGATGTCAATCGACACCAGCTCCGTGGATTTTTTCCGAGTTGATCTTCTCAGGTACAAAGCTCCATATGCTCCAAAATGTTTCAACAGCAAAACCAAACAAACAACTATAAACTCTTACCATTTGACTAGGAAACATTGTCCTGAGGGAGACTCGACAAGGAACTCTGTCCTGCCACTTAGAGCGATTAGCAGCAACTCGGAAAGTGAAAACTGATGAAGGTTGTGAAAGCGCAAGTCATGGTACTGAGGCATGGTGGATTCAGCAGCACTGAAAGAGCACAAGTGGCGGCCTCCAGAAGTTGGCCTGTAGAACCTTTGATCTCTCTTGGAATACATCAACTTGCCTTTGTCAAAATAACCGAATAGTTTAGGAGTCAAAATGAGCATGTCCACTAGACCGGGCTTATATATACCCACCTGACGTCCTGTGAACTTGACAGCCGTAACGCAATCATCTTCTTCAGGAGAAGAGAACATTGCCACACTACTTACCAAACCAGTTTTGTTTAAATCAGGTCGAGGAGGCATATGGATCATCTTGGGGTTTGATTTGAAGCTCGAAGGATTCCAGTAATCACTGATTATTGTGGAATTATGGGGCCCGAGAAAAACTCCTCATCCATGGGAACTTCCCACCAGGCTCGAGAGAACCATCTCTTTGGGAAGTGGCTTATCACCGACGGTGAAATATTCTTCCTTGGCCGGGTCATACATGCGAAGCTTTGTCATTGCACCGGCCACTGGGTATTCTTTACCATCATAGCTGACATTTTCACCACAATACGTGACACAATACATCAAGTACGGGTTGGTGGTGGTGGAGGAGGAGAACGGTCGGAGGGTGTGGTATCTCTGGGGAATAGTAACAAGTATACATCAGAAAAAGAAGAAACAGAGTTTATACATAAAAAAAAAAACTGACAGAGGGAGAGAAGTAAAATATATTTTACCAGAGCAAGTTTGCGGAGAAAAGGTTTGGAAGAGAGGATGAGAAGTAGAGACGACAGGAAAAGGGCCGATTTGGACCTGAACAATGTTCAAAGTGCCATTTCATATCTGTACAATCACACGGTGCTTATATATACCCAAACGAAACTAAAATTGAAATTTCCAACCCAAATTTTATATAACGTGCATAATTAGAAATCATCATTAACGGATGTTAAACCACCGTTACCGCTGCTGACTCAGATGCTACGAGATTGATGATGTGTTATAAACAACATCATTTTGGTGTTTGGGTTTACTTAAAAAAAAAAAATTTGGTCGTCATGAGAATCAAACCCGCGATCTCGACAATATTAACGCTTGCCAATAACCGGTTGACTACAACCATCGTTCAAAATCATATCGAACTTTTAAATTTATAAACCCTTAACTATTGTATGTTCACGATTTAATCAAACGACGTCATCTGCAATTAGGGGAAATAAATCAAAGTTAGGGTTTCGAATTGGGGAAATTTCAATTTCATACGAAGAATAGACTTCTTCTTCTTCTATGATACCACTGTGAGCGACAAAGAATAGAGAGCAAAGACGAAAGAGATAATTCCATAAGAAGAAGTTTTCATTTTTCATCAAGCTTCGATTTGATGAAGATATGTATCTTATTTTGGTGAATTGTTTTTTAGAAGCTGTAAAATCGATAATCGAGTAAGAGGATTCCCTAAGTATTGTCGGTGTGGAGAACCTGTAGTGATGAAGACATCAAACACTGCTAGAAACCCTGGAAGACTGTTTCATGCTTGTCCTTTTGGAGAACCTGTAAGTGACATCTCAATTTCGAATTTAGTTGCGTGTTTGATTACAAAATTTGTGCATTGAGAGTTCGATAAATGTGACAGGATAATAGGTATCATGTGTTTAAATGGACGGATACATGTATGGTTCAAGAAATTGAAGACTTAAGAGAGAAAGTTAAAAACTTAGAAGAAACTTCGATCACAATGCAAAAAAGCTTCAATGTTTATGAATCAGAGATTGGATTCTAACAATGAAGACGTGTGTGTGAGGTTGTGGTTGAGAAGGAGGTTAGAGAGTTGAAAATGCAGCTTCGTAGCTTAAAAAATATTGTGGTGTTTATTTTGGTGATGATTTTCTTTTTTAGGTTAATATTTTAAGTATGAATTTTGTAAGAATGGTATCCCTTTTAAGAATCCCTATCTTTAATGGTTGATGTAAGAAGAAGAACATATGTGTTTTCTGTTTTGTAGTGAATGAATGATCTTAAGATAACCATAATAAGAAATAATAAAATAGGGATCCCTAACAAAACACCAAAACAGATCAATCATTGTGCTGTTACATGTCCCATAAAACCAGAAAAACATACTTCTCCAGATCACGTATACTCTAGAACTAAAAACCCAGATTACTCTTGTGTTGCTTGATTCGAATCATATCCATCTTCTCCTTCTCCTGTGTTTGTAAACTTGTTCTTCTTCCTTGCTGCTTTGTATCTCTCTACTCCGTAATTAGGACACTTCGATTTGCTGTGTCTTGCATGATCACAATTACTACAATGCATAATTCTTTTCTCTCTACTAACCTTCTTCTTCTTTGTAGGAGACTCATGCCTTGCTTTCTTCCTCTTTGGCTTTGGTTTCCTACCTTTTTGGTTCTCAATCTGTTCAACTAAACTAGAAGGTGACACTATAACAGAACCAAGTCTATTCCAGAACAACACACCATTGATTGGTGCAATTGAGTCAATGTAAATACTATGCTGCCTAGAATTCAAGTACCAGTTTGATATGTAATCTTCATGATTGAGCTTCTTCTCTGTGATGACCCGTAAAGCATGACAACATGGGATACCACTCATATCCCTTCTCCTACAAGCACATGTCCTCAGTCTCATATTCACACTGTAACCTACACCAGCCTCAAGAACATCAAATCTGCCTTCTCCACCTGGAACAAACCTACAGAACTGTATCTTCTTTGCTTCATTCTCTATGAACTTTGTTGCTTTGAGAGTGAATTTACATGTATTATTCCTTGCTGCAAGCTTCCTCATATCAATAGGAATCATGGTTCTTCTCCTTATCGTCTCCAACATCTCAACCATTGGAATGTATTTTGTTGGATCTATATAGCATTGTTGAAAGACTCTGATATGTCGTTGTGAACATCAACACACTGAGCTTTGGGTGAACAGAATGCTAAGCTGCAATTACTTGGGTTTCTCTCCATGATGGCTTCATAGAGTCAGATATCATAGCTTTTTACCTTCTTCAAATTTACCTCATACTCTGCCACAGTGTAACTTTCTGCTACTCTCCAAAACAGCCTCTTCATTTCACTTTGATTAGGAAAAACCTTCTTTAAATTCCCATATATGTGCCTAGCACACATCCGATGCTCAACTTGAGGCAACACTCTTTCGACCGCATTCAACAAACCCTGCAAGTTATAACAATATTGATCACATAAGATTATATACGATTATATTAAAATAGCATCACAAGTATAACTGATTTAATCATAATATCAATGTGAATGTTCTACCTTTTGTCTGTCAGATATGAAAATGTATCCTTGACCCACTTGAAGATTAAAATCACCCTGAAGCTTCTTTATGAACCAAATCCAGTTATCCTCGTTCTCCACATCAACAACAGCCCAAGCAATGGGGTAAATACCATTATTGGCATCTCTTCCCACAGCTGCTAAGAGTTGTCCTTTTAGTGTGCACTTGAGGTAGTAAAAATCTGGATCTTCATCAACAACAGATGCCACATTCCTCTTAACTCGATTTTTTTCATCAAAGGGCTCCTGAACCTCCACATCATGAGGATGCTCTGTTGAATTCACCATAAACACATCAACGTATCCGGTCCACCTTCCCGCTTCATACATGTTCTGAATGTGACTGTTCTGATTACTGTCATCACCATTAAGAAAGGATTTTCGATCCTTATAGTTTTCAAATGGCAACTTATACGACAACATTTGCCCATATATTCCATCCCTGAACTCAGTTGACATTCTACTTAACAAATCTTCGGGTTTGCATATAAAATTTTTTGCCTCTTCATCATCGAGATACGCAATCTCACTTTTATAATTCTTGGCGCAGTATCCACCATGATAGACACTAAAACTTACGTCGTTATAGCTGCAAATATCACACAAAAGGAATGTTAATTTCATAGAAACGAGCAAAATTGAAGTTCTTGTCTAAAATAACAAATTCGAGTCAACTGAAATCGCAACAAAAATCGAGTATATTAAAGAAACCAAAATCTTACCTCATAATCGCAGTTTTTGTTGAATCTCTTTCGTCTTTTCTCTCTATTATTCGACACTCAGAGTGGTATCAGAGAAGAAGAAGAAGTCTATTCTTCGTCTGAAATTGAAATTTCCCTAATTCGAAACCCTAACTTTGATTTATTTCCCCCAATTGCAGACGACGTCGTTTGATTATCCCAATTCTTAACTTTTCTTTGTTTCCACGTTTCACAGGTTTTCATTTTTCTTTTTTTTTCCTTATTAGCATCTTGTGATCTAATTTGTACACAAGATTCTTTACTATGAATTATGCACCACGTAATTTTCTTTTCTTTTATCACCCCTTCAATTATTATCATATTGAATACCCAACATTTACTATTTCTATCGGCACCAACCACATGAATGTTATAGTTGTCAAAAAGAAGAGAAATAAATATCTATGGCCATGATATATATCGACTTGGTTTCCACTCCAAAGATAATAAACCAGCTAGGCTCTGAGTGGAGTCCGTCTCTAGACTTTTTTTCCTTTGAGAAAACTTTGTTTAGTGTTAAACTCTAAAAACTCTCTTCATTGATAGCGGCAATGTTCTCTTTCCCTCTCCGCCGAGCTTTACTCACGAAAAATTCTTCTTTTAACCGATATGTGTCTCGAGCTCCGGTGAGACTGTTTTCGACCAAGCTTTAAGATAAAGCTGATGGCAGCATCACCAAGGACACCCTTCCGTTCGAAGGGTGTAACTACAAGCATTGGCTCATCACTATGTGTTTAACTAATAACGTGGATATAATAGAGTGCGCCTCGGTGTTTGGTATCAGGTAAAACTTACGAAAAACTTATTCCTTTGATCATTTAGGATATGGAATTTGAAATTGAACACAGTACATGGATTTGTTTCTGCAGAGATGCTGTTTTCGTAACCTTAGTCAGAAACCACAGTTATTTTTGACCATTTTATTGACTTTTTGTTTTTGATTATGGTGTTTATGTTTGATTCAAAGTTTATAAGAGGCAGAACCGAGAGTTTATGCAGAAGCGAGTGTTTGGAAGAGGAAGAAGAGAGAGTTAATGCAGGCAGGTTTAAGGGTATAAATGTTTTCTTTTTCTTTAGAAGAAAATATTTGACCCATATACTAATTCGGTCTCATATTTACAAATCTGATTCTTGGATATAGGAATAATTATATGTTTATTCTTATCTGCAGGAGACATGTACCAAAATGGAGTGATCACACCCATGCCAAAATGATTCTATTACAATCCCTGGAGTGAAGAACTGCCAAGCCATTTTGTTTATCGACTTACATAGTTACTGTCAAGTCGTCGTTTGGTTTATGGTCTTGCATAAGTTTATTGTACGTGAAGATTTTGAGTGGCACGATTCTGTTTCATGGATATTGATTCCATTTTATATAATGCATGACTTAAAGAAATTATATAATGTTGTTTCTTCTCTTGTATTAAGACTCCATGTTTTATATCAATGTGTAGAACCCTTTTTGTTTATCTATTGAGATAGTTGGATATGATATTAGAAAGTGGTAGAGAAACTTTGCCAGGATAGGTAGAATTGAGTACCAGTATGTTCATCAGCAATCCTCCAAAGCGAGTGAGTGACCCCATGTGAATTGAGCCTTTCTATTGTTTGCACTATTATCGTCCCTTTGTCTCTCGCAGATTTTTTTACTCGGCGGTTGATGATGACTATATTAGTGCTGAGCGAACGATTCTCCAGATGATTGACACTGAGTACAAAGATATTGTCAGGCTCGATGATGGAACTGACTTGGTAAATGAGAAATTCCTTTCATGTATTTACACTACAAAAAAAGTCATCATTTATTTTTAATATTTATTATTTCTATTAGTTATAAATGATGTAAAAGACTTTTGCATCACTTAAATAAATGATTTGTTTTTGTGTGATGCAAATAATTTACATCATTTTGTTAACAACTGATGCAATTGTATATAATATTTGCATCAGTTGTTGTAAATGATGTTAATTTGTGTCAATTACCAAAAATGATCTTATCTTTTACATCACATTATGATGTTAGTATTTGCAACGGTTATAATAATTGATGTCAATATCACCATCACTTATAAATAATTGATACTAACACTAGTTTCAATTTAATAATTGTATCATTTATAATAACTTGATTTTAGCATATTTTATTTTTTTCAAAATATTTAAATCGATTTTCATACCGATATATTATAAAACTTGAGCCCAATAAATTAAATGGACCTTAATAGTTTTAAGACTTTAATGAATAATTAGTAGTGGAATATACAATATTTATAACTGCAAATGTCAAGAGTTTATTCTTTTATCATCTCATGTGGGACATTTAAATTTTTATCATGTTTTCCGTTTTGCATCATTTTTAAAATGATACTACCAAAAATTAATAGATACATCAATTAGATAATTGATGTAAATTTATATTTTATATCATTTTTTGGTAAGTGATTCAAACTAATAGAAATTAAATCAATTTAACTTAATTGATGTAAAACTAGTTAATAATAACATCAGTTAATATAATTGATGTTAAGTCATATATATTTGTTTCATTTATAAATAATTGATTTAAAATAATATTACTTTATTAAATGATACAATTTAAGTAATGTAAAATGACTTTTTTTGTAATGTTAGTTTCCTTTCCCAGTTTAATTAATGTTTTACTCACTACTAGTTCATTGCAATTTCCTGACATTTAAGAGATGTGTCTCTCTGTTATCTACCAGATCACCAAATATTGACTGTCAATGTTCAAGAATCACACTAGAGGCAGGTATATTCTTCCTGCAAGCTTCCCTTTCGAAATTGAAGATATTTCTGGAAACACAACTGTTACATTGACTAAAGAGTTCAATGGGGAGCATATTAAAGTTGTAGTAAGCATGCCTCTTCTTACTCCTATTAATCAATTCAATGATGATGAGGATTATGCTTTTTATGAAAATGCGTATGTCAAAACGCATATGACTACTCTTCTTTTCGTTGTGACTGTTACCAAGAAGAGTGGACGTAGCCTAAAGTTAAGTTGCAGGTTAGTTTCTGATCCTGCTTATGATACGATCCACATTGATACTATAGATGTGAACCTACTGGGGCATTCATTGGAAGATCCAAAGGTGATCCGCAGGGCCGTGCCCACGTTAAAGAAATAGAAACACTTGCCTAGGGCCCATTTATTTTTTGTCAAACAAAGGCATCATATTTTTATAAATTGCTTTTATAGATTTATTCTGATGATTGATTTTTAATAAAAGCATTACTTGTTAATATTATGTAGATTTTAATTCAAGATTTTCAAGCATCTTTCCTTTCTCCATTTCATTTTCTTTTTATGCAATATCTCCTTTCTTTTACTTAGCTTTTAATTAGATATAAAATATTTTTATGTATATTTTTCTTTTAAAATTTAGACTTTTATCTAAAAAGTCTCCATATCTAATTTTAAATCTTTTTGCTATAGTTTTTAAAGTATCTCTAAATATTTTTTTAAAAAAAATTGTTTTGTAAATTCAAAGTATTTTAACGATGTGAATATTTTATATATATTATTTTATATGTTTAAAATGAACAATTAAATTTCATTTTACACAAAATATTGGTGTGTTAAAACAAAATTTATTTTATATCAAATGTTAAAATTGGCATAACAATGAATATTAAAATCTAATTTGAATTATAAAATATTTGAGCATGAACTAAAATGGTTTATTAGTCGCCTCGTCTCGGACCCTTAAAATGGTAGGAACGGCTCTGGTGATCCGTGACATGGATGATCTTGTGTAAGCCTTGTGAATAATTAACAAAACTCTATATTATACAATTGCCATAATAAATGTTGTTTTTTTTTCGCAGATGAATGGATCACAAAGATATGAAGGGAGCATTCATCGTCGAGTATCTCACGATCAGAGGAATGACACATTCCACAATCGAAACTATTTTTAGATACATGATGAATAAAATGAGGCTAGACTACTGGTTTTGGTTGAATTCTGTTGAGTTTTTGGAAGAATAAAATTTTTTCTTAAGTCGCGATATTAAATCAATAAGTCTTTTTATTTGTAATGTTTTTTTTGGGTCAACATAGTTGTAAACTTGTAATGTTAACTAAGAATGTTCAAAGTTCAAACAGATGAATGTGTCTTACATAAGCTGCCCATATAGTTATATAAGCTTAACTAGTCTAAGTATCTTAGTTAAGAGAAATGAAGTTGTTATAGAGTGGTTGAAGTCTAGTGTAAGGTTGCTTGTAAACTAGGATCTAGAAGTATGGTCTAAGGCATGGTGCAAGAGTGTGTGGCAAGTAGAAGAAGTAGCATAAGTATGTGTGTGTGTTGTAAGAAAATTATCAAAGCAATTATCAATGTAGTCTTTCCAAGTTAGAGATCCCCTGCAGCTTCAGGGACTGGTGCTTCTTCATCTCCTTCTCCCTGGGGAGAAGGGGCATCATCCTCTTTAGGTTTGAGATCATCAGAAGGCGGAGAATAGTTTACATATATGAAACAACAATATGAACCTATAATCTGAAGAAACAACAATATGAACCAATAATAACAACGTTGATCGTCATCGAGAGTTGTTGGATTTATGAATTCTAGATTAAATCCAACAAGAAGAAAAAGCTCGAAGAAGAAGAAGAAGAAGAAGAACAGAGCAAAGCATCGAAGAAGAAGAAGAGAAGAAAAGGAAAAGATGATCTCGAAGAAGAGAGGTCAAAGGAGAAGAAGGAAACCAAAGTCAACAAAAGAAGGAAGTTGGGTTTTGGTGTTGTGTTTTTGTTATGGGCCACCGATCTGGTAAGGCCCAAATAAGGAAATGTGTTTTGTTAAATGTCTAGCTAACTAGAGTTGTTAAGAGTTAGTCAAAAGAGTTGTTGTAAGTTTGCTTGTAACATGAGTCTAGAAACTAGTGTCAGACATGCCTAGTTGTAGTGGTTAATCTAGAGGTATGGTCTAAGTGCAAGTGTGCAAGTGAGAAACTAGTATAAGTATTATGTGTGTGGTAATGTTGTAATGTATCCAAAAGATCCGATTAAAAGATGTAGATATTAAAGAATTATCTCTTGTTTTCTCTCTAGAACAAAGAACAAAACAGAGCAAGAGAGACAAGAGAGAACTAACCTCTAAGACAAGAAGAGGTTAGATGTGAGTAGTTCAACAAGAGTGCTTCCATACTCGCTTTTGATCGACCATGAATCTGCTGCAATAGATCGATCGTGGTCGGAAGCTAAACTATCGGTTGTCGTTGCCGCGGCGGCTCTGGCTTGTTGTTGAGGAGTAGTCTCAGGTTCTTCCGGTAGCAATCTGATTCCCGCCATCAGAGAGATTCAACGCTAAAGGAAAAGGGGAAAAAAAGTACGGTTCCTTTTTTGACGGAGTCGATGATGAAATCCCTACTTTGCTCTTCTTCTTCCTTGGATATATATATTCTTCTAAAAAAATCTAAAATCTAAAAATCTAACCTTTCTTTATTACTTTGGAAGATAAAATTTATATACAAAACTGTTTATTGCATAGGATAGGACGGTGCTTATGATAATACAAATGTGATTGATACCACTAACACTACAATAATAAGTGTAAAATCCGACCACCATTTTGGTTGAAATTTCATCGGAAATAGCTAATTCCGATGAAACACGATTACACAGAATTTTGTGGTCGGGAACCAAAAATGGACTTCTCATCTACGTTGCATGGAATCGGAAGGGGTACACGCAAGCGAGTTTTTTAAAAAAATTAGGAAGCAGATACGTGTTGGAAGCGTATATATACATATAATATTATATATATAATAAAACATAAAATTATATTAAAATAAAATGTTTTAACAACAAATATTTTAAAATCATAAAATCATATCATATTAAAATGTTTTAAAATCATATTAAAATAAAATAACATATAAAATATATTTTTTTCAGATTTTGCGCTTCCGATCAACTTGTGCACGCTTTCAAACACCGCTTTTTTGAAATCGCGCTTCCGAGACGATTCCAAGCGCTTCCGAGGCGATTCCGCTTTGCTTCCGCTTCCGAATCGCGAATCGCAGCTTCCAAGAAGATTCTGTGCAACCTAGCTTCTCATTTTGACAAAAAAAATTCAAATTTGTATTTTGGTAGAAAATTGTTGAATCAATTTTTTTTCCGGAAAATTGTTGAATCAATTTTTTCCGGAAAATTGAGAATTTCTCATTAAAAGCAAAAAAAAATATGATACAAATTTTGGGTAAACGAATTATGGATATGTATTTTGGCGAAAAAATTGTAGATACGCATTTTTTACTAGAAAATTACATATCCACATTTAGAGAATAACATATAAGATTTTTTTCATTTTGATCCACATTCTAATAGTCTATCGGTTTTTTCATTTGAGTTGGTTGAGTTAGATTAGATTAAAATCGGTTAAGTTGGTTTGATTAAATATTTAAGAAAATTATAGGTTACATAGTTAAATGGGTATATCAACCCCTTATAATTCATTTTTTTTGTATGAATGTAAAATTTATTCATAAAAAATATGGTTACAAACTTACAATATATGCATATTTGAGCTGAGGTTTTTTAAAGGATAACAAAAAAAGAGTTGAGCATAAATGAAGCAGAAGAATTTTGAAAGCTAAGGAAGTGATAGGTCTCACACACTCGTTCTAAACCATTCATGCAAACCATCAATGAATTTGTTGTGATCCATTACAATTCAACCCATTTAACCCACTTATCCATCTGGCTAGTTGACTCATCAACAAATTATGATCAAAATATTCAACTTATTATGATAGATGGTATGAGTTGGATTTGGTCAATCTATACGCATAAACTTTGAACCATTTTGATATCTCTAAAAATAGTTGGGATACTACTATTGAAGAATGTATTAAGCAGTGAAGATTTCTATTCGATGATTTTCTCTTTTGTAAATGATATAATGATTGAATGAGTAATAGCAAAACCTGATTCTTGATAAATATTTTTCTAATTTTAATAAAGTGTATTGCATATTTATTTTATATTTTTCTATTTTCTTAAATAAGTAAATAACTTATACATCTTGAAAAATAATATAGTGAAATTTAATTATATTTCAATCCTGCGATCATATATATATAATATAGTGTATAAATTTTAGTTGATGGGATGATGATAAAACATAATTGTTGATAAGACAAATCTAAAATATATAATTGTGTCTTTGTAAAAAGTGACATGTGTTCAAATTTGGAAAAAATAATATCATTCAATGGATAAGAGATCCTAGTTTTATGTTAATCCAGTAATAAATATTAAAAATCTATGATCTTAAAAATAGATTTTTAAGATTATGCACACATATTAAAAAAAATATTGTATAACTTAAAATACTCTTGTTTTTTAACTAAATGTTTATTATTTTATTTACCTTAACTTTAATTAATAGGGACAAACTAGCAAATATTATACAACTTTTGCATTGAAAATACAAAACATTCATCTTTATAAAACAATTTTTTTTCTAAAACATCTATTTTTTTTTTGAAACGGAGGGATGATATCCCCTTTTCACCAAAAAACATCTATTTTGTTACTTATAATATTATAAGCAAACTTACAAAGTAACTTTCAAAATTGAGAAAACCTATATCAAGCAATGGATCATATATATATATATATATTGGTGAAAGGGGGAGACGGTCTTTTTTTTATTAATGCAAAAACAGCTCTAAATTACATCCGAAGATAACGTGATCTTGTAGACCCATTACTATCCTCTAATAAGATCGAAGCCACTAGAATGATATTAAAAAAAAGGCAATAAACCCAAAGAACAATAAAATTTGTTGGACATCAAATCATTCTTTAGAGTTAGATCTAGAGCAATGACTTTATAGGAGGGGACATTAAACCCAAAAAAATAGATAATATAATCTTTTTATAATTAAAATAGGTGTGCCCAAGTGATACATGTCAAATGATTGTTTTTTATGATACATCTTACCATAAGTCATAGTATCATAACTATAGAAAAGTTCACCATGCATGGTCTATATATATACCCAAAAGAACAACACAAGGTATATATATTTATATGATAGCAAAATGAGATTATTAGTATATGCTATTCTTTTATTTCATACATCGTTTTTAAATAAAAAAAGTAACGTCATTAGATGAGGATATTGATTTCTTTGAACATCAAACAGTAAACAATACCAGCAGTATTATTGTACAAACAATCGTAGTAGACCAATTTCGTATTGGTAATTTTAAAACTGTTCAACAGGCTATTGATTCTATTCCGTCGAACAACAAAGAGTGGATCAAAATTCGTATTAGAAATGGAATTTATAAGTAAGTTTCTTTAAATTATAGTTTTTTACTTTCATTCACCATGCATGAGATGCTTTGCAACTTCTTATATTACATTTATATATATAGTGAAATGGTGACAATTCTAAGGGATAAACAAAAAATATATATGGAGGGGGAAAATCCATTGAAGACTATTATACAATTCAATCAAGCAGGAGACTCCATAAACGATGGCACTTTCAAATTGTTTGCCGATTATTTTCTTGGAGTCAATATTACATTTAAGGTTAGAGTTTTGATCTAATATTTTTACTTGGAATATAATGTAGTATATATATTTTCCTAGACTATATAAGCTCTAAAACAAAGAAATTTTAATGTTGGTTTTACAAATTTGATTTTTATAATTTGAATGAAATACGTAGTATTACCATATGATCACTAAAACTTAAGAATTCCACTTAGTAATATTTCACTTAATTTGATAGATTTTTGTATTTACAAACTTGCTCATAGACATATGTCTTTAATCATACAACAACGTTTTTTTGGTTAGAACACTTATAACAATGCCTCTTCGAGGGTTAATGAGATGAAGATAGCATCTGCGGCATTGATAATGGGAGACAAGGCTGCGTTCTTCCAATGCATATTTATCAGCCTCCAAGATACACTCTCTGATGGTCTTGGTCGCCACTATTTCGAAAACTGTTACATCGAAGGAGCTGTTGATTTCATATGGGGAGAGGGCCAATCTATATACCATGTACGTAGGTTCTATTCCAATCAAATCTCTATATACGAAGGCATAAATAAAGATTCATATACTTCTAGCTCAAAACTAATTAGTTTTAATGGGGAGTGTTAGACAATCAAAGTATTATAACATTTTTTTATTTCTACCATTAGTAAATTGACTAATAAGTATAGTTTACATATAAAAAAAATATGAAATCAAACTATTTAGCAATAAGAAAATATAACAAAATGTCAAAACTTTCGATAACAATATCAAAAATAATTCAAGTCGATCTCGTAAGTTTTAGTTATGTTTTTATTTTCTTTGTGTGTTTCATTTTCAGCTAATTATCTGCTTGGTGTTTGACTGTTTGTTAACGTGGTACAATTTTCAATAATATTACTATGCTTTTATCTATTATTATTAAACATTCCTTAATTCCAAGAAAAAAAAATATATTAAACTACATAAATAGAAAAAATGAACAAATTAATAGTATATTTGCGTTTACGTATTAAGATTAATGCATTTTATACAAATGATAAACTAACACAATTTAAATTGTAAAACGAGTTCTTTATCCTTAACTTGTCTATCAAATAAAATTACCCAAAATTCATTTATTTATAATACATTCACGATTTTATAAATTAGAAAAAAAATAACTCGTTACTGAAATATATAATTTGACCGTGTTCATAAAATTGTCCATAACATATATTTCAAGTTCAAAATTTCAGTGGTATGATAGGAAAACCTACAAAATGTCCGGTTTGCTTTATCATATGTATTTTCTGGACTGACCATTAATGTATTCATTATGATGATGCGAAATAATTGAGATAGGAGATGGATAAGTTATGCGCAGCGGGATGCACATGGGATATGAAATATCATATCATTTGATATCTTAAAGATGATAAAAGGCTTCCTTACAAAATCCCTCTGATTGGTACTTCACAGATGACTAAAACTTAAAGGCAATAGTCACTTTATAAAGAACAAAAAATATCTATACATTGGAAACCAAAAAAAAAGTCGAAGAGACAGACAAGCACATGTGCACCATTTTCTCATAAGTAACTTTTGGAATTTTAGTCATCATATAAAATACTGCAGTTGTTACTTGTTAGTTGTTAAGATATAATTAATTTTGTTTAATTATAAAATAAATAAATATATATATATAATTAAAGGATCATATTGTAAATAAAAAAAATATTTCTCTAAAAATAGAAAAATGAATAGTATTGGAGAAATACTATTCATTTTTCTATTTTTAGAGCAATGCATAGAACACTATTAAAAATGATTTTGAAATAAAAATAGAGTACCATTAGATAATGTGCATCCAATAATAACATTTTTGTCAAATACTTAAACTCTAGTTACTCTACCAACCAAAGCCGAAGCCGAAGCCAAAACCAAAAACTTTGGTTTAGACGGTTTTTTTTCATTATTGAATTTCTTTTATTTTCTTTTGTCTTTGCCTTTGTATTCTAGTAAGATTCACATGCCTGGCATTCAGGTAAAGAGACGTTAACAAAAGCATTTATGTAAAGAGATTCCATTTTGGTTATACTTCGAGTTCTACTGTTTTTAATATCGAAAGCTAAAAGTCATAAACTTAAATTGGTTAAAGTTGTATTTCTTTTCCTATTTGGTGTAATGAGCTACAGAAAATGCTAAAAGAAGAGGAAAACCTTATCAGTTTATAAACAAGGGGCGGCATATTTTGTATTTTTTTGTTGAACAACTTGACAGAATTTTATTTTAATTTTGCATGTAAAAAAACAAATTCAATAGCATTAAAATTAATATAATTTATCATATATTTTTAAAAGTTATTATATCAAACAAATATTTTGATTCAAATTTCTTATGAAACAAATTTATTAGAAATTCATTATGTGAATTTAGAGATTAGGGTTCGAATCATTTGATTGCTTCGTCAATCATGACTGGTTAGATACATTAAATTATGATAAATTATTCGGTTCTTTTACATAATTCTATAATCGATACTTGGTATGGATTTTAATAGTTTGACCAAAAAAAAAAGTTTGGATTTTAATAGAAAACTTCTCGATTAATCTTCCGAAAGCTAAAAAAGAAGATTTTTTTTACTACGTTAAAAAAGAGATTATATATACGTAAGCTAGTTTGGGTAAATAGCTCTAGTGGGATTAAGGTGCGAACTTCATATGTAAAACAGTAAAACTGGGGCAAACTGAGATTAAGATGTGAACTTCATATGTAAAAGAATTCACTAATACATTTACCCGTATTACGTGTCACATTGTATCCTATATATATATATATAAATAATACTTATTCATACCAAGTTTATGAACACGTGGATCAACTTTTAAAGACTCTAATTTCGGTAATAGATTAAGAAATTAGAATCCAGATCCCATATCGGCTATACAACACTTAAAAGATCCAAAATATAATAGAAGACAAATTAAGCAAAAACAATTACTATATATTAGAATCGAAATGCGAATTTCAAGCTTCAAAACTAACTCGTGTACCAATAAATGGGTGGCAAATTTTTGTTGACATATACTATATAGAAAATGACTAAGTAATGGAATTAGCCAATCTTATTATATAAAACAATAGTGGCCGCTGTTATAACACTTACAATTACAATACCATCTTCCACACATTGATCTATCATCTCTATCGCATTTGTCTTTTTCCTTGTATTTTATTTATTATGACAGAAAATTATTTTATCAAAATTATTTAAATGTAAGAGAATATATATAAAAAATGGTCTACTCGAAGGGAGGTTTAGTCGTTTAGGTAAGAAAGAAGCTTACTTATACCTTTTGATAATGTGTTCGTCAAAACTCAAAACTGAACCTATACAGCCAACCCACCTACCCATCTTTTTTTCTATTTTTTTCTTCTTCCAAGTTTCCTTTCAAATTTGAATAAATAAAAATGTCTCTCGCTAAGTCGCTATCTAGAATTTTAAATACCATAATAAAAACAATGTTTAATACGTATAATAATCCCATTTAAATAAGTCGCGATGATCTCAAAATCAATTGACTAGTCCATAAGAGTTATTTTCATAATAAAATTGAACACACACAAAACACTATTTTGAATTTAAAAACTGGGAAAAACGGTATGTTATGTAAGAAGTTGGAGATTATGTATAAACTGTTTGTTTAAAACAGATTATGTGTCCACACGAAACAACAATACTATAATTAGGAAATGCAAATTGCATGTCCACACTATTTCAGCCATTAAATTTGAAAAACAAGATATATATATACGAAACCAAAAAAAATAAAATCTAATTTTGTTTCTCTTCATCCAAACCTTTCTTCGTGTACAGATTTATTATACGGTCATACGGGTTATTATACTATGGTTTTGTTTTTAATAATATCATATTTTTATGCAATATTATATATGTATATGTGTATGTATCTTTATGTGTCTCTATTATAACGTGGATCAAGATTCTTTCTTATCTTCATCACTCCACACATTTTCTTGTCTTCAAACTCACACAAAGGAACCAACCAAAAAAAAAAATAATCCACAAAACTCAACATGACTAGACCGGAAAGATTCCTAGACACGGCGGCGCCGCCACCACAACCGTCTGAGGAGATGATAGCAGCGGAATCCGACATGGTGGTGATCTTATCAGCTCTTCTTTGCGCTCTTATATGCGTGGCTGGTCTCGCCGCCGTCGTACGCTGCGCTTGGCTCCGGCGATTCACCGCCGGACATTCGCTGTCTCCAAACAAAGGCTTAAAGAAGAAAGCTCTTCAGTCTCTTCCAAGATCCACTTTCACCGCCGCGGAATCTACCTCCGGCGCCGCCGGTGACGACGGAGATTCAACGGAATGTGCGATTTGTCTCACTGAATTCGCCGACGGCGAAGAAATCAGAGTGCTTCCTCTTTGTGGCCATTGTTTCCACGTGGAGTGTATTGACAAATGGTTGATTTCTCGGTCGTCGTGTCCTTCTTGTCGCCGGATTCTTACGCCGGTGAGATGTAACCGGTGTGGTTATGCTTCGACGGCGGAGACGGAGATGAAAGATCAAGCTCACCGTCATCAACATCACCAACACTCTACTACTTCCGTCATGCCTACGTTTCTTCCTTAACCCTAATTTTGTTTAGTATGTGAAAATGAAATAATTAACAGAAAATGGTATGTAAAGTGAGGTTAATTAGGAATAGTGATATTAAAACTTCTTTTTTATGTTGCTTCATTTTGTTGTAGTTAATCAAATCTCAGATGGAGTTCAAATTTCGAGATGTTTTGTTTATAGGCCAAAACAAATCTAATTATTGGGGGAAAAAAGAAAAGATTATTGATTGGACCGGTAAGGATTACAAATAGAGTCGAAGTCGGCCATGTGAGCTTATCTGAGCAAAAACTTATGTGGTACTCTCCTCGGTCCCTCCGAAATTACTTAATTCCGAAAATAATAATTACTTTTGGATAAATTGTTGGTTTTGCAATCAATAGAGCATATAAAGAACAAAGTGGTTTCATTAATGCTTACATGCCGACAATTTTTAACAATTATGGAGATAGTTAAGTTGGAGATAGTAAATAGTAAAAGTGTCAATTAGGAGATTACAATTTTATGTGTATGATAAATTGATAATTGTCTATTAGGAGAAATTGGGCTTCTTAAGGCCCAAACTGATTGTATTTTGATGGGTTAGTTCTATCGTACTTGGAGCTTTCTAGCTACTTTTTCTTATGGGAAATTTCTCGAGCTTTCTGGCTCTTTCCAACAAAATCCAACGGCTTGGTTAGCAATAAACCGTAGGCAATAGTGAACCAAAGACAACTCCAAACCGAACCAGACGAAACCCGGTTCTTGTAATGCATGCATTTCACTGTTTTGTTTGCCTCTTCCCTCTTTCATCATTTTGCTGCATATTAAAACGTCTTAACGGCACTGAAGAGAGTTGCTTGCGTTCACTGTGTTTTCAAAATCAAAACTCAAGACTAGCATTTCCTGAAGCAAAATCAACAATCTCGCAAAGGGTTTCTAGGTCTCAGCTCAATCTTCTTTCTCTACTCAATGCTGTTTCCTTTTTTCTCTATCGGATATTGTTGTAAGGGTTTCCGTACGAATTTTGCTTCTAGTTGAGTTCGCATACCAACAATGCTAATGTTTGTCTTAGACTCGTTTTTTGAAGAGACTATTAGACCCATAAGATCGCCAATGCTCTAAAGTCTCCACCTTTTTGTCCTTAGAGATAAACCCATAACAGTATAAGCTCATTAGACCTGTGTTTGTTTCTTTTTCAAGCCGTCCGATTTTGTTGTTTGGGTTGCTTTACGATTTTGTTTATAAGTCAGTTCGCTCATCAACAGTGTTAATGTTTGTCTTAGGTTCATTCTTTTCATCATTACACCCATTAAGATGAAAAAAGATCCTGTCTTTTTCCTAAGAGATTTATTCTAGTTTGAGATCTGCTTTGTTATACTCCATTGTCATCTATGTTGAAGCATTAATAGAATCCCTAAATTTATGTTTCAGATGATCAAGAAAATAATGGGAATCTTGCGCTCTATTCTGATGAAGGTAACATTTCTCATGCTTATTTTTGTTCTTTTGTATTCAACTTTTTATTTGTTTTGCTTGATCTTGATAAAACCATCAATTGAAATTTAAAGGAGAGAGTTATCTGATATATCATGGTTTTTATGGGTTTTTAGACCATGATATATGTATATAATTGAGTACGTTATATCTATTTCGAGTCTCTATCGAGTCTTTGACAAATTTACATGCAATTGAGACTATTTGGACGTTTTGGGAGCTTTCATGGAGCATTGTAGCTGAGAAGTCGAAGTTGGTGTTTTTGGAGTAAAGTGTATTGACGAATGCAACTTACTGTATTCACAAATACAACTTACTGTATTGACCAATACAGTCCGATTTCTATTTTTCACATGAAGACAACAACTTAAGGAGATTTGCAATTTTGCCCAGAAATTTTTCCTGTTTACACAAAAGCCCCAATTCGTGTATTAACATTATATTAGGTTTTTAGACTTTGTATTATGGATCAATCATTCATATTACGCTAGAGAGAGTTTTTGGAGAGTTTTGGGGCTGATCTTACCTTGCACATTTGAGAGAAGATTTCGAACCCCTCTTATTATTTACTCTGTTCTTTTATGATATCTATATTATTCATGTCTCAGTTTTCCATTGATATGTCTGAGTAGATTTCATAATTAGGTTTAGGGATTCTCATAAAAGATTTCATGGAATGATGTGTTAATTGATTTAATAGGATTCAAACTTGTTAGTTCTTCACCTAGGGTATGTTTAAAGCTTGTTCTAGATTGATCACCTAGAAACTCGATATTAGGTTGTCAAATTGGCACGAGAGTGTGGTTTGAAACTGGATAAAACCTAGAGTGAGCAAATTAGATAATTGCAAAGAGATTTGGATTAGATAATTTGTGAACAAATCAACTTGTGTTTAATGCTTGTTTAGACTTTAAGATTCGCAAAGAGATTTGGTTTCTTAGGTTTTATTCATAGTAAATTCTCACAGCGAGATCTGGTTTATTTAATTATTGTGTTTGAGTTCTAGAACCTGATATTAATTCGATCCTATTATAATTTATTGAACATCATTACTTGATTTCCTGAGAAATTCCCTAAACCTAATGTTTTCCCCATCTGAATTTAAACCCGAATTTAATTAATTTTGCATTGTCTTTTTATTTAATTCATTATTTGTTTAGCTGAATCTCGAGACGAACAAATCTATTGTGAGACCATTGAGTCCTTGTGGATTTGATCCCTACATACTACCGTGATCTCTTAATTTGAGAGAGTAGCTTGAAAGGTTAATTTGAGCATATCAAATTTTGGCGCCGTTGCCGGGGACTCTTTTGAGTTTTCAATAGATTTAAGTTTAGAGTTTAGTCTAAGTTTTTATTTTTCAATTTTACATACTTGTTCTTTTTCTTTGTTTTTGGTGTTACAGGTGCATGCCTAATCGCAATACTAGAAGCAACAAGAACGCTGAGCTTTTGTCCTTTCCGAATCAAGAGCTCGGAAGAATTGAGAGAACAAACAGAAAGGCACGAAAACTTGCTGAGATGGTTAATCATGTGATTTTGATGAGAGACAAAGATGGTGTCCTTAGGGACAAAGAGGGTCATGTTTGCAATGCTCAGGGTAAGCGGCTGGACGAGAATGGAAACCCTATAGCGCCTGTGGCTATCGTGAATGAGGAAGTAGCACCAGTTGTTACGAGAGAGCACACTATAGCGGATTCCAACAGGCTAGATGAGTTCTACGGGAACAGGTCCGCAATCAGACTTCCTACCTTTGACAGAAATGACTTCGAGCTGAAACCGTCCTACTGTCAGTTGGTCGGACAACATCCTTTTCATGGGCTATCACATGAGCACCCTATGGATCATAATGAGAGATTTGAGGATCTAGTTACTAGCATCAAGGCTAATGGGGTGACTAATAACTTCTTGTTCTGTAAGCTTTTCCCTTACTCACTTGGGGGAGAGGTGGCTTATTGGTTGAAACAGTTGCCAACCGATTCTCTTACAAGCTGGGAATAAGTTAAGAAGGCTTTTCTACATAATTTTTACGATGATGCGAAATCAGATGAGCCGAGAGACAGGATTTCGCAGTTCATCCAAGGACCAACAGAAGCTTTCAAGGATGCTTGGGTTCGTTACAGAGCCTACCAACGTGACTGTCCTCACCACAGTTTCTCTAAGGTTCAGTTGCTTGGTACTTTTTTCAGAGGTGTAGATTGGAGATATCAAGTTGCTCTTGACTCAGCGAGCAATGGGAATTTCAATACAAGATCTCCAAGAGAAGCAGAAGCACTTATTGATAGCTTGACATCAAGTAACAGCGCTAAGAACGCAGATCTTGAGAGGAGGAAACAACCTGGTAGTGTTGATGGAAAACAGATTTCCGCATTGCAGAACAAGATAGATTCAGTTCACAACATCTTGGTGAACAAGAAGTCGGTACAGTTTGCTACAGAAGTTGAGACATTTGAGCCTGAAGATGAGTGTGTTGAAGAAGATGTCAATTATGTAGGTGGAACCGGTTTTCAGAATCAGAGATACGGGAATAACCAAAACCGAGGTGGCTATAGCAATTTCGGTCAGAGGAACAACTTCAGCAAAAATCAGGACTCGACTGGGTATGTGTCTAAGCCTCAGTACTCCAAACCTTTTACAAGCAACAACAACTATGGTCGGACCTATGGATCATCATCCTATGGATCTTGATAAAACTATCAACTGAAATTTTTAAGGAGAGAGTTATCTTCTCAGGTGATGAATGGAGAAGTCCGGAGAGCTTTAGTTGAAAGAGCTAAGACACCAACAATATTTGCTCTTGGAATCTTCACAAGTATGTGACTATAAAGGATCTTCGTGTCATTTATCGATTAGTTTATGATTTACCTGTTTTTGCTTGGTTTTTGGAAAAGAAGCTTTGATCAATGTGTTTACTTTCTTCCCATCATATGCTGTTTTAACTCTTAATTCAGATGAAGCCAAAGAGAAACAGGTAAGCACATTGATCCCAATATGTTCTTTAGCTTTTAGAAAGATACGGTTATTGTTTATTTTATTTTGAAAGGATACACTTATGGTTGACTTGTAATGTTTCCCTCTGATTTTTCTCATGTCTATGGCTGAATTGAAGGCTGACTTAGAGGTAAACAAGAAATGGTGTTATGTATTTGAAGTTGTTTGATTCTGAAATACATAGTTATGGTTGATCTTTAATGTCTTCCACCTAATATTTTTCTAATGTTTCAGTCGATTACGGCTCGTGTGAAGTCCCTCGAAGAGGTAAGCAAGAAATGGTGAAGTTGTTTTATTTTAGAAAAGATACAGTTATGGTTTGATCTCCACCCTGATTTTGTTTTTTGTCTTGTGTTCCAGAGACAGAACGAAGACAGAACGAAATTGATAAGAGTGTGGACGATTTGAAACGAAGACAGCAGCAACTCATTGAGGCAATCATCAGTAGCGGTGTTTCGCTCGATGAACTGGATGAGAAGAAACAAGATGATTTGGTACACACTGCAGAGAATGAAGGCGGAATATGGAATGTTTAAAAACTTAAGTACCTCAAGGTTGATTTTTAAGTGTTATTCCTTGAATATGTATCAACTTTTGAGTATCATTATCCCTTAAAATATGTTTTAGCACATACTATAACATTATTATCTCAGCATATGGTGAACATACACAAGAGTCACATGACTACATATTTGTCCTTGTATGAGAATTTTTTAGTTAATTTCTGGACTTGTAAAAGTTTTGGTACATCAAAAGAAACAAGAATTGAGTTACAGTTCAGCCACCAAAACGTAAAAAGTTACATCAAGAATAGAATCACTTTGAGATTTAACAAATAGAGTTACATTTTCCTCAGGATCCACTTGTCTTAATCGAGGTATAAACAAGTACCAGTATACATACTAAGAAGAGTGGTATGAAGAACATGTGATTGTGAATAAAGAATGAATGGTTAACTCTCTTGAACAAGGCACGATTCTTCTGTCCTGCGAATGGTTATAACAGAATTTACCTGAAACATGAAACTGACATAGGGTTTTCTTTGCTTGGATTTCATATTCTATTGATTTCGTATTTGATGATAGAAGGTCAGATTTGTCAAGAGTGGTTTAGAGGATCTTCATGTTGTGCTCTGTGTTTTCTAGTTGGTGGACTTGCAGAAGAAGCAAATACTGTTGACCCAGCTCTTCTTCGGCTTACTTCTTTGAGATTTTGTGTTTCTTGCCTCCACGAGATCATTCATGTACTGAACCACGGCCTGAGAGGATGGCAAAACTCATGAATCAATCATCCATGACTGACACAAACTCCATAATCTAGACATATCGAAGGAGGACAAAAAAAACTGAGATAAGAAAGAACCTGAGCGCCTTTTTCAGTTATATCCCTTGGAAGCTCTTCAAGTGGATTTTGTTCTGTGTGAAGAACGCGCAGCTGTGAAAGCGTTTTGAAAGAGTAAGGAAGGAAACGGATCTGGTTATTGCTCATATCAAGCTCTTCTAGCTTCTCAAGGTTGCCTATTAACCCAGGGAGTGATCTCAGGTTGGCAAAGTTGTTTCCAATGTTCAGCTTAACAAGTGTTTTGGCATAACATAAGCTCTCTGGTACTGACTCAAGCTCGTTGAAACTCACATCTAACTCTTTGAGGTTAGCCATGGAGGACATTGTTGTGGGTAACTGCCGAATGTTATTGTAACGGACAGTCAGAATCTCTAAGGTAGTTATCTTCCCAACAGCTTCTGGAAGAGCTTTAAGTCTGTTGTAATCTGCACGAAGCTCTTTCAGGGAAGAACAACCAGAGATACTATGCGGAATCTCTTCGATATTATTTGTTTCAATATCGAGCTTCTCTAGACTCACAAGAGAACCGATAGATTCAGGGAGAATAGAGAGGCTGTTAGAGCTCAAATCAAGTTCCTCGAGATGTATCAATCTACTAAATGCTGATGGCAGAGATGATAATTGGTTTCCACTAAGATTAAGGTTGATCAAGTTTACCAAATCTCCTATAGATTCAGGGAGCTGACCAATTCTATTGGAATGCAAATCAAGCCTCGTCAATGACAAAAGCCCTCCTATGGTTGCCGGAAGTACCATGATGCAATTCTCAGACAAATCTAGCCTAACAAGACTCGATAACTTTCCTATAGAATCCGGAAGCCATTCTAGTTGATCCATTAGCTTGTGCTGCAGATTTAGCTCCTGAGTACCTTTCTTGGCTGATACTTCAATCAAACTAGCAAGTTTTATGAGACTCAACATCCCCCCATCATGGCCTACACATATATAATAATGATTCCATTACAATTAGAGACAAACAGACCCCACTGGAAAACAATCTAAACACTAAGAATCTTAAGCTTAGATTCTATCAAAAAAGTAAAAATCGTTTCAAGTCCAACACTTTCATGGCCTACATATCTCATACTCCAATGCAATTACAAACAAACATATACCAATAGAAAAGCAAACTAATCACATGAAAACGCTATCTGAATCTTAACCTTAAAATCTATCAAAAAGTTAAAACATTTCAAGTCCAAACACTTTTCCATGGCCTACATATATAATGATGATTCCAATACAGTAAACTAATCACATGAAAACACTATGAATCTTAAAAGTACAGATTCTATCAAAAAGTTCAAACATTTCATGGCCTACCACATACAATGATGATTCCACAACAATTAGATTCCTATATATCTTAAAGATGAGATTCAAAATCTTAACTCACCGGTGACATTTTTGGCCTGAAGTGTTGAATCCAAAATCTGTGGCTTACGAGGAGCTAACAACCCATCACTATAAAACAAAGATTTTGCTTTCGTCACAAATGTATCGTCACGGGACAATATTGTCTTCTTTGACTTAACAGAAATCTGATCGGAAGAAACAACCGGCGCCGCTGGTTCTGGTGTTGGAAGAGACCGAGGCAGAGAGATTGTTCCATTAGAGGAAACAATACAATTAGAAGCTCTCTGAATCAATTCGTCGAACACATAATGTACAGATTCCAGATCGAGAAGTTTCGTTGCTTCTCTTTTCTCTTCTTTGCTTTGGAAATAAACAAGACTTTTCTTCATCTCTTGCAACACGTTCAAAAGCTCCATAGGAACTTTATCGGAAGAGCTTTTAATCTGTTTATCAATGGCTTCTAAGCGATTCTGATCCTCTTTTTCAACGTTTTGAATCAGAGAAGTTGCTGCTTCAACATCTTCGATCTCTGGTCTAGAAGGAAGAGATCTATGAATTCTCATGATTTCTTCCACAATCTCTTCCTTTGAATCGAAATGTTTTTTATCCATTTCTACAAATTCTCAAATCTCTATGAAGAATGAAGAAGAAGAAGAAGAAGAAGATGAGGATTTATCAAGGAAGAGAAATGTTGAAGCTTGGCCTCATGTTTTCAACGATTTCTCTCTCTCTCTCTCTGTCAAAAAAATGATTGTGATCTTGTTTTCTCTTTCTTCTTCGTCTTCTCATTCTTATCTTCGTCAGTTCTTTCTTCTTCTTCTTCTCTCTCTCAAGTCAGAAACTGCATATAATTAATTAATTAATTAAATAATTTGATTAGTGTAATCACTTTTGTCTCTCGCGTCCTTTTCTGTTTTTATCTTTAATGATGATTTTGTTATAATGTCAAAGATCGACCGACGTAAACAATAATTAAGTATTGTGTAATGTACATGATCATATATAATATGGAGAAGAAGAAAACATGATCATGAAATGCGAGGATTTTTTTAAACCAAAATTTAATTAAATTAGGGAAATTGTACTCGATTGCTAGTTCTTTTAAAAATATACATTATAGAGATCTTAGCAAAGTCCAAAAATTTCATACGACTTTTTGTTGTAAGAGACGGTTTTACCCTCGTAAAATTTGGAGTTTCACACAAAATGGGATATAATGACTTAGGATATATAGGAAAAACAAAACAAATTAAATGATAAATGGTGATCAAATATGTAATATATCATAGTCACAAACTCGCAACCATTTTTTTTCCTTCATTTTCTTTTTCTCTTTCCAACATCGGTGAAGAAAGCAAACTAAAAATAGTTTTACTGTTATAAAATCATCAAGCAAACCAAAATAAACCTATATATGGTTTTCAATTATACAACATTTAACCCTTAAACATTAAAAAAGATTCCATCTATTCTAAGGAAAAAGAAAAAGAAATGGAGGACACATGTCAACCCTTTTGATTTTCATTTTTTGTTTTTTTTTTATAAATAACTTTCTATTTAACTGCACGAGAACGAAAATTATACAGGGTTTTTAAGGTCTAATAAAGCTAAATAGCCCAATCCACCTTAAAGAACCAATTAGAATTAGATGACCTATAAAAGGACAATTAAAGAAAAGTAGAGGAAGAAGTCCAATTGGCCCAACTGAAGTAATCGCAGGATCTAAATATAGCGTTTAGTCTTCAGATCTTCAAGAGAAGCTCAAATTCGTTTCTTTAGTGGTGAAACAGAGGATAGTTAAATTGGATTGGCAATCCATTGTTGGAACATCTCAGAAGCTTTAGCTGGGTTCTTTCTTCTAAGACTCGCAATGCGGTTTCGAATAAGAGAATCAGCTTCCTTTAGTATCAGATCCACAGTTCTAGAAGTTGATCGATGAAACCGATGATTTTTTTCTGACCATATCAGATATATGCATGTTTGCCAAGCCAGGAGCAGGAGTTTCCTGGAATGCTTTGGAGTAGTAAAGTTGCGGAGCTGAGTCAAAAGGGGATCCCAATCCCTAGGAGATATAAATCCACATCTCGTTGCTAATATTTCCCAAATAGTCTAAGAGAACACGCAGTGGAAGTATAGATGAGATCGAGATTCAGGGCATGAGTTACAGAGGAGACATTGTGCATCAGTTTAGAGACCCCATCCAAGCATCCTATCACGAGTAGGGCATCGGTTAAGAACTACAAGCCAAGTCAAGAATGCATGCTTTGGTATCCGACCATAAAACCAAATTTCTCTATTCCAGTTAACAAGTGGGTTATGCTCTCTCAGTAGATTGTAGATTTCTCCAATGTTGTACTGTGACTTTGCTAGCTTGTTAGGCTTCCAAACATAGTAGTCTGAGCAATCAGAGAGGGAGATAGTTGAGAGATAAGACAGAACTCTAATCTGAGCTTCTGATCTTGCAGGTGGTAGAATCCAATTTCCAAGCTCCCAAAGTTAAGCCAAAGTTATCTGTGGAGGGATACCCAAGTGTGATAAAGCATTTAGGGTCAAGTATTTGCGGATATTACCAAATGGAGACCAATTTGATGACCAGAAGTAGCAGGTCTCATCATTACCAATCTCCTGAACAATACATGGGTATACCTTGTCTCTGAGTAACAACAGTTGATTAGCTAGCCATGAATTTTTCTGTCTAGTGTTAATGATCCAAAAGTTGTTGATATTCCCATCCAGAACTTCAACTATATACCAGACTGACCAATAGGATGTTTGGTAAAAGAAGAGCATCCAAATCATTTTGACAGTGCAAGCCATATTCCAGTAAGATAAATCCTTTAATCCCAACCCTCCTTCTTCTTTACTTTTTGTTAGGAATTCCCAAGATACCTTTGCCGAATTGTGGCCCTCTGTTTTATCTTTCCAAAGGAATTTTGAGCAAAGCGAGTTTATTTCCGAGATGTAGGTCTGAGGAAGTATAAATGAGTTGGCCCAGAAAGAAGTTATTCCAGCAATCGCTGTGGATAACAATTGTAGCCTGCCTGCATAAGAGAGTGATTTGATAGTCCAGGTATGCAGTCTTGACTTTATTGCTTGAGTTAGAGATGAGCATTATGAGACTGAGATCTTCTTGGAGCATAGAGGGACGCCCAGGTACCTAATCGGGAGAGTTCCTGATGATAAGCCTATTTTTTCATTTATTAATTTAATCTCATGTTCCTTGATTCCTGCAGTGAGCAGGCAAGTCTTTTGCAAGCTGATGGCAAGTCCTGACCATTCTTCAAAGTCTTTTAGTATTTACAGTATACATTCAACCGAGCTTAGAGTTCATTCCGTGAAGATCAACAGATCTTCAGCAAAGCAGAGGTGTCTTAGCCCTGTTCTCTGACATTTTGAATGATATTTAAATCTTCTTTGCTCAGCTGCTCTGTTAAGAACATAAGGCAAACATTTCATTGATAGAACAAATAGGTAAGGGGAGAGAGGATCACCCTGCCTTAACCCTCTTCTGCCTTTGAAATACCCATATGTTTCTCCATTAAACCCTACAGAATAAGATGTGGTACATATACAAGCTTCAAGCCACCTTAGGTAGATTTCTGGAATTTGTAATCCCCTTAAGCACTGAAATATGAAATCCCATCTTAGTCAATCAAAAGCCTTGGCAATATCAACCTTGATTGTGATTCTTTTAGGTCCTCCTTGCCTATGATAGCCCTACACTATTTGAGAAGCCAGTAGAGTATTTTCAATCAGGAGCCTCCCCTTTACGAATGCGGTTTGGTTTGGAAGTATAACCTCTGGAAGGATAGCCTTTAATCTCTTGACTAGCAACTTGGAAATGACTTTTTAGGTAGTGTTACAACATGATATAGGCCTATAATTAGATATAAATGTAGCTCCAGGCTTCTTAGGTACTAGGGTGAGAATGGTTGCATTAGTGGCTGAAGGCAGAAACCCAGTAGCAAAGAATCTCAAGATTGAATCTGTGAATTCATTCCAAAAAAAATTCCATGCAGCTGTGAAGAAGACATAAGTGAATCCATCAGGACCAGGAGACTTGTTTGGATTGAGCTTTTTGATGATCTGGTGGATTTCTAACTGACTTGGGAGTGAAGAGAGCACTATTTTATGGCCATCAGAGCAGCGAAATGGTTGAAGTTCCAAGAACCAGGTAAGAGTTGAGGTTGAGATTGGTTGATGATCATGTGCTAATATACTTTTAAAATAGGAGATTGCAATCTCACTTATTTGTTTTGGATCAGAAGTATACTCGTCATTGATGTTGCAAAGGAATCTGATTGAATTATATGATTTCCTTGCAGCTGCTACTCGATGTAAGAAGGAAGTATTTTGGTCTCCTAAACTGAGCCAGTTGATTCTCGACTTTTGTTTAAAAAAGGATTCCTCAATGCTTCTTAGAAAAATCCATTTTTGGTGAAGATCTTTTTCAGCAGTAAAGCTAGCAGTTGTAGGGTTCTCCAAGGCTCTTACCTGCAAAACCTTTAAAATATCGTTAGTCACTCTCACTCTCTTCTCTATGTCTAAAACACTATCTTTATTTAGTGATTTTAGTACTCTCTTTAGTTATTTTAGTTTGAAACCCAAGGTAGCCAAGTCTAAAGCTTTATCTTCACTTTGAATCCATGCAGTCTCAACTGTGCCAAGGAAGTTGGGAAGGGTTGAAAGAAAATTGAAGTATTTAAATGGCTTGGTCCCAGCCGAAGGAAGAGGAGCAGCTAGCTTTATCAAGCAGGAAGAATGGTATGAAAACTCTTGAGGTAACAAAGTAGATGTACTGTTTAGATAATTGCTTATCCAAGTATCATTTACAAGTGCTCTGTCTAACTTTTTTGTTATTGGGTTTTCTGGTTGAATGTTGGTCCAAGTATGATTGCACCCTTGGTATCTGAGATCTGATATACCTAGAGAGAGTAGGTGATATCTCATTTCAACCATATCTGCTGTTAGATGATCAATGTGCACAACTGAATGTTCCTCATGATGCATGATCTGGTTGAAATCTTCACCAATTATCCAGTTTTTGTTCTCCAGAAACAATGTTGTTTGCACTTCCAAAAGTTCTTCCCATAAGTTAATCCTATCCTCTCTTAGGTTAGCAGCATAAACCACTGTGTAGACCAGACTCTATCCTCCCGAAAGCTTGATGTTGCAGGTCATAGATTGCCTCGACTGATGCATTACAGTGACTTGAGTTGGAGCTTTCCAAAAAATAATTATCCTGCCATCCTCATCAGTGTCATGATTTGAGGTAAACTCCTATCCTGGATAAACTTTCTCCATTATCTGATTCAAACAAGGTTCTTTGATGTGGGTTTCCAAAAGTGCACCAACAAGAAGCTTATTAATAGCTAGCCAATGTTTAAAAGGTCGATGCTTATTCGGGTCATTTAGGCCACGAATATTCCAAAAGGTTATATACATATCCATTAGGATAGGGGTTTTGTCTCTCGTTTATAGGGGGAGACTTTAGGACAGTGACAAAAGAAGTTTCAGTTGGGTTAGGGGAGCTAATAGGGTGCAGGTGTAATGGGGATGAACTAGTGACTATTTTAAAAGAGGAAGTGTTGGTAGATAGTTTTTGATTTGGATGGGTTAGTGTTTGGTCTTTTGTGTGGTTTTTTTTGTGGTGGATAAGGTAGTATTTGGCTCTGGGGGTTTAGTGTCAGTGTTTAGAGGCTTTTTGGGCAGAAATAGGTTAAAATGGGAAGGGGGAAGATCATATGTATTTGTGGGTAGGAGAAGGTCAAATTATTGGAGGTGGGAATGGTTGATGCTTGAGGGTTAACTACCACTGGTTTAGAGGTAAACACAGCTGGTAGTCCAAGGATGTATGAAGGTCCATCCTCAGCCATAGGTGAGATGGGTGATTGTGGAAAAGAGGGTATGGGATGAGACTCAAAGACAAGCTTTACTTCACCACCAGTATTTGATTCATTTACTTTCTTACTAACTGGTGAAATATCCATTCTTGCAGGCTCTGGAGATCGATCAGTCTCAGTCTGGACTGTAGCTTGACACTCTGAAACTCTTTGTGACCCAGGAGCAGTGTCAGTCTGGACCGTAGCAGAAGCTTCTTGCGATCCTGGTATGTCTTTAGATTTAGCTTTTGATTTACCTATAACCGGAGTCCATTGTTGATTAGCTTTAGGACAATTTCTTAGGAGGTGACCAGTCTCCTTGCATTGATAGCAGACACTAACTGGGTTAGTGGTTTTAGGCTTCAGGGGGTTGCCATTAGCTGATGGAGCATCAGACGGTTTAGGAGGGGAAATGTGAAGGCAATTTCTCACAATATGTCCGATTTCTTTATAGTGTGAGCATACTGGAGGAACCCATGGGTATTCAACCTTGACTGAGAACATGGACCCATCACTTCTAAATAGTTCAAGCAGAGGAGGAAGTTCCTTGGAAGTATCCACTTCTACTTTGACATGGGATGAGTTTATGCTAGTAAGGTTAATTGTCCAGTCATCAGTCTCTTTTGGTTCACCAATTCCCCCTGCAATGTGACTAAGACCATCTCGATGTATCAGGTCGAAGGGCACATCCTTTAAGTGAGCCCATAGGGGAATGCGCTGGAGTGAAAGAGAGTCATCTTCCGGATTGGTTGACCATTGAGAGACATGGAACATAGTAGTTTCTATGTACCAAATTCTTTTTTGGAGAACTTTCTGCCTTATGTAGTCATTTTGAAGTCTGACAAGTACTGAATTTGTTGCAGTACATAGATGTATTTCCAAATACTTGCTTTTGCCCCACATATAGTTCAAGACATTTTGGATGAGATTGTAATGAGGCATCATTCCAAAGAATTTGCATCTGATGAAATCCTTATGAATCTCTACTCCTTTGGTGAAGACCTCGTCATGTATTATTACCCTTGGAACACCCGTAGGTGAGTAAGTGACTTGTGAGAGCTGCTTTAGCGATTTATCGACAACTTGTTTCACCTTAGAAGCCCAAGTGGCTGCTACATGTACTGTTGTAGTGGGAGTGACTTTGACCTTAGGAAGTTGAGTTTGCAGACCATAGAATCTATGGGGAAGAGGAAGGAGAGGTGGCTGGGTGTTTAGAATGACATAGTTAGGGGTATGGGAAGGGATAGGTTTGGAGGGTGGTTGAGAGGAAGGGGAAGCACTTATCAACCCTGAATCAGCTTTAGCGGAGATGGTGAAGTTTGTATTTAAGGGGTTTGATGAGTTTATAGTTGAGGTTGTTCGGGTGAGAGGGGTTTCTAGATCTGGTGAGGCTTCAGTATTACTAGTAGCCACCACTTCTGCAGAAGGAACAATAAGGTCTGGGGGAACTGTAGATACTGTTCCTACTGTAGCAATTTCGGATCTAGGGTTTTTAAGGGAGGGATTTAGGAGATTTAGGGAAGGGGTTCGATTAAAAAGGATTCTAAGAGAGTAGAAGTGTGTTTCATTTCCTGGGCAGGAGTAGTAGTTGAGCTTTTCAGATCTTTGACCAGAATAGTTGAAGTAGCTGCTTTTCCAAAAGAAGAAGCAGCTTGAAGTTTTGCCTTTCGGCGAGAAAAGAGAACTGGACCAGAAGAAAGAGGGGAGAAATCAGATGGAGAAGATGGGTCAGGGGGGTCAGGGGGAAGAGGCGTTGGCCGGTTGAGACTACCAGCCGGAGCTGGAGGGTTCAGAGGAGAGAAGGGAGCTTTAGGGAACCAGGAGTTCGTCATTTAAATCCAAGGGTATGTTTTTGATTTTCATTTCAATATCCAAGTTTTGTATGAGATAAAAAACGCCAATGAATGATTAACCACCATAATCAGCCAATCGAAATTCCTCATTCATGTCTTCTTTCTTGAAATACTTTCCAACTTTAACCGCATCTTCATAACTTTAATATGCATTCATTCGCCATAAATGTGAAAATTTATGTTTCTTTACAAAAAATTTGATTAAAGGTAATAATTTTTTTTTAAAGGATTTGTAGTACTTCATAACAATGCTGACATTTCGCGATTGTTGTACTATAGAGCATTAAAATTTTGTACTTTCATTTTTTGTACAAAATATTTAGTTAAAAAAATAGTTATGCGTATCTAAGGTATGGCCGAGATCATCAATTACAGTGTAAGCAGAAGGAGGTTGTTGTAGATTAGTTATAGCTCATCAATTATAGCTCTCCAATGGAAGAATTAGTAAGCCTCTATCAAATCCATATTTCCCGATTCGGATATGCAAGCGGTTAAATAGTGTTTTATTTGGCTCTATCTTTTGTATCTTGATCATGGTATCAAAGAAACTATGATCGCTGGAGAGTATGAAGATATTCCCAGACCTCTTACCTTATGACCAGTGCTTCATCGTCTTCTGGAGGGCCAAATCCACTGCATTCTTTGAAGGGCTAAATATTGGTTTTCCTAATTTTTAGGAAATATCTAAAATCTTGAATGGATAAAAAATAAATTTTTGAAAAAAAAATATCCAAAAATTGTATAAGCATTAATTTATATTCCCAATTTGTTACGTAGATTTGCAGAGTTTGACAATCAAATTTTAAAAGTAGTTAACATTTAAAATGTCTTGTTTAACTAACTTCTATTTTTAAATTATAAGAAATATTGACGATACGGTTGATATTGAAGACAATACTATGATGCTACAAGGATTGCAAATAACTCAAAAGTAGGAGATTCAAACACATGACGAATTTGGTGATATGATGAATTATTTATTGATTTTTAGTGTTTATGTATCATTCTTATAGTTAATCTTCAAATCTGTTCCAAGTCCTTCATTAATCTGCTTCAAACAGGAGACGACAACATCAAATTGAACGAGATCCTTTATGAAATCAGGGAGCTTTCTCTTCAATTCTCTTAGAGCGTCTCCAACCTCACTCTATTTTTTTCTCTAAACTCTATTATAGAGTAAAAATTTCTCCAATCTCACTCTATATCTCACTCTAAAATAGAGTAATAGAAATATTACTCTAGATTTGGAGTAATCATATTAATTACTCTATTATAGAGTAAAATTTTTGTTATTTATAAAATAGTCCTTTTAACTTTGATATGTTCTTATTGTATATTTATAACAATGACATTTTAGTTATGTAGTTAAATAAATGTTGATAATTTATTTTATAAATTAAAAAATATCTATATAATTAAATAAAATTGTAAAAACAACTTTTCTTTATTAGAAAACATAATAGCATAATAAAAATATATATAATGAGATGCCAAAACAAAAACAACATAAATTAAACTTAACACAACAAAAACATGTAATACATGACATAATGACTACATGTGTGATTTTACATAATTGATGATGAGTGTGATAGATGTACCAATTGAAGTTGCAAGAGAAGCTCCACCTCCACATGCCAAAATAGTAGAAGATGATAATATCTGATTTCAATAATTTCTTGCCCGATTTAGTAACATTAAGGATTAAAAACTCATTTTAAAATTCAAAATGCTTTAACTGATCATTTGTGGGAGAAATATTCTAATGATGATGGTTAAAAAATCTATTATCTTTTGTTGTTTTTATTTTTTATTTTTTTCTTATTTTGTGTAATGTACTTTATTTATGTAATATTTTTTTTATTTCAATAAATCATCATTTCATTGAATTATTGGCTTAAAATAAAACACATGGGTTAAATTTGTAATTTTAATAAATAATATATGTTTTTAGAAAACTAATAATTCGGTAGAGAAAGAATATACTTTTTTATGGCAAATATTAATTTTATTCACATGAATAAAGAAAGTCAAGATACAAACGGTTTGTTAACCAAATAGGAGGGTAGATACAATTCAAGAAAAACAAGTTATTTGATGGTCGATGAGTAGCTAAAAGATGTGCTGCTTCATTGTTACTTCTTAAAACATGTTTGCGTTGTATTTCTTCAAACTTTTTCATCCATTCCTTGATGTCTCTACATAAGTTAAGAACTGATATCTCATCATGGTTTCCATTAATTAAGTTGACAAGAACTTGACAATCACCTTCGAAGATAATTTTTTTAATACATAAGAGAAAGAATATACTTATAATATTCTTTTTAGAGTAAAAAATAGAAGAATATGTTGGAATAAAACTCATCTCTATTTTAGAGTTTTCCTATTTCAGAGTAAAAAATAGAAAATTGGGTTGCTCTTATATCTCGTTTTTCATATTTCCCGTACCGCCAATGTAGTTGTGGATCGTACCCACAAAAATGTAAATAAAATTTAAAATTGATGGGTTCAAAATGAGCTATAAAAAGGTTTCATCTTATTCCACAAACTTTGACTGACTCAAAATGGGTTAGAGCTAATTTAGAGCCTGATCGGGCGGGAAAAAAAAATCCTTGTTAACATCCCTAACTGGTTGAAAAGTTGCACATATGTAATATGGGGTTTTTTTGGCTAATGACAATAGTTTAATATTAGAAATTATGAACATTGTTTGTTTTTTTATGAACATTGTTTTGTAGTCTTAAGAAAAGTTATATATATATATATATATTATTGCTAAATAAATAGATATTCTATTTTTATTGGAGATCAAGTTATTAAGTCTATTGGCTAAAACATAGTAAACAGACATAAAACACTTCTATCATCACTGTTTTCTGACTAAGTTAGTTAACGACATCATTTCATGTAAACCTTCAAGTAACAACAGTAGCAAGAAAGTGGCTAAGAGTGGTGAAATTGGCTCTGCTGTTGTTGAATGCTGTCAATAACATCCTCTGCTGCAGCTTCAAGATCAGACATTTCGTCGTCTTCATCTTCTTGTTTGTAGTATTTGGTGTTAGAAGAGTGACCAGTGGTGTTGGAACGGTGAAGAGTGGAAGAGGAAGAGATACTGAAACTCTCTGAGCTACCAAGTGTCTTGCTCGGGAGCTTCCTCGCTTTGCATTTCTTCATTTTTATGTCTTTGTGCCATTTCTTCAATGCTTTTGCCATTTGCTCATCAAACACTGCTTTCTTCATGTGTGAACCCATCTGCTCCACACACACCATTTTATCATTTCTCTATCTTTCTTTAAGAGATCGAAAACTATCGAAAATCGGAAATTCTTGTTTTACCTGAGTAATGAGGGCGTACAACGGGAGAGTGATGTAGCTACATAAGATCAAAGCACCTAGGCTGCACATTCATATACATCCTCACATTTTTTTTTTACTTTTTCCTTCCATAATAATAACTTGAAACATAAGTAAGGTTTTTAATAAGCTTCATTACCATATAAAGAGTTTGATGACAATAAGATTGAAATCTTGATGGAAGCATGATTTTAATCCAAAAGAATACTGAAAGCTCCCAAAGAAAATACGTTACTCAGTAATATCATTCAAAAATATGAAAATTAAGAAGATATGGTTCTTTGTTTTTACCCATATCCAGAAGAAGTGTGTTATCTGGAAAGCATTCTACATAAACACCGAGGATATAATTACTAATTAGAGAGAAACAATATAGATATAATTACTAATTAGAGAGAAACACTATAGAATCAAGCAAAAGATGTTTCAGGAGTGTTCTTACCTGAAACAAAGCAAAGTGGATAAGATGAAGAAGAAGTTGAGGACAATCGAACCAAAAGTATCGATCTGAGCCTTGCACTAGAGGCATCCCTTGAACTACTGCATGTGTCTCTACGATTTCTAGCGCCATTGTTGCCATAATAGCTTGAAGCTTTGTTCCAACAGCTAGGATTATCTGAAACAAGACTTATTGTTAATCACAGAACTTCCAAGAAGATGTGTGTATTAGAGATAGAGAGATTGATTTACGAGCACAGGAGGTATCGATCCCCAAAACAATGTTCTCCAACCTGAAAGTTGAATAGAAAGATTTCAGTATATGAATATAAATTGAATTTAAATATAGATATATAGCTCTCACCATTAACATTTAACAGCAAGAAGATCACAAATGATGCCCAAAGAACTGGACTGCAGAGCAAAAAGAATGTTAAAGACTGTTACATAAGACCGCATTAGGAAGCAAAGTTTCATTTGCATTTGATAATTTGGTTGTGGTGTTACCTTATTCCAACTACCAACTTGAAATCATCCTCTAGAGATCTTTTAATATATCTCTGGAAGTTGAACTTTCTTCCTGGGGCTAAATGAGCCTGATTCAGAACATAATGAGAATCACACATCAAGATTGTGAGATAATGAAATGGAAAGATGGAAGATTTTGAAAAACTCACAGAGATGAATCCGTGGCGCAGAGTCAAGTAGTCGGTTCTTCTCACGGATACAAAGAACTGTCTTAAGAAGCATCCCTGTAACCAAAGAGCTCGGAGTAATCAAATCAAGAACGTTTTGATGCATTTTGGAAGAGATGAAAGAGAGGAAATGCTTTCTTTACGACGTAAAAGAAGAAGGGAATAGTTGTCCAGAAACTTGTATGTTCTCTCACAAAAGAAGTCTCATGAGTGAGCCTAAGTCTTGAATGATCTATACCACACACAAAAAAAGTGAGTCTATAAAATAATAAAAGTTCACAGCTTCAAACAAGAATTACCAATAGAAAACTCGTAGTCATGTGATAATGTCTCTTGCTCCCACTTTTTCCATTCACGAATCTACAACAAAGCCAACACAAAATGAAGCATTCATTCACTCAATCAAACACAGTTTTGATTAAAACAAGATTTATCGTTACCTTGAGCCTGCTAAGCATCATGGTGATTAAACTATAGAGGACATGAAAGATAGCTAAGAAGAACAATAAGATGTGTAGTTGATGCAACCCTTTCAATGTTATGAGTGGTTCAGATCCTTGTTGGCAATTCACAGATAAATCACCAGCAGCTAAAAGATGTCTGCTAAGAGATGGAGCAAGCTCTGTGTTTTCAAATGAACAAGGTAACATAGACAGAGCAGCTTTTCGAGGGACACAGATCTTGAGAATGTATGTTTCTCCAAAGGTCATTAATAAGGAAATGAACCCAAGGATCATCAGCTCTGCAGTATCAAATCACCATTTCAAAAACCATATCAAGAAAGCTTTTGAGATAATCAAGGATATATGTTACTTTACCGGCTTTGATTTTTTCTAAGGCTTCTAGGAGAGAGTTTTTATGCTTCTTCCATAGCCACTGAGAAGAAACAATTAAAAATGTTTCAGACATTGAGTGTTTGATCAAGAACACTTGTAAGAAGAAGAAGAAGTAATTCAGACGTAGGCGAGTCTTTGAAGACCCTTTTCGAGGAGATGGGAAATGAGGATAAGAAACGTGCAGACTACGGCGACTGCCCAAGTGGGCGTCTGAGAAAGCAGTTTGTCGCCGGAGGGAGCTCCTGTGGCCGTAGCTCCACCGTGGAGCACCAGAAACCATAACAAAGATGTTTGATACCTGCTTCTTGTGATCATGAGTGAAGAGAGAGGTAGAAACAAAGAAGAGATACTAACGTAGAGAATCAAACTTAAGTTGGTGCTTCTTAATTAATATGTTGTACAACGTAAGTTATACTAGTATTTAGATAAAGAATTGGTTTTCGTTTGACTAATGTTTAATGTTAGATTAATCAAAACCAACAGGTACAAGTACATTTCTTTCATGTTTTGAATATAAATCAAAGAATAAATTGTGTATTTGTTCATTCATATGGTTTAATACGTGAGTGTTGACCAAAAGTATAGTTCAGTCTTGTAACTCATCTCATTGAATCAATGGAAGTTACATTAGCAAAGATAAATTACATATTAAGATGATAGAGATACCTACACATTTCTGATTATTTGGAAACTGTTGAAATCATTTATTTGTTTTTGGTCGACAATATTGAAAGTATATTTTGGCGATAATCAATTCATAGTTGTCAAGAACTAACCAATATTTCCTTGAGATCAGTAACCAATATTTCACAGTTTTCTCGAGCTCTAGAAACTCCAATCCATTGATTCAATTTAAACTGTGATTACATAATCAAATTAAAAAAAAAAAAAAAAAGTCCTCTCACCTGAGGAACAAATCTAAAGAGGAATTGGTCGAAGCTGTGAACCACTAAAGAGTTTACAACTTGGCACAAATTCCAACTGCAAACGCAAATAACAAAACTCTACTCAAATTGTCTTTTAGAGACCAATCTAAATGAATCTTTATTGGTTATGAAAATGACAAAGTAAATAAGGGGAAGGAGAGAGCAACTTTATAAATGGATCCATCTCCTACACCTTTCTTTAATCTTTCTTACCCTCCTGAGAGCCAATCTCTTGTAAGTAATGCTCTGCATCCAACGCCGCCATGCACCCTGCACCATCCATAACTTCTTTATCAAACTTGTTTTTTTTTTATTCATGAAATCAACAAATAATAACAACATTTGAAGGTAAATCACAGTCTAGAAAGGTTTGTAAAATGGGGTTTGATGTAAACACGCAATCACTCTAGACTGGTGAGAACAAATCTGATTTCAGCTTTAGTCATCAGCAGAGTTCAAAAGACCACCCAACAAACCGTGTCTGTTTCTTCTTGGTAGCAAGAAAACATTAAGTTAACAAATCTTATAACGATACTTGAAACAATTTAATCTCCCTTAGTCCCTTGTAGACTCTCAAGAGTCAAGACACCTACTTAGTAATGGTCATACTACTAGTCTTTTCTAAAGTATATGAGAATGAGAATGAGAATAGCCTTTAGCAAAAGGCCACTCTATATCAAACACAAATCCAAGAAAATCATGCCTCACTACTTTGTTAATTGAATCAAACTATATATACAAATCAAGGCACTTTGTGAACATGAAAGGGTTCCATTAGGAAGAAACTAATGACTTTCAAAACCCCGACTCCTTTTGAACAGATCAATCAAACAATTACACTAAAGAGATAAACAATTGTTCACTTAACTACCAAATACTCGATAATACATTATGCTATTAACTATTAAGCAACAAGAACATATCACAGCTTCCAGGCTCTCAAGACACCTACTGAGAACAATTAATGACCACTACTAGTATTCTAATTCTTTAGAGTATGAAAACGAACTTAAATAGTCTTTAACCGCAGACAGATGACCACTCTATAGCAAACAAAAATCCAACAAATTCATGCCTCAACTAATTTGTTAATTGAATCATATTACATACAAAACAAGGCACTATAAGAACGCGAAAGAGTTCCATCATAAGAAGCTAAATGACTTTTGAAAACCAGACTTCTTTTGAACATATGGATTAAACAAGTAAGCTAAATACATAAACAATTACTCACTTAACTACCAAATACTCCATAATGCATTATGCTATCAGCCAACAATCATATATTAGATACTCTATGATAGATTTTAGTCATGATTTCAAATAGCTAACTCATTATGCAGAAATGTAAAAAGACAAAGTATAGACAACAAACCAGTTCCTGCAGCCGTGATAGCCTGTCTATACTTCTTGTCCTGAACATCTCCAGCAGCAAATACACCAACCACACTCGTCTTTGTAGTACCAGGCTTAGTAACTACATAACCATCTTCATCAAGCTCAAGCTGCCCATCTAAAAACTTCGTAGCTGGCTCATGACCAATAGCAAAGAATAATCCAGACACCTTCAAATCTGAAACCTCTCCAGTAACAACATTCTTCACCTTCAATCCTCCAAGAACACCTTTACCATTTTCATCTCCATACGCCTCAACCACTGAAGAGTTCCAAATCACTTCAATCTTAGGGTTTGACAAAGCTCTCTGCTGCATAATCTTAGACGCTCTAAATGTATCCCTTCTATGGATTATATAAACCTTAGAGCCATACTTAGTGAGGAAATTAGCTTCCTCCATAGCTGAATCACCACCACCAATAACCACAAGAGGATTATTCCTAAAAATCGGAGCAGCTCCGTCACATACAGCACAAGCGGAGATACCACGATTCCAGAAACCACCGTTACCTTCACCGGATCCAGTGAAGCTAAGTCGTTTAGCTACAGCTCCAGTGGCAACGATAACAGAATCAGCGAGAACAGTTCTCGAATCAGTGAATAGCTTAAACGGTTTCGATGAGAAATCAACTTTGTTAACCGTTTCAGTGAAGATCTTAGTACCGAATCGTTCCGATTGTTTTCGGAATTTCTCAACGATCTCACCACCGAGAATACCTTCAGGGAATCCAGGGAAGTTTTCGACGTCGGTTGTTGTTGTTAATTGACCACCGGGAGCGATATCGTTAGCCATCCATCCTTCGAAGAGAAGAGGCTTAAGCTCTGCCCTAGCTGCATAGATCGCCGCCGTGTGTGCTGCTGGTCCACTTCCGACGATGCAAACCTTGGTTTTGTGAGTTTCCATGACGTCGGTGGAGGAAGAAAACGCGGTGGCTAGAGACGGCGGATTTAAGGTAGATGCGTAGAGAGCAGATCCAAGTAAAAAGCCGCCTGCTATGGTTACAAATCTTGAATGGCTCGTAGAGATTCAACACATGTTATACCAATTCAAAACGCCATTAGTTTATTTGAATTGACTTTTCTCCTTGAAATTTTATTTTAATTTTAACTATTTAAATTCTGTGAGAACTGAGGCAAAATAATATTGTATATAAAAAAGACGTAGATTGGTGTTTCTGAATAGAAAGAAAGGTTTAAAGAAGTTTGTGCTACAACAAATCAATAGTGGATGATACTTGGAAGAAATCTTATAAAAGAGAGGAGAGACCATAAACTAGATGGCCTAATTAAGGATTCCTAAGATGGCTCTTCTCAGATTTTTGTTGTGCTCTGCTCTCATAATAATATACAAACAAAAGACTCTCTCAGCAACTACTTCTAACAATCCTCTCTTTTTCAGATCTTCAAAGGCTTTGTTAAACTTGTAAAATGTTTCTAATCAATTTGCTCGAGAGGCACACGCACGAATAACTGCCCGTTTAAGGTTACCACAGCCGATGTGTGATGCGGATCAATTCTCGTAGGCAAACTTACCACCTGCAGTTCCAATGGAGGGAGGTTCAAAACTGTCAATTCAACATTCTAAGTATAAGCGGAATAATCATCGCGGAACGAGCATACCTTTTTGAAAGGAGTAGCTCCCCAGGGGTTCATGGGGTTCTCGGGTTCGCCACTTATTACCAACCGTCCAGCCGGATCTGATTGGACTCGGACCTGTGTTATTGTTACCAAGACAAAACAGATGAGTGCTACGCTCAATCTTGGGATCCATGTGAAAACAAAACGAGTGTTTCAAATGTGAGTACTAACCTCTTCGCGCACTAGTCCTGGGACTAATGCATACACCTCAAAGCAATCTTGCTGTGGATATTAGAAGATGTTATTAATACATGGAAAACAAGCAAGTAATTGTTCATATTTTAAAGAAAGTAGCGATAGATTATATACCGTCCTCTGTACGTTAATCTTCACCCAGTCCGCTGGTGGTCCAACATCAACAACTGTCACATCCAACCTAGAAACAACAAATAATACTGGAATCAGAATTCAAATTCTGTGATATCAACCGTCCAAACTCAGACTACGAAGCTAATTATCATACATAGGTTTAGACACTTGGATGGCGTTTTTTGCACCATGTTCAGCAGATGATGGCCTTTTGCGTTTGAGCAAACCTAATGAATTTGAAAGATGTAAGTAATAACCTGAATCAAAGTTTCAATAATACAAACGAGAACCAACACTTCAACAAACAGAAGCCATACCAGGGGTGGTTCCAATTTGTTTTTCGCGCTTTTGATGAAGAACTAAGTTCTTATCCTACAAATTACAAAACAGCATGTTTGTTCAGACTATGACAACAAAGATAAAGAGTGAATGTAAAATGAAACATATGTTCGGTAACAAGATTCTGCCAGACCTTATTTGCAGGATCACTAACTTCACCATTACCATTCAGACGCTGTGAATGCCAACCTTGCATAGCACGCGCCGCTGAATCTCTCCTCGCTCTACCTGATCCAGATGCCTAGTGCAGAAACAAGGCACCAGGTTAAGTTAATAACACAAACATTAATCATAAGAAGAATATGGAACAAAAATACAGACGGATGATATGATTTTCTCAATCTTACCTGATTATCAATATTCATTGGTTCTATTTCAAGAGCAAGGGGTATCTGAAGTTCACCTCCACTGACTTTATGCCGCTCATATTCAAGAAGAGCCTGAAAAATGAAGAAACTGTAATGTTACTCTATCTAGAGGAAAACATATCTCTAGATAATTCACAGTTGTTCTCTGTTCACTCATATAAATTACTTCTCAGAAGGACTGATGCACAGGTTTCTACAAAAGTCGCATGAAAGAAACCAAAGTTGAGGATTAAAAAAGTGGTGAATATATAGTCTCACCTTTTCATAGAAACCTCGGAAAGTCCATGATACTGTTGTACATGTCCTGAACAAACAGTTGAGCGATTAGAGGCAAGTCTTGAAAATATTCACATGATTTCCGAAAAAATTAAGAAAAACACAAATAAGAGAAGCATTCTTCTTACTTAGGGGGCCTGAAAGACTCTCCGACTTGCCGCCATAATTTGCTTCCAGTAACCTATGCAGTTTAAAAGCATATATTAGTCATATTAGAGAATCGCCAAAAGCACCACTGCTAGATCATGAACAACAGTATGCATGCGAGAAATAAGTAGGAGAGAAGAATAGATGAAAAGCAAAAGCCACATTTGCTTGTCAAAAAAGATGATGTGATGTTCATCAGGCGTATTCACAGTGACCCATACCTTGTCATATCCGCCCAATCTAGTTACAGCTCTCCACAACCTTGCGCCAAAGAAATTGATTGAATATCAGCTTCTGCTGAAAATTTTACAATGTATAACACACTAAAGTGATTAAATAATGATGGGACGCAAGCTTACTTAAGGCAGTTTAGTCCCTCCCCATAAAATTTTGGAGGTTTGAAATCCATGTTTCTCTCTTTAAAAAAACTATCCAATTCTTTCATAAAAGCAGATTGATCCTCTTCCGTTCCAGATTCATTACCCTCAGATGTATCATCCAAGAGGAAAGAGCGCTTTGCGCTCATGGTTCCATCAAGGCCAGGTGGTGGCAAATCTTTATGCTTTGCGCTCACGGTCCAATCACAGCCAGGTGGTGGCAGATTTTTATGCTTTCCCCTCATGGTCTCATCAAAGCCAGGTGGTGGCAGATTTTGATGGACTCCATTATTCAATTCTCCAGCAACCCACGTTTCAGACTTTATATCGGAAGATGCAACACAAGGAAAGCCAGGTTCATGTATCACTAGTGCACTCTCATTATCTGCATCATTTACCTCGAGTGCTCTAGAATTATCTTCCTTTTCAGTATTAGCCTCAACATTGGCATCCTTGTTCTTAGTAAAGTCAACAGTAGCATCAGCAACCAATTCAGAATCAGGAACATCAAGTTTCATGTCTTCCATAGGTTCATCGTCAAGTGCAGTCATTCCTTCATCTTGATCAGAGGAAGTATGGATAGATAACCCTTTGTCAACGTCTCCTGAAAGTCCAACTGCCAACACATCAGAGTCTATGTCATTGTCTGTCAAATTTTCAGTGACAGGCATGTCTGGCTCTCTTTCCACATTCATTGAACTTTCTATGAGAGGCTCGTATGGCTTATTCTCTAGTTCTGATACGGTCTCAGAACAAGGAACCTCTGGCCTTTTCTCAAGCTCCGTTGTGGTTTCTTGATCATGATCGAATGGTCCACTTTCTTTGTCAGCCAAATTCATATTGTTAGCCTCACCCTCACCCTCGTCCATCCTGTCATTGCTCTCCTTAACAACTTTGGTATCAACAGGATTGGCTGGAAATTCCTTATGTTCTCCTGAGTATATGATCTCATGTTCTTCTGCAGCTTTGTCCTGCTTCATCACAGTATTAGCATCATGATGAGGTGATCCATTTTCTTCTGAGATTTTGGTATCAGGATCGACTGGAAATTCGTCGTGGTCTCCTGAGGATATCATGTCGTGTTCTTCTGCAGCTTTTTCCTGCTGCAGCACAGTATTAGCATCATGACGAGGTGATCCTTTATCCTCAGAGATTTTGGTATCAGGTATTGTCGTCGTTTCTCCATGGACGACTGCAGTATCTTTGCCGACAATGACAGAATCTCCGTCATTTTTTAAGATATCCAAACTTACTTCACTGGACCCAATGTTCTGTTCTACAATATCTCCCTCAGTAGGATTGATTAACCCTTCTTCAGGATCTAAAGCTACTGCAGGAGAAAGACTTAGATGCGGGCTCGTTTCTAATTGGGAATTCTTCTCATCATCAATCTTTGGTGGATCATCATCATTGGTCCCCTTTTCAAGGTTAGTAGTCACCTTGCTAGAATCAAGAGAAGTACCTTCTTCAATGACCATGGGACAAGGAGAAGCATTCTGTTCCCTGACAGGAGCCTCCTCTCCTACTATCTCTCCTGGATTCTCATTCTCGGCTACCTTTACATTATCCTGATTTTGTTCTCCAGTTTCAATATCCTTATCAGCGCCCTGTTCAACTCTCTCACTCTCCATTTCCATTATATTCTCCATTGTTGATTCCATCTCAACAGCATTCCTATACCAATTGACGCATACAAGAAATATATCAATTGCTAATTGCAGAAAACAAATGAAATGACCACAGGTTTCATTGAAGCTCATTGATTAATTAGATAAAACCCCAAACACACAAAAGTATTGTGATAGGCATAGTACAAATAAGTGGGAAGGATGTTCAGTGGTTATGTGGGAGCAATAGGGCTTTGGGAGAATTGGGAGATATTTTCAACAGATCTCCTGGATATGTTTGGTTCTTTCTTAGGGTTTTGGTTTTGTGTTCTAGATTGTAATCGACAATTCAAGACCAATAAAGAGGAATCGTTTCAGAACCTATCAGTATCACAGCTTCATATAAACAAAAAATACAGTATAGTCCAATAAATGACTATCAACTAACTATCACCAGACATAATAGAAAACAACAACAAAAAAAAACATAAACACAAAAAATGAAGGCAGCGTAAAGCAAAAAACTTTTTCTTTCTGAAGGTAGAAGCAACAGTTTTGCACCTTATCTCGTGTTCTTAAATCCAACCCAGAAGCCCTTTCCGCCCAAATAAGAAACCCATTTCTTGAAAAATCATTAACAGTAACAGAAGCAAAAGCCTAATTCCTAACAAAATTTCCACGAAGGTGACTAAAAGACATCGAAATTGAGATGAAAAGTCTCAATATTACGCAGCCAATTTCAGATTTCTAACAGACGAATACGATTTATAAACCCTCTAAACAAGAAGCAACATAGTCGCAAATTCCGGATTCGTTTTAAAACAATTTTTTTTTTCCAAATTTTGAATACGAAACGGCTTTGAAAACAAACCTTGGTGGCTGAGAAGAATACGAGGAAGAAGAAGCAGATATAGAGACAACAAAGGAGGAAATTTTCCGAGCTTCCTTTTGTACTGACTGAAACACTCTTGCGTCCTCCTCAGAATTTTACCCACCGATCGAATTGCACAAATCACAAATGCAATCGAGGGTTTTCAATTTGAACCGGGTTATCAAGGTTTTGGGCTCATGGGCTTGACCTAATCTTGGCCCAATAAATATCAAAACTTTTTCACGGGGTTTGTATTTACCTTTTCTTTTTGGGGCCGAATTAAATATTCCTTTCATAAATTGGGATAGTTTCAAATAAAAAAAACAAGTGATTTTGTTGATTGTTTTAGAAATTTTTTTTATTAATTTTTTTTTTAATTGACTATACCTGTGACAAAAACATTAAACAATAAAATCGTGCTTATACAGTAATATAGTTAATTTTCTCTGTACAGTTTTGTAACCTTGCTCCCAAGTCCTAAGAGAGCTTTTGTTTCATATTTTTATCAAAGAGTAGTTCTCAAACCTTAGCTTTTGTGTCCTCTTAATCATATAGATCAATTTGGTATTATTGAAATATACAAAACCAAGTAAATCCCTAAAAGCATTAAAAATCCGATCTCTTTTTTACTTTCTTCGATTCGACTTCTTCTGTCTTCTAACTGAGGAAACTGGCTCGTCTTTGATAGGTACTGGTAAGACGGTTCCTTCGCGTATACCATCCAAATCTGATGACATATTCTTTAGCGTTTTCTGAGCTTCAACAAAGACCTTTATATCTCTTATCTGTACACAATCCATTATCAACAGTTCATACAATTACTCAGCTAAATGTTAAAAGCAAACCCTCAAATGAATATTAGAAGCTTACCTGTTCTTCAAGATCAACGATAAACGAGTCTTTTGCTACTAGCAATGCAGCTTCCCTATATAGACACCAAAAAAATATCAATCCACTGATATGGATGATAATTGTTTTATGTAAAAAATAAAGAAGAGTAAAACATTTTGCACCTCTCTTCTATTTCCTTGGCCTTCTTCCTCCAAGTGTCTTGCTCTTTTATAAGTTTTCTATTAACCTGAAACCAACATATTAACAGTTAGCGGCATAATCAGTGCATAAGTAAACTTATCAAGAATGGAACAATGATAAGAGACTCTCACCTCAGTGATATCATTTTTTTCTTTTTCACATTTTTCAATCTCAATCTGAAGCTCCTGCATTTTGTTAACAACAGTCTGCTCAACTGCTTCGGCTATACTACTTTCTTGCTTGCTTCTCGCCTCAACAATGAGAGATTCATAGTACTGAAAGACATCACAATCGTAAGTAATTGAGATCTCTTGAATTAATATATCATTAGGTGGCTACAACTTCATCCTCTACTAAGTTTGTTCATATATAAATAAGTAACAGAAGAACCACTTGCCTGTCGCTGTGCCTTCAACTGACTTGCAAGGAGGTCATTATACTCGATTACGATCTGTTCCACAAAAGCTTAGTCAATTAATACAAATATACAATCATAAAACCACAGAGGCAAACTGATGATCTAAGTGATTCATATGGATTATGCAGGAAAAAAAATGATCAAGGGTGGTTAAAATTCATACTGAATCAACTTTGCTATTGAAGATGGCTCCACTAATTCCCATATCCTCACTACACTCACACAGACCACACTCCCCTTCGTGTGACAGGCAACGGTTGTTCATTTCTACTGACTTCCCATCAATTCTTGAATGGTTTAACCGATGAACATAGCTGTCACCAACATAATCCCATATTTGTTGTGTTCGCAAATCAAGAGAATAGCAGTGATGCGTTTCTTTCCAGTGTCTGATAGAATGCCCTTCCTTGTATCTATAATTCAAAAGCATAATCCACTGTCAATGAGACATCCACCTCCGAGGAAGATATAGATGTAGTTATAATTTCAGGTTATCTAAATCTTCTTACAACGGAAACACAAACCAAGCATTACCTTCCACAACCTAAGAAGCCACAGACAAGGCATGCCCATACGTTCTCTGTTTTCCCACAAATCGAACAGCTTAATATCTCATCTTGTTGTTGACACAATCGGCAAACCTACAAACGAAATGAGCATGTGGTAAAACATGTGGAAGGTATTTAATACAAACTTGAAGAATCAGATTCATTTAATGCAAGAAACATGCAAGCATTAGTGCAAAGTAAGGAACAAAATGTTTTAGCTAAAAGAACACTGCTAGTAAATAAACACAGCAAACGCAACACCAACCCACCATATAAAGTGAAAATGCACTGAAAGGCATGAAGGAAAACCACTCACCTGACAGGACAGATAAGTCCATTTTGAAGTGCAAGAACACTGAAACGAGTGATCACAAAGAGTGCTGACTATACCACTGGTGTCAGGATCTAATCTCTCTGCATGAGTCAAATTCCAAATATTGATATTAAAGAGGTACTTAAAATAATCAAAGTGAAAATAACATGGGAATCATCTTCTTTAGCCCAACTCACCAAGACATATTGGGCAAGTAGGTAACTCAGTAAATCCCGCAGGCGGAGAAGCAGCAAGCTCACCAAACTCTGTGTATTCCACCGACATTACATAGAGAATATGGCAAACCTCAGCCTAAAACCCAAGAAAATTTGGTTTTATGCAATGAACTGAACAAAAAAAGAATAAACAATAAGCTCATTTCCATATTATACCTCAGATGGTTCATATTTTTTCCCATTCAGGTTCTTGTAGAATCCATCTGCTGCGGATTGATCAGAAAGTTTGATCAAAACATTATATCGATCTTCCATTCCATCATTCCTAATAATTTTCAAAAACAAACACCAAATCAGACATTGCAAGCGACAATGGAACTAGAGTATACGAAAATGGAACTTTCAACAAACCTAATGAAGAGGATCTCGGAGACATGAGTGATGTGGGAATCACAGAAGCGGATAAAATCAAGGGAGGAAAAGTAATTGGGAACAGCGACAACAAAGAGAGTGGTGGATCGAGAGCTAAGGTTAGGAAGCGAGCTATGTGAAGAGTTACGGTAGAGATGAATAAGCCCTTTGCGTTCAAAGAGTTTGAGGGATGGTATGAGTTTCTCAGGAGGCTGAGCTCTCTTCGATGCGTAGCTGAAACCGGTTTCGTCTTCTTCAACTGAGATTGGCCGCTCTAAGTCAACCGAATGAACTTTGAGAACAAACATGGCCAGAAGCTACTCAACTTTAAAAACAGATACAGAAATCAAAAACAAAGTTATAATCAAGAAACAAGATTCATTTTTCAAGTTTGGAGAATGAGAAATGAATTTGTGGGAGCATAACCGATGATCATGTTTAACCGGAGATTCAAGATCAATCAAAAGAAGAATCGTCTCTGAACCTATCAGTATCATTGTTTAATTTCTCGAAATTTATCAACAGTAACACAAGTGAAGCCTAATTCCTACAGATTCCAACAATATACATTGAATTTGAGATCCCAATTCTTCGAATTATACAGTCAGTTTCGGATTTCTAACAGAGGAATAAGATTTACAAAACCTATAACAAAGAAGCAACATAGTCGCAAATTCTGGATTCATTTTATAACTAAAAACAAACAAATTCCAAATTCCGATTACTAAACGGCGTCAGAAACCATAAAACGCACCTTGGTAGAGAGAGGAAGTAGTAGTAGAAGAAGAAGAAGAAGAAGAAGAAGAAGAAGAATGAATGAAACACTCTTTCGTCTTCCTCCGATCGAATTGAACAAACTCAACAAATAAAATCGAGGTGTTCAATTTGAACCGGGTTTCCTATTTTGGGCTCAATGGCTTGATCTAAATCTCGGCCCAATTAATATCCAAACTTCTTCTACACGTATCAGAAATTGTTCTAAATAGGGTTTTTCTTCTTTTTTCGGAAAATGATAATAATCTTAAAATGTTCTTTTCAAAAAATTTCTTAAATTATACCAAAAGAGTAATCACTATTATTTGTTTTTAACATTATTTGGATCTAAAAGATCGATTTATAATCTAAATTATATTTCATGGTGTAGTGTACTGAGTCAAATTCCAATGAGAAAGCAGCAGGGATTAACCAAGTATTCATTATTACAATATAATTTTTATCAAAAGATTATGTTGGATTCTATTATCCTAAGGCGATAATAATTTATATTAACATTTTAAAAAAAAATTAAAAAGCTTTTGATGCGAAAACAAAAAAAAAGTCACATGGTCCAAAAAAGATGTATATCCAATTGGACCAAACAACAGACCAGTGAGTGAACAATTGAACATGTTGGAAGCATGGTGTGATAGGTTGGCAATACACAAATATAGGTTTTTTCTGAAAAGTAAGGACACTCGTTGTGTAATTGAATAACAGAGCAACACAAACGTGACATCAGGACAATGAAAGATCCCAGACAGTGTTCACAATTATATCTTTGCCAATAACTTTCGAGTACAACTTCAAAAAAAAAAAAAGTGTAGATCCTAAGTGTTGCAGATGTTCAAATGAGCCTAAAGAGTTTTAACTATGTCTTCTTATTCACATGTAATGTGGAGAAGGTCTTATCTTCGACGTGTTTGCTTCGTGAAGACATAATCCAAATTATCAATCATATCCTATTATTGTGTCACATCTCTTCCAACTTGAATATGTTTAACTTTTTTTTTTTGTTAAAACTTGAATATGTTTAACTTGATTTTTTGACTTTTGAGTTTTGAGCATTTGCTTCATTGCTTGATAAGTTAGCCAAAAGAGATCGACATGAAAACGACACAAAAGGAATTTAAAAAAAAAAAAACTAAGAAGTAAAAATAGAACCAATTCAAGAAGAAAATAATTCATTACAAAACCAACAAATAAACATCAATTTTTTTCTTCTTTTTTTTCCAGAGTTAATAATTAAAAAAAAAAACACAGATGACAAGATTGATAGCAGACGATGTGATCTGTAAGACTATTACATATCCCTTAGAGGAAAGCGTCCTTCTCAAGTAGCTTCAACACATCGAGCTGGTTGTTAAGCTTGGCCACATCAATTGGATTTTTACCATCCATGTTTTGCAGAGTCCTGCATACACAATTAAAACACTCGAGTCAATATATGTAACCATTTTAAAGCAGTCGTTTGTAAATAGAGTTTGCGTTCCTTGTTGTTGTAACAAACTTACACTGCAGCACCATTCCCTAGGAGAAGGCTTACACACTCTTTCCTTCCATAACCAGCAGCATAATGCAATGGTGTGTTCTTGTTTTTGTCAATCGCATTCACATTTGCTCCAGCATCCAGAAGAACTTGAGCACATTTCACCTACAAACAAACTCACAACCTTAGTCAGTTGGGTTCAAACCAGCGATTACGCTTTTATAACAGACATCTAAATCTACTAGTGAAGCTGAAGCTGAAGCTGCTAATCCACCAAGTGTTTAATAGTAAAGAATCTTAGTTTGTAAAGCCATATAAATTGTTTTCCATGATTCCGTGATAGACAGTGACATTATCGAAAGGCTTTTTGTTGTTAAGACAACGACATACCTCGCCATATCCACATGCAAAATGCAATGCTGTCCTTCCCTCGGAGTCTTCTTCATCTTTGTTACCACCAGATTGCAAGGCAGCTTTCAAACCCTGATTGGTTCAAGAAACCAATGCCCATTGAGTTTTCGATGCAATTAAGAATGAAATAAAGCCCGAGAGGACAAAGCAAGTACCTCGACATCACCGAGACTAGCTGTCTGGTGAACGATAGATTCTTCCTCTTCCCCTTCTTCAGCCTCCTCAGGTTCAGCTGCAACACTCTGGTCAGCCCCAACAGCTATACCCATTGCTTCACCCAACTTTTTCAACACATCCTTATCATTCCAATATCTAACAACAGAAAACAAATTTCCTTAACCATACATTTTCTTAACCTAATAATTTTAACAAATGAAGCAATATTTGATCACATACTTCATCATAGCAGAAGGACCACCAGCATCAATCTCAGCAAGAATAGGTTTCAATTCTGGATCTTCTTTCATTTGCGCCATACGCTCCGCAAACTGTTCTGTTGCTCCAGGGTTACTAAAAGCCTCAACAAAGGGAGACAATTGTGGATCCTGAAAACCAAAAAAAAACAGAGATTCAACATCAAGATCACGCAACCTCAAGTGTTGAAAAACAAAGAACCAGAAACAAAAAGAGAGATTGCATTAACAACCTGAACCAAGGCGTTACCGAGACGTTCAGCCATAGTTCTAAATTCAGGATTCGACATAACTTGATTCATTGTGCTCATATACTGTTCAGGGTCAAAGTTAGGAAGACTTCCTTCATGTGATGAAGTTGGAACAGATTTTTGCAGTTGTTCAGCTAATTGGTTAAAGGCAGGATCTTTAGCTATTTGCTCAGCCAATTCTTTGATGCTTGGATCCTAAATAAATAAAAAACAATCAAACCCGTCAACAAAAAAAAGCTATTTGATAGTAATTTCAATTATCATGCATCCAAAAGAGGACTTACATTGAGAATACCAGCCATGCTTGAGAAATCAAAAGCACCAAAGTTAAGTCCATGATCAGCTGGTGAAGGTGAAGGTGAGCTTGATTCAGGTTTAGTACTTTTACTCTCTTCCTTCAAATCTTTTTTCTCATCTGTGGATGGAACGAAAAAAAATTATTTTTAAAATCGAGATTAAAATAAAAAAAATTGAATCTGAATAGAAGGCGTAAAATCGAGATTACACGATACCTGAACTTGAAGCCATTGGATATGACTAAAACCCTAGAAAAAAAATATAAAAAATTAACAGAGATTTTATTTAGAGATCGAACCAAAAAGATTTCGAAAATGAAATTGAAACATGATCGGATAAATCGAAAGTGAAAAGAAGTGGTGAAAGCGATACCTATCGAAGCGAAAGAGTAATGAAGCTGAAGAATTTACAAAGAAAAAAAAATGAAACCCCCAAAGGAAAATATTTGTGGCGAAGACAAAACACAGAGAAAACGGATATTCATTCCTCATTTTATAATTTAATAATACTTAAAAATTAATTGTTATTATTTATCAAATTATTGTTTATTATCAAATAGATTGGCCTGACTACAATAGAGAAAGAACGACACGCAATCACGTTGATGTTTGGGCCTACAGATTTTAAAAATATTTGTCCCATCAGGCCCAATCCCATAAATGTTAAAGTTTCTTCCGCACTATTTCAAAAGGATTTCAAAAACAGAGATCTTGGTTGTCATATGTACACGTGAATGAAACATTGGTCTTGGACCTCTTGGTTATGTAAATAATGTCTAAAAATTCCCCAATTCGGTTCTGTAACTGCCATTGATGCGCAGCCTCAAGGAATTAGGAATGCAAAGCTCAGTTCTTGCTTACACACCAAGCTTCTCAAGTCTTCTCATCGTCCAACAATACTTTGCTTAATTTGAAAAAGCCAAGATCAGAGGTTATCTGAAAAAAATAAAAGCTCTTGGTTACCAAGTATATTAGTTTGGTTAACCCAAAAATCCCTAGTATCTTACAATGAAGTAAATGTTATGTAAATGCTATATTCTAGTATTCTAGTATTAGTTATGTAAATGCTATATTCTAGTATTAGTTTGGATTTCTGCATATTCTAGTATCTTACAATGAAGTAAATGCTATACATACCTATTTGATTTCTCTCTGGTTATTATCCACTCAGATGGTTGTTACAATCTAAAGCTGCTGATTTTTGGAACTCAATACGATCTCAACCAACTGAATGTTTCCGCCAAGTAGAGATGCCTTGTTAGATGGTAAGAATGAGAAGCCATCCAAAAGTTTAACGCACTTCAGGCCCCATTTTACTATCAGGAACTCGATTAGATGATGCCCACTGCAAAATCATATCCGGAAGAAATGGCCATCTTAATCTTTTGCATATAATATATTAGATGACTGAAACAAATGAAAGAAGAAGAATTGTGTACCTTCTGTTATGATATGTAGTGATAAAAACTGCATCTGGAGAACTTTGGAGCAGATATGAGACAGTAGCAAAGAGATCATCAAATGCTTAACAAAACAAAGGTCCAGATTCATTTCAACTCATTTACACAAGGGAATAAGAAAAGGCTAAGACCAAGAAAAACAAATGAAACTTACCACTTGAATCATATAATACATCAGCCCCAAGTATAATGTTAGGTCGTAGTTCGAATATCGGTGCATCCCATACTCCCCAAGTGAGACCCATTACCTGCAATAGCCAACCACAAGAAATTTATAAAAGCAAACTCACCAGAATTTCAAATATAACCTAGAAATTATCTCGAAGATGCAAGCATATATAATTGATAATTCAGCGGTGTTAAATCGATAAAAAGGTGAAGAATAGTATACATTACATTACAGTTCAACTTGTTAAGCTGACAGACTCTTCTCATGTTATCCAAAACCTGCATTTATATGATACAAATTAACAAATAAAAATCATAATCTTGGAACCAAATAACAAAATAAGAAGATCAATTTCACACCTCTGGTTTAGTTGCATCATCGGTAAGTGTGACATTAGCCCCAATCTTTGCAGCTACTAAACCGGGCAAGGAAGTACCAGCACCAAGCTACAAAATTCAATCAACACAAGTCTAAGAAACAGTTGAAAATACATCAAATCACACATTTCCCAATTCTGTAATTAATTTTAAAATCAAGGGTTTAGCAAAGAATGGTTTTGATTAGAAATGTACCTCGAGAATTGTAGAATCACGAAATCGAGATCTCTGTTGCCAAACATACTCAGCGAGGATAACACTACACGGCCAAACAAACAAACCATACTCTTCCTTCATATTCTACACACCAAAAATCACAGAAAAAAAAAAAGTGGAAGAAGAAAGAAGAAGCTCGATTCGAAATCTCCATTGTGTTCACCAGTGAGAGATTCATACCTCAATAATAGAAACTGAAATGGAAGTTTCCGAATCTCCATCACCATCAAAATCATGCTGAGAAATCGTCGTCGTCGGAGTCATATTCGAAAATTTGAACAGATAATTAATTAGGGTTTTAAAAATTGAATGAAGAAGCGAATTTGAAAATGGTCCCACATCGGTTAAGTAGAGGAGTGAGATATGATTAGTTGGCTATAAAAGGGTTTAGTAATGATTCATTATTAATATCTCGCTAAATGCGAGATGAGCGTTTCGCTCAGCCTGTTACGACAATTGAGCGCTCTCCTTCTTTTTACCATCTGATCCCTCTGATAATTTTTATTTCATTAATATAAGTGTGTTTTTTGTTTTGTTCTCCAGTCATAATTATTAGATTGGATATTTAAATTAATTTTTTTTAATTAATTAAAATAACAAAATTAAAATAATTTAATTTAGTAAATGCTATTGATTTTGTTTTTCAACAATTTTTTGTAACGGTTCTTATATTAGAAGTCTGGACTAAATGTGGAACATCTAGTTTTTTTCTTTTTGGTTTTAAAACAATAGAAAGTGAAACAAATTTGAGTTGATTTGGTATGATTAGAATTTAAAGTTTTTGTTTTATTTTAAGCAGTGAAAAATCCATGGCAATTTGACAACCGAAGTTTCAAAAGAAACAAAAAGCAGTTTTGAATTGTTGCGTTTGATGTAAAGTGCTGAAAAGCTTAGACTGCAAGTGTTTGTTCTCATTGATTTGTGAGATGTGGAATCCTACGGATGAACACATTACATCAAAATGTAAGAAAGTAAAAATGTATCCAAGATCCAAAATGCCCATCTTAAAATATTAAACAATCAAATGAGATAGAAAGATGCTACAGTTAAGCAAAGACTCATTCAGTTCTCAAAAAAATTGGGTATATTTTCTTTCAAGGAAGATCTGATCCAGCGGCTGGACCAGAACCTCCAAAGCCTCCAGCTCCACGACCAAATCCAGGCCTAGCTCCTGGTTCCTGCACCACGCAAAAAAAAATCCAATGCTTCAAACGCAATATAACCAAAAAATACGTGTAATCATGTAAGACACAAGCAAGCATGTTATTAGGAAGAGCAGAACTGTCAATTCTGGATAGATATGAAACAAAACTCTTGATAATATGGGTATTTTTAGAAGTTACAAACACATAACTTAAGAAAAATTGTATGCTCAATACAATCAGGCCGTTTTAAGTGTTTTAGGGCCTTACGCAAATTTATTTTGTATGGCCTTTTAACAAAAAAAAAAAGTTTTAGAGCTTTTTTCTTTGTACATTTTTTTTATGGGCAATACCGTAACTATTTAAAAAATAAAAATTCTAGACTTTTTTTCTTTAAGAATTTTTTTCTTTTTTGCATGGGTCTATGACAAATACTCATGTTGCCATGTGCCTAAGACGGGACTGAATACAGTAATCAATCCATAAAAACATCTAAAAAATATCAAAGGACAAAGATTATATACCCTAAAAGAAACACATAAAAAGTATCAAAAGACAAAGATTATATACCCTGAAAGAACCACATAAAAAGTATCGAAGGACAAAGATTATATAACCTGAAAAAAGCAGGAGCTCTACTATTGTCACTAAATCTCCTCCCGACCTAGAAGTCTAGAACCTCCTCGGTAACCCATCTCTGTAACATCCGGTTTCTGGTATATAGTGGTGCATGACGAGCACTTAAAAAACAGAAACCAAAATTACCTTGAGGAACATTCTATGTTCATCGTGCAATCGATCAAACGTTCCACTGAGAACTACAGCACCGAACGAATTCGCCGGAGACATCTTGAATCTTCCGCATCTGCCATTGACGGGATCGTTCGTTCATCTCTGGAAATTTTCAATTTGGGGAGGAGAAGAAACAAAAGTGACGTCGTTTTTAGTTTAAAAAACAAACAAAATACTGCACGCAAACCGCTGGTTTGGTTAAAATATTAGGACAACGTATCTATCGGTTTAGCTCTACTTCAACTCACTGGTTTAATAACTAAACCAAAACACACAACTCACTAAAATCAAGTAGTAATCATCATTACATTATTCATAGCTTCTCTTCCTTGAAATATTTCTCATGCTTGTATCATCTTACATAGAATCTGACATTTTGTATAATAAGAATCTTGAACCTCTTTCAGAATTATTCAGTCAAAACCAAAATAAACCAGACTGCAAAAATAAATGCTTGTATCAATACAAAATTCTTCAACATATAGAAGTTAAACTAGCAAAGTTTTCGCAATAGCATGAATCATGACTGAAAAAGAGGACAAGATAGCTCAAAAAGAAAATTTCTCCTCTCTTTAGAAAGCAAAAGACCTACAAACTACAATAACATTGGCCCTTCGACTTCCAATACAAGACACTGAAGCACTGGTGAAACCATGAAAAAGCACATTCTTAAGCGTTATGGTTACATGAAAGAGAGAAACATTTAAAAGAACAAACCTTTGTATCAAGAGGACCTGCTCCTCCCTAATCATCGACAACAACATTTAACTCTTTACTAATGCTCCCAACGAGTGTATGATGATTTTTGCTCAAGTGATGGTTTGAAATTTGGAAGATAAGTCTTAGGATACTTGATAATACAAAATGGCAATGTCATAGATTATAAAATATAAAAAAAAACAAAAGAAGGAATTTGGAAACGTCTGAAGAAGAGCAAGAAAGACAAATCAACAAGGGAGAAACCAATGAGCATCCTTGAGTTTGAAGTTGGAGAGAGCGGGGAAGCGTTTGAAGGACTTAGTTGCAATATTATAGACACAAATGTGGAGACATGAAGGATGTTCCTTGTAAATGAAACGGTCAGCACAGGTGAAATAGATGGAGTTAGGCTCAATACCAAGGGAGTGGTGAGCAGGCACGGTGATACCCAAATCCATAAACAAGGCCTCATCACCTAGAGAATCAACCTCAACAAGGTGGGTGAGGTTCACATAATTCGGGTCAAGATCTTTAGGATCAATCTTGTAAAGGTGGAACATCCTAAACCTTTCAAAGGTGGTTTTTGACTCGTAAACTCTGTTATAAGCTAGCAAAAATCCTCCTGATGTTGTTCTAACAGCTAAGTTACAGCTACTTGAGATGAAGTTATTGGTTGGTCCCATACTCGGAGGTAGCATCCAAAATGGAAACGAAGGGTTCACGGAAACATCTTTGAAACCACCACCAGAAAAATCAACTTGTCGAATGTAACCACGTTTTGTTAAGACGTAAAGATTGTAACCTTTGAGTACCATATGTCTTTGGCCACGTAACTCCCTGGGGACATCGATATCTGTTGAAACCTCATGGTAATGATCATCCCCTTTCTTAAAACAGGCTAAATAGTCGCTATTCTGAAATTGCCACACAACAAAGTAGTCATCCTTACTCTCGTCTACCCACAAAAGACCACTCAGCATTTCCGCAGATCGATGAACCCCAGAACTTTTACTTGTAGTCAATATATCATTGAATTCCTTATCTCCTAGTCGCTCAATCTTAATACGGCCACCTTTGATTGAATCTAGAGGTGGAAGAAGGATCCTCTCTTCGCTAAATACATCTATAATATTGAGATCTGATCGAGAATCTAACACCAGGAACCATTTACCTGAGCTTCCCAAGAATCGATGCCCTGATAAGTCACTCTTCGTCTCGTAAATCTGATCTTCGTGTGGATTGTACAGACGACAACTACCTTCTTCTGGAGACAGCATCAGCAACGGAGATCCCAATTTTGGCCGCATAATCAAAGTCGAACGCAGGGCCTTAGCACACTCCGAATCCGGACCACTCGAGCCTCGTTTGAGTGTAGATCTATCCATTGACAGGACGGAGATTATCGACGTCGTCTGCTGCTGAGATTAAGGGGAGCCGTAAAGTTGCGTTATCTGTTACGGATGTCGTTAGATAGAGAAAACCCAAACTAGAATTTCCACATAGGATCGAAGAGTAGAAATCAAAAGGTCTAGAAGATAACTTTCAAGAGAATAACCTGTCACAGGGTTTCTTTTGGTTTACGTGATCAACATGGTGCATTCTAAAAAAATGCCTAACTTCCGTTTTTCAAACCTTTATTCTATATTTATTTCATTTGTTTTGTTTCTTATTTGAAGAGAAGCAAAGATTCAAATCTGGGAGAATTAATGTGTTATGATTTTAAGTGTTTTATACTTTTGATTTCATATGTTTTTATAGTCCCTTATTAATTCTAGGATTAGTTTTACGGTTTTTTTTGTCTTTTTAGTGTTTTCTCAAGTTTACACATCATTGGAGTTAAATGAATGAAATGGAACAGGTTTGGACGTTTATACACTTCAAATAATACTTGGATATGCATTTGGATCGACCGATCTTGAAGAGGATCAACCAGAATGACAAATTAATGAAGTGTGGCGTTTTGAAGAGGGAGGTCGACCGATCCACGAGGATCGATCGATCTTGCGTTCGAGATTTTCCAAATCTTTTATTTGAATCCAACTTAAACCTAGAGGATCACTATAAATAAGAGGAGCTCGTGTCAGACTCGAGCAGAGGCCGTCAGAGACTATTTTCAGAGTTTTTATCATTTTATTTTGAGAGTTATTAGGTATATTCTTTCTCTTTGAATTTTGGATCTTTGTTACTTGATAATTCTCAAATTCGTTTTTATGCAATCAGTGATTTCTTCCACCATGATCTCTATGTACTTTGCTATGTCTGAGTAGATCTATTTGTTGGGAGAAGAGATATATTCAAGGAGATTTTAATGGTTAATTAGAATGTTGTTATAGATTAGGGTTATGAATTTAGATATCTATTTCTATGATTTTAATGCTATTTTAGGTCGACGAATCTAGCAATTAATATATAGGTTATCTAATGCAATTAATCATTGATTAGATTATTTGGAATCAATGGTTTATAGGCTTGATTATTGTTAGTCGACGAAAGTCGAGGTTGGATTATTAAGTGAGCTTATCAGACTTGTTTAAAATGCTAGCATAGGGTCCTAATGGATTTATGTGTAAGATAATATTCGCATTCGAAAGGTGGTTTATTTGTTTATAGTGTTTTGAGTTCTAGATCTATTTCATTAAATTCCTAAGATTTTCCCGATCTTAACTCTTGCTTTTTATTGAATTAAATTCTTATTTTATTCGCTGAATTTATTATTCGGATTTTCGTGACAACCATATTTTATTCTAGCTTTGTTTATAATTTTTAGATCTGTAGTACACTTTGTACTATGTGGATTCGATCCCGATCATATACTACCGCACACTTAACTGTGCACTTGCGGAGTTATTGGTTCGGGTTAAAACTCGACACACATCAAGTTTTTGAACTCGATGGCTTGGGCTTCCTTGTTGTCGTGGAACAGATTTTCCAAGGCGAGCCATAATTCCCTTTCCGTGCACTTCTTCTTCAAGACCATATCAAGGAGAGATTCAGAGATTGCGTCGTAAATCCACATCTTGACGAGATCATCACGTTCCTCCCATTGGGTCTTGGTTTCAGCAGTGGGTTTGGAGGTTCCGTGGAGGTTTCCAAGAAAACTGAAACTGATGCAGTGTGTCTCGAACAGCTCTCTCTAAGCATCATAGTTGAGTTTCTTCATGTCAAGGATGATAGGGACATATGCTTTGATTTGTGATATGCCAAAGGGTTTTTCCGAACTAGAGACGATGGTATTTGTGGCAGCCATCGCAAAAAACAGAGAGAGGTGAAGAAACAAAGTATTTCTGAGAAGAAGAAAGAATGAGATAAGGGACGATATGAGGTAGGAAGAAGAGAAAGGGATCGAGAGAACTAGCTTGGTGCTAGGGTTTTAGGCTTCTGATACCATGTAAGACTGTAAGAATGCTCGGTAAGCGTATATAGATATTGAGGTAGCTATATATAGCTGTACAAGAGAATCACTGAGAATATTCACGATATATATCAGATACGTATAAGAGGAATATTTCCGTATATCCTAACAGGATGAAGCATCAGTGATGAGCAGATTCAGTTTTGAGAGTTTGGATAAAATTTTGAATGTTGTAATAGATTCAAACGTGGAGAACAAGCCTTTTGTAAGAGGTTTCAAGCAAGTTTTTCATGTATTCAATGGTGATGGTAGGGCAGAAATAGTCTTGGCATCACTAAACTCATCGTATATGTGGGATCATTGCCAAGTGTTGAAGTTAACAAAAGACATGAGGCTCTTTCAAGAAAATCTCAGTGTTGATCAAGCTAAAGATATCAAAGATTTTTTCTGAATGGATATTAGATGTAGGAGATGGCAAGATAGCATAGCCTAATGATGGTACTGCTGTAATTGATATCCCAGAAGAATTCTTAACTACAAATGCAGAGGATCCTATTGAAGTGTTCATCATAGCAGTTTATGGAGATCCAGAATTATTTCAAGGCAATAAAGATAAAAAATTCTTTCAACATAGAACTATATTATGTCCAAAAAAATCTGATGTCGACACAATCAATGGGTGCATGCTTGATAAACTTACATGTAATATTAAGTCTTTCAAGTACAAGAATTACCATAATATTGTTTAGTGTTATTTTTATTTGGCATATTAATTGTGTTTTCATTTTTCACTCACAGGTGAAGAAAATATTTACCTAAGTGATGATAGCATTGATCCTACAGATTCAGAAGCAGCACAAAATCCAGTTTTCACTCTTGGTTTTCATAACGCTGTGAGACCCTAAGATAGCTTTGAAAATGTGTAAGAGACAATTCCCATTATTTGTAGCTTTTGCTATGACAATCGCTAAATAATATTGGTATATTTTTACCAAATCTAGTTTTTTCCCATGATCTGTTCTATGCTGCTCTATCTAGGGTTACATCTAAGAAATGATTAAAGAGAATCATTGTCAACAAGGAAGAAAATGTTGAAAGGCAAACCATGAATATAGTGTTCAAAGAGGTTGTTCAGAACTTGGAGAGAGAGAGAAGTTCTTTTGAAATGTTTAATTACTATCTTTGAATTTTGTTTTTACCTATCTTTATAGATAATTGTTGTGGTTAAGTATTTTCTCATTTGAGCTTTATTTGTTGTTCACTCAACAATAAAAATGATTTATAATAACATCAGGGGCGGATCCACAGAGGAAGTGGGGTAGGTAAGTGCCACACACTATTTTTTTTTTCTTTAAGATTTTTTTTTTTAGTTTCTTTGAGAAAAATTAAATATAGCTCACTCTAATTTTTTTTCTTGTAAAGTGCCTCAGCCCAATTTGTTTGTTTAGTCCAATAGCTCATATAAACATTAAAAAAAATTCATAAGACTTAAAATTTTAGATCCAATATAAAGTAAAACTAATTAAAAAGTCTAATTAATAAACAAACTCGATTAAGAACCCGTGCTGCGCCCGGATGCAATATTTTATAACGTTTAATTTGGTAGTATTATGAATTTATTTTAATTTTAACTATTGCTTTGGTTGTAGAGTGTAGTAGTTGTGAATGGTTAGTAATGTTAAATAACGAATATTATTTGTATATATTGAATATTACGTAGGTGTTTAAGTATAGATAATGAGTCTTAGTAATGTAAAGAACCTTAATTGTAGTTTTGGGGCTCGCATTTCTTCGTTTTGGCTTGATCCGGTAAGTTTATAACGCTTTTCTTTGGCGGGATATCAAAAGAATCTCTCTCTTTTTTCGACAACATTGAGAAAATCAATTTGCAAATCGAGATTTTTATCAAAACCATACTAATCTTATCAATTTCTTTGTTTGTGTTCTTATGTCTTAGAATTCATAGACTGATTCGATTGATTTGAGATTCGATTTCTCCATATATGATCTGAGCAATTATTAATTTAGGGTTTCGGATTAAAATCTCAGATTTGAAGAACATGCATTCCATAAATCAGACCAATCATCTTCCCGAGTATGAAAAATAAGTAACATAATTGAATTTAATCTTTAACTCTTAAATTTAGTTCATAATCGATTGTCCTTTATTTTGTCTGTACACTCGTGTTGTTTGAGACTTTGTTTTGATATCGATTACGAAGGAGTTTGGGTATACATTATCGATTAAGTCTATTGAATTTAATTTAGAGGTTTATTGCTACCAAATTGACACTACTTGATTAGATATTTATATTCCCTGTGTTTTTTCATTTCGATTCTTTACTTATACTTATAGAAATTGATCGTTTTGCTAAATTTTTACACTAAATCAGTTTATGAAATTATGTAATATTTACAGACATTGTATAGTTGAAAGGTTATTTGTTGATGATGTAGCTCAGATTTCTGTAATTACAGGAGAATCATACAAATAGGAGGACATAAAAGAACAATTGCAGAGCTACAGAAATGCATATATCTTTCCCCAGGTAATAACACCAACCATATCTACGTTTTAATCTTTGCAATTCTCTGAGTGTTGTTTAAAAGTTGATGTATGTTTAGGAAGAAGTAGATTTATAAAGCTTAAACTGAAACTGAAATTGAGTTTAAACTATAAACTGAAATAAAAATTAAAAGTCTGATTCATTGATTGTTCAATCTTTGTTTCACTTTATTTCTTACCTATCAAAACATTTTCTGGTAACGAATCTACAGAGTTTACCTATCAACTGTAATATATGTAATAGTTAATGATATTAAGAAAGCAACTAATGTACAGAGTTTACCTATCAAAACATTTTCTGGTAAGGTTTTATCCTTAACTTTTCCAAAATCATGTAACTCAAAGAAAGTTCTTTCTAACATGGAATCAGATTTACTAACTTTTGTGTTGTTAGTAAAAATTATCTTGGAGTTAATGTTTGACATCTTAAACTTTTCAGAGCAAGAATTCACGAAAAATGTATCAATGATTCTCCATTCACCGAGTTTAAGGTCCCTCTGAAATCGAGTTGTATAAACTTTCTTAATGGTGGCTTGCATTTTAGCGGTGTAATTGATAATTCAGCGGTGTTAAATAGATAAAAAAAGGTGAAGAGTATAGTTTACATTACATTACAATTCATGTTGTTAAGCTCACAGACTCTTTTCATATTATCCAAAACCTCCATATACATATGATACAAAATAACAAATAAAAATCATAACCTTGAAACAAATAACTAAATAAGAATATCAATTTCACACCTCTGGTTTACTTGCATCATCGGTTAGTGTGACATTAACCCCATTAAAAATTTGACTTAATGAGGTTTCAGAGTTTCTAATTCTATTTTGTAGACTAAAAGAGTTTCAGATGATTTGGTTCGGTTTTTGGTTAAACTTTAAACCCGTGTGGCTTTTGGTTTTGATATGGTTACAAATTTTAAATTAGAGAATATCAAACCGCATTTTGATATGGAACCGCATTTTAAACCATAGATGGGTCATGGGTGGAAAAAAGGTTACACCATAATCAAACTTACAAACCCATAACGATCAATACTTGTTTCTTCATATCAATCAAACAAACACATGACTTGACAAACCAAGAGTGATTCAGAAGAGAAATTCTTAGAAGATAAGGAAACATGAATCATTTACGAGTTTTAACTGCGCCAAGAGCAGAGAAGAAGAAAGAAACTACTTGGTAGCCTGAGCAATTATATTACTTATGGAGCTCGCTTCCTCTTTCGCAGCTTCCACCAATTGGTCCTTCAAATATCATAACACACATCATTAAGGACTAATCCTTTTGTCTCAGTGGGCATTAGGATTAAGAAAACCATACCTGGGCTGATATTATCCTTGCAACTGTTTTCTTGCTCGACTCTTGAAGCTCACCAGCGATCAACAGCTCATCCAATATATAGTACGCCTATAATGAAACCAACAAGTTCCGAAAAATGTCATAATGAAGTAAAATACAGAGAATAGTGAATCATTGTTTCTCTAGAGTTGTGTATGTATACCTTGTGGAAGTTGAAAATCAAATCGAGTTCACACACCTGAATATCCAAGAAAAAAAAACAGCTCTTAATCAAATTCTAAATGTTTTGTGAGGCTATGATAGATTGGAGGAACAACTTTTGGATATGCGTTAACTCACACTGCCAAAGTAACGGTCAAGAATCTCGACGTAGTGATGGATTATCTCCAGTACTTCTAACTCGTTATCCGCCTCATCAATGCACATGCAGAAGTACAAGCTCGCATATCTGCACAAATACACAACCATCATGTCTATAACCACCGTTTTTAAGTGGTGCAAGAATATTCTGACAGTGCTTAGTATATAAACATGGACTGAGCTTTTTGTACCTTTTGTAGACAACCTTGTATCCTCTCCATTCGATAAAATTGCAGAGCTTGGGACCTCGGTTCAGAATCACGCCACTGAGTTCGCGTATGACCTGCTCAATCATGTTTCCAAATGTATGATCAAAGGCATACAAAGAATAACCCGGGATTATTAACACAATAACACCTGAGCTATACATACCTTAGACCTTTCCTTCTGCGTATAAGGTGAATACCATTTGGTGAGCCTTACTTTTCCTTGCCGACTAACTAGAAGCACAAAATGTATCTGGAAATTCAAACAACACCCAAACCAGCCAACTTAGACATTTTCTTTTTTCATCATCACATTGCCAAAAAATTCGAGAAAGCATTACCCTAGATGGTATTAACCCAACTAAAATCATTACGCATGAGAGTATATCTAGTTTTGTTCTCTAAATCATTAGTTTCTCACCAGTGGGGAAGTTATCAAGCATGAGAAAACTATGGATCACAAATACAAAATATGCTTTGAGGAGGGAAGAGAATATTGCAAATAACTAGGTAGCTCTTTTAGTAATCAAGCAGTATATGACCATTGCTGGCAACTCGTAAAGATTTGAAAAGCAAACAATGGATTAGGCAGGAACAAATAGAGAATTGTGAGAAGTTAAGTAGCAGAACTCAAAATTAATATACTATAATTTAGCTAAATCCATCACTAGCATAACTCAAAAGAATCTCAAGAAAGGTTTTAAGTCAATTTCAAGAGATATTTCAGTTTCCAAAACTTGGAAAAAGCAACGACATATCAAAATGGAGAGATCCACGAGCTCTTTTTAGCCAATTCAGAAACAAAGACGCATAAAGCGAGGTGAGGCATAGAAACTAGCTTAGTTACTATCAAAATTTAACCCAAGAAGCTAAATTTAACAGGAATTGAAATTTCTACCTCACAAAAAATTCGAATGGAGAAGTGAAACAATAACAATTTCAATACATTCAATTCCTAGCAATCGATCAATTCAGAAGAGCAAGCTCTAGGCAGATCAAAGCAGAAATCTATGGAAAACGGAGGATTAGATTAAAATCTACAACCATAATCATAAAGAGAGTATCGTAGATGCGAATTCAGATTCAAATTCGATACAATGGCACAAGATCGAAGGCAGATCCAAAATTTGAACACAATACAGTAGCCGAAAAGCAAAGAGAGTGACGATTGTTACCATTCTTAGCCGATTGAAGAAAAGCGAAGCTTAATTCCTAGAAGAGATCTTCCACAAGCTGATGATCGTCGAAGGAATCCTTTCGTCCGCCACAACTAATAGAATAGAATGGCCTGAAATTCAGGGGTATAATAGTAATATAAGTTTGTTAAATACGGATCTTATCCCTGGTAGAATTTATTTTTTGTATTTACTGTGTAGAATTTTAAATCTGGACCGTTGACAAAAAACATTTGGATCCGACGGTCAGTCTGAATCGGATTGGATTTTTACAAAATATCAAAGAGTTTATTTATTTTAACGTTTATTTGATTATTACCACTTCGAACACACAACATCAAAAACCTGTTAAAAAAACCCTGAGAGTCGAATGATCCAAACAAACCAATTGGCTAATATATAAATTATTTCCATTTGAACGAACAATTTTATTTCTAGATGGAAAAAAGGCATTTTGTTTCTAAAAATAGAAAATAAAAAATATAGTAGACCAAAAGAAAATAACAACAAAATCATAAGTTTGAAATTTTAAGCAATATTTTTCGATAATGAGATATTATTATATATTTTCGAATTTGGAAAGATTGTTGGATCAGTGATTTCAAAATCAATGCCATATGTTTTATTGATACTGCTACTCGTTGTGGTTATTCGTAGTGCACATAAACATCACGTGTTTACTTCAGTCTCTGTTCCTTAATTTCTTCTCTATCATCAAAGACCATAATATCACTCCAACTGCACAAGTTTACATATTCATATCTTCACTTGTCAAACTCCCATGTCACTCCTCCATCCTCTACATTCTACAACAATCACAACCATAATTTTACATTTATTAGGGTGGGTATCTCCAACAGCCCCTTCCTTTTTTTTTTTGTCGTCAACAACCCTTAAAACTTCAAAATTTGAGATTTTTTTTGTCTCCAACAAACCCTTAAAACCTTATTTTTTGAGGTTTTGAATAGTAAAATCTTAAATTTGAGGTTTCACTATTCAAAACTTCAAACTCTTTTCTATATTTTCTTTTTAGTTCTTACAATTTGTATATCTTCTAAATAATTTTATTAACTTTAATCATTTTAAATATATCTTTATAAATTTAATTATGACATATAAAACTAAATAAATATATTAAAATAAAATAAAATTATATTACATAACATTAATAAAATATTTTACACAACAGCAATATTACATTGGTCAAATTTAACATAAATTTAAATTCAAATTACAATAATAAATACACATGATGAAAATACATAAAAACTTTTATTTGTGATTTTCATTATGGTGTAATGTTTTATTTTTAATATTGTGTGTAATATTGTTTTTAATGTATGTTTTATATTTATGTATAAATGTTTTAATAGTAACTATTAGTAACATTAAGAATTGTAATGTAAAATAGAGAAATTTATAAAGATAAATTTGAGGTTTTGTTGTTGGAGCAACATCACCTTAAAACCTTATTTTGAAGATGAGCAAACCTTAAAATAAGGGTCTCTATTGGAGATGCCCTTAGTAACCAAACTCTATCATGTACATCTTAACAACACAAACACTACCAATCATTACGAATATGGCGAATACCATAGCTTAAATCTCACAACACATATACAAGTATCCCACGTCCGCTTCTGAAACAAACATCTTATTAATATTGTTCTGATTTTTGTAATTTTGGTGAGTGATTTTTATTTTAACCAATGATGACTTTAGAATATTCCGTTTTCAAAGATTTTGAAATATGCCATAAAGATGGAAAAGAAAAAAATGACTTTACATTAAGATAATTTGGAGACTTGGAGTACAAACAACTAGAAAAGAGATTGATGAAGAAGTAAATCAAATGAGGTTAAAATTACATCAGTCTATTTGTGGGATTCTGTTTTTGTTTTATTATCTGTCTCGTAGTGCTCCAAACATTATCTGTTGACCTGAGACGAAGGGCCAATGTCTCTGCTGGATCTGTTGTACTTCATGTGGCTCTTCACAAGCTGTCCAGATGCAATAGCAGACATTAACGATAGCTCTCCTGCAAGAACTGAACCAGCCACAATTCTTGCTAATTGCCTTGCATTCGAGCCAGGTTCATCTTTGATTGCTCCTTTCACACCGAGCAGATTCAAACATGCTGATTGTGATGCAAGCCGTGTCCCACCTCCTACAGTACCAACCTGTCGAGCCAACATCATTAAAAAATACATTCATGAGTTGGATCCAGCAATAATTCAAAACCTAATAGCTTAATGTTCTCTGCAATAATGGGTTTAATTTTAGACAGAACATGAATTATTATTACCTCAATGCAAGGCATAGTGACAGAGATGTGAAGGTCGTTTCCCTGAGCTTCAATCATAGTCAGACAGTGTGAGCTTTCCACGTTTTGAGCTGGGTCTTGACCAGTGGCGATGAACACAGCGCTGACAATATTGCTTGCATGAGCATTGAATCCACCAAGAGAACCCGCCATGGCTGAACCAGCAAGGTTCTTGAGCATGTTAAGCTCTACAAGAGCCTCGACGCTAGTCTTCAACACGTTCTTCACAATCTCACCATTAATAAAGGCTTCACATACAACATACCACGTCCTTCGATCCAGTTCACAGCCGAAGCCTTCTTGTCCGCACAATAATTTCCTGAACACCACCAAATAATCAATAGAGTTGACTTTAATTTCAGAAATCGAGACAACACCAAAAAGAGACAGAAAGAAGAGTTAAACCTGAGATGCCAATAACATCCATGTCAGGAAACTCGGTCTTTAAGAAGTCCAAAACATTCTCAACACCTTTGGAGACCATGTTCATCCCCATAGCATCACCGGTACTACACGAAAACCTCGGATACAGATTCTTTCCAGCAATCTTGCATGTAATACTCAGAAGCTTAGCAAATCTACTTGTTCTATACATCCATATACACAATGCCAAAAAAAAAAGTAAAACAAGTCAGCAGAAACACATCAATCATAATCACCATTCCTAACTAAGTAAAAGGAGAAAAAGTTTCAAACTTTACTTGCTGAACATAAGAGACAATCTCTTAAAATTAGCAGGATCTTGTAGATAAAACATGACAAGAGCAGCTCTTCTTGCAGAAGGGAATCTAACAATTGGAGCTCTAGTCATGGCATCTTTCATAATAACACTAAAAGCACCACCAGACAAGTGAATAGCTTTACATCCTCTATTAGTACTAGCAACCAAACAACCCTCTGTTGTAGCCATTGGCACTGAATACTCAATTCCATCAAGTAACAAAGGTCCAGCAATTCCCACTGGGATCTGAACATACCCAATCGGCATCTCACAGCATTGTCCCAAAATCGAATTGTAATCAAAACCATCCAATGGAAGACCGGTTAAGGATTTACCCGTTATCCTCTGAACCGCTTCTCTTCTAATCGCTGCTGCTCTTTTGCAATCTCCGAGTTTCGTCTCCAATGAGTACGATGAGATGATTCCATCAATCACCGATTTGACAATTTCTTCATCTTCCGCCGAATCAAGATCAGATTCCCGAGGTTTAAGAACTTCACAATCTAGGGATTGATCACATGGAATCCCAATCTTCTGCAAATCTTCATCACTACCCCAAACATCATCGTCAGAAGAAGATCGGAATATGAGATCGATACCACAGAAACCGAGAAGGTAAATAAACGAAGCGACGAAAGCAAAGAGAGCAGAGATCTCAGATAAGTGAACGACGTGAAGAGGCGTAGAGTTTCGGATCTTCTCGCGCAATCGGCTAAGAAGAAAATAAACGGTAGCGAAGAAGAGGGAGAGGAAGACGGTGTTGGTTAAGTATAACGGAAGAGGAAGCGCGTCGGAGGCTTTTGGAACGATTTCTTTGAAGTTTGATTTGGCGGGTAATCTACGACGGGAATCCATTAATGACGGTGGTTTTTGGATGATCGGCGCCGGTGAAGAGAGACTAAAATTGGAATTAATGGTTGTGAGAAATTTTTGGGCTCCAATGACAAAAATTGATGAAGTAGGGCTTATATATAGTGGTTGAAAGTGATGATGTGTGACATCGAAGTTAATATCAATGTCAATGTTGTTGCCGTGATCATGTGGGAGAAGATGATTGTGTGACACAATTTGTGTCTCCCGTCACAATCTAACTACTTATATTATTTTATTCTCTTTTTTAGGATGGTGAAAGATCAAAGCTATGTTACTTTTGAGGTTTTTTCTACACATTTATTGAATTAATCACGTGTTTTCTTTGTCCAAAATACCTAAAGAAATTTAAAATTACTATAGAAATATATTCGTTATAAAGTTATTCAGAGATTTTCAAAAATTTTAGAAAAATAATATAAAGATCGAGGCTCTTTTTTGGAGTTAAAAAGAAAAATCAAATTCAAAACTTCAAAACTTCTAGTTTTTTTTTTCCGTTGAAATGGTATATTAATTAAATTTCTAAGAAACTTTATAACTTAAATGAATGTTAATATGAGATTTTTTTCTTAAAACAAAACCTACGAAAAAGTATATTCCATTCAAAGCCTAACTATTGAATATTGGATGATGATATTTAGACTTACTTTTGTTTTGTTTGGCTTTTAAAAGTCAATTGCTTTTTCCATTCAATCTTTTTTGTTTTTCACTAGGTTTTCTTATTCTATGTTATCTTACGTGTCCTTTACCATGTTGAATTTGACCCCAAAAGAAAAACCTTGTTAACAGTGTTATCATTTCCCGAACTTAAAAGTTTAGAACCGTGCTATCATGCATGCATTTGTATATCATTCTGAATAAAGTTTGTATTAGAGAAAAATTAGTTTCAAACTTTCAATATACATAAGTGTAGTCAAAGCTGCAAGAGTGAATGAATCGATATCTTATTGAGAGAATGATTACACATATTTATACAAATACATAAGAGATACTAGGTCACAACTATTGACATTTACATCATTTCTACATATACACTAATAAAAGTCGACCTTGAGATTTCAATGGCTTGAAGCAGAAACATAATATTGGCTTCTTATACATAAGAAACCAAAAAAGAAAACAAAATTGGTCTCTTAACCTTGGAAAAACTTAAGAACACTTTCACTAAATTATCTAAACTAAGGACACTTATTCAAAAACTGACCACAAATATTTTTATAAAAATGATGGCTCCAAGCACATGCTTGTACTCAGAAAATTAACCATGGCACTTGGTTCTATATACATTTACTTCAATGTCGTTTTTGTTTTATCTTCTTCTTATTTTGGGGGATTTTTTGTTTGACCAAGTCACTAAGGAGAAGAATCTTAGAGCATCATGAATCATAACGATTCTAAAATAACACTCAAAAATCACGTGAACGTAGCGACAGTAGCAATATAACCATGAGACATGAGTAATTGAGTATTCTTAAATTAGACACGTAGGTATGTGCGCCAAAATCTATGTAAGACTTTCTTAAACATTCACTATTAACAAAATTATAAGAACATTTTCAATCCACTTATTTTATCGGTAAAAGGGAGGAAATTATTGAAAGTAAAAAAAAAATTTATATCTTATTATATAAATTTGGGTTACACGAGAAACCAACACATCTCAAAATTATACTTCACGAGATCATGACATGTGTCGGTTAATGGATTAGATTATGACATGTGTAAATAATTATTTCCTTAATTAACAAGAAAAAACCTAAAAAAATAAAATAATAATAATAAAATAGATAAATTTTTACTTTCTATATTCTACATATTATTTATTTAATTAAAAAGAAAACCAATAAAAAGAAGCAAAGGTAAAATAAATAATCAAATCAATAATAATTATTTTCCATTTTTACATATGTTAAAACAAATTTAGATGTTTTAAATTAACCTCAAATAAAAGTTTAAATTTTAACAAATAATTCAGATCTTGCCACGTGTCAAATTCATAAATACAATTATTTAAAAAATATATGCAGAAAAAATAATTATAAAAGGAAAAAAGAAACCAATAATTTGTTAATTTATCTAATCAATAATTAAAATTAAGAAATAAATTTAAAACAAATTCAAAAACAAAAATAAAAGAAATAATTTTAAAAAGAAAAAAGGAAACCAAGAATTTGTTAATTTATCTAATCAATAATTAAAATTAAGAAATAATTTTTAAATAAATCTAAAAACGAAAAAATAAAACTAATTAAAATATAGAAATAATTTTAAAAAGAAAAAATGAAACCAAAATTTTTTTAATTTATCTAATCAATAATTAAAATTAAAAAATAATTTTAAAACAAATAAAAAAACGAAAATAAAACCTAAAAACCTATCTCAAGTAGAAAAAGTTAAACAAGGATTTGTTAATTTATCTAGTCAATAATTAAAGTTAAGAAATAATTTTAAAAAGAAAAAAAGAAAACCAAACAAATTGTTAATTTATCTAATCTTATTATATAAACTTTGGTTGCAGAATGAAAAAAAAATTGATTGAGTATAGTCCAATTTAATTCATTATTCTAATTGGTTAAGTGTTAAATAAATTTTAGGAGATGGCCTAATATGCATAATGTTAAGAGTACTAAATGATATTCAAGACCAACTGTTAAACAGTTTTGTCGGGTTTATCAACAAGAATTACATATAATTGATATAAGATAAGAAATTGGTTAGAAAAATGCATGATATTCTCGGTTTACGAAATAAATAAAAAACACCTCTTTTAGATAAGAAAATTGAAGAAAATATTTCTCCATAGAGAAGAAAAAGTGTGTAAATGATTTCTCCCAAAGGAAGAAAGCAAAAATTGTTCTCTCACAAAGAAAATAAGTCCAAAATGAGGCGGAAATATATTTTGAGAGAGTTGTTCATGCGAAGCCAACTCTCATACACTTATCTGGATCTAGCTAGAAGAGAGAGCAAGTCAGTGTGACTTCTGTTGGAGATTGAAAATGATGGCGAATAAGAATCTGACAACGGAAAAGAAAGAAAGCCGTGAAAACCAAACATCTTAAAGTATAAGGCCCGAGATAAAAATAAAATTAAGAGCTCATGACGGAAGGGTAGAGCTAGAAGATGCTGTCGGAAAACGCCATGAGACAAGAAATAGTGAAAGATTCAAACAAAGTGAAATTGCGAGAGGGAAAATATATTATGTTCGGAACCGAGATACGATCTCAGCAAGAGGATATCAGATTTGACAATTAAGATCTTGCGAGAACAACGTCTCACCTAGATATGACTGAGAACATAGCTGACAGTCACTGGATCTTTTTTTACATCTCATACTAGGTCTGGACGTTAGGGTTGGTTCATGTCTCTCAAATTTTTGGGTTTAAGGGTCGGATTCGGTTCCATTTGCATTCGAGTAAGGTTTGAATACACGAAATAGAAAAAAATATTAAAAATTAGTTAAATTTAAATAAAATTTGGTTAAATTTTCACAAATATAATTTAGAACTTTCAAATATTTTAGTATTTTACGTATGTTGGTTATTTTGATCTAAAAATAATTAATATTTTTGGGTTTATAATTGTAGGATGTATAATTGAGTTATATCAAGTTTATATATTATTAATTATTTTGGATATATAGTTGTATTTCAAATATTTCAGGTATCCATTCAGTTTTCGGTTTAGTTTGGGTTTGGTTCTTCGGATAGAGAAATTTAGGATCTTTTTGGGTTTTTGTCGGGTCGGATTCGGTTTGGTTTTTGGGTTTTTTATATTTTTAAAATATATATCTCACACGGTGACGGAAAAAACAAATGACAAGATGGATCAAAATAATGGATGTGGTATCTATTTTTAATATGTTAATAATAAAATTATAATATATAAATTAATTTATTCATATAAAATATGTTTATAACCAAACTCTTTTCTCTAAGGAAATATGATTTCTATTTTTTTCCCTAAATTTATTTTAAGATAAATTATTAATCACACGTATTTACTTTAATAATTAATTTTACTTAAATTTAATTTATTTTAAAATTAAAAAACTCATTTATCGGACGGGTCCTAATTTAATATGTTATAAATAATGGTTTATAGTGATGTTATAAATAATGGCTTGAAGGATTTACGTTATTTTTGTAGGCTTCAATAATGCTATTATATCGATATAGCGCCGTAAATGCTTTATTTTGGAAAAATGATCGCTTATTTTAGTTTGTTATGTTATAAATAATGGTTTTGAATTATTTGAGGTAGGATTTGTACAACAAGGGATATATAAAACACAAGAGAATTTTTAATTACCAGTACAATTCAAGAAATTAAAACCAAAGAAGTATACAAATGCGAATCTTTACATACGGTTCGGTTAATGGTCCTTGAAAGAAAGCTGGCCAGCCACATCCAGCATTGAACTTTGTGGTTGATTTATAAAGTGGAGTTTTGCATCCCACACAATTAAATATTCCTTCCTCAAAGAACTTGTCATATTCTCCAGTTTCTGCTTCTCTGAAATATTTTGACAAAAATAGAAAGACAAAACCGCTATCATTGAGAATTTGAGATGATAATTTTTTCATTATTTCCTCAAAACCACTATTGAAAATGGGGCAATTCTCATAAATAGCACAAAATCAAGTTTGTGTTACAAATAACACTAATTTTTATTTAGGACAAAAATAATATTTTTATTAAAAGATAGTTCTCTTATATAGCACAAATCTCATAATTTCATATTTTTAGGGTTTAGAATTTAGAGTTTAGGGTTTAAGGCTTAGGATTTAGAAAACCCTAAACTATACCTCACACCCTCTAAAAACTATACTCTAAATTCTAAAATACTTAACCCAAACAAAAAAATTAAATTATTACCCTTTATAAAAATGTTATTTTTGTCTTAAATAAAAATGTATGCTAAATTTAGTACAAAAACTTATTTTGATGTTATTTTAAAGAATTTCTCTTAAAAATGGACTTAAAACTCGCTATTGCTTATGTTTTAGGATTAAATACATAGAAACAAACAAAAAAAAACTTTTGGAAGAGAAGACAAAAACAAACAAAAAAACAATTACTTCTTCCGATTTGCATCTCAATTCTTGGTTCAATTGCCCTAATTTGTTTCACCTTGTCAAGATTCTTTCTATGGTTTCTTGAAGCCTAAGCTAAATCTCTTAAAAGAAATAACATCAGGGCCGGCCCGGAACATAAGCAGGGTAAGCCACCGCTTCGGGCCACCAATTTTTTTAAAATTTTAAGAGCCACATAATTTTTATAATATGTATTTAGCCCATAACTTAAAACCCATAATATTTAAAAAAGACCACATTTTTTCCTTTAACTTTTTTTCCTTTTTTTCATTGCTTCTACGTAATGTCTTTTTTTGTTTTTGTTATTTTTCCACTAAAATTAATTTAGCTAAACTTAAACAAATAAAAAAGGAAAATAAACTTATTAGAAATTCAGTTATTAAAATCCTAATGATCACAGAACTAGAAGTCTCAGTTCTTTTTTTCTAGTTGACGACTACGTAGGATTTTTTTAATAATATTTTTTAATTATAATATATATTGGATATTTTTATTAAATTATGAAAGATGTCACATTTTTTTTCCGCTTTGGGCCACCAAAAGTGTTGGACCGGCCCTGGATAACATTATTGAATCGATCAACGTAAAATTGTTTAATAGAAGAAATTATTTTAATGCTTGGTATGTAGATGTTTATTATGGAGTCTTTGGTCTGTTGGTCATAAACAAATAATATTGCAACCCACCAAGTCTTTCTTTATCTTACGTCTTTATGTCAACCTATCTTTCTTTGTCTTATTCATTTTGGCCAAATATAATATATATTGTATAATATGATAACGTGGTCTACAAATGTATACATCAGTGATCCATTTGTTTGGTAACTAGGGAATTACAGCTTATTCTAGTCACTAGCCAAGAGAGTGATTTGTTGATGTTTTAACTTCTGAAATTGCGATATCAAGAAGATCCTACACACAAAACACATGTTTGGTTATCTTTCTTTGTCTTATTCATTTTGGCCAAATATAATATATATTGTATAATATGATAACGTGGTCTACAAATGTATACATCAGTGATCCATTTGTTTGGTAACTAGGGAATTACAGCTTATTCTAGTCACTAGCCAAGAGAGTGATTTGTTGATGTTTTAACTTCTGAAATTGCGATATCAAGAAGATCCTACACACAAAACACATGTTTGGTTATTAAAAATTGTTCCCAAAATCCCCAAATTTCGTCAAATTGAATAAAAAATTCCCAAAATTTAAAGTATTGAACCAAAAGGGGAAAAAAAATGAACTCGGTGGTCAAAATGATACATTTTATTCAATTTCAAATCATACAGACTACAGTAGTAGTCAAAATGCCAAGTTACCAACAATTAGAGCTGTCAAACGGGTCAAACCGCGACCGTCTGGGCGTGCCCGCCGTTGACCGCTTCTTCCTCTGCCCGTCGCGGGTCCACCCGCCAAGGACCGCGGTCACTGAAACCAGTGTCCATACCCACCCCGCTAAACCCTAGCGGGTATGCGGGTCGGCCCGCGGGCGTGTTTTAGATCACTTTAGTTCTTGTTCGATCTTCTCTTCTTCTTCAGTTCTTGTTCGATCTTCGCTTCTTGTTTGATCTTCGCTTAGATCTTCACTTCTTGGTAAGTTTATTTCTTCTCTTCTTGTTCGATTGAGTCTTGATTCGAAATCCAATTTCAAGATTGCAAATTTGCAATTGATTGAATTAGTTTAAGATTTAAAGAATGAATTATTTTAAGATAACAAGATTGAATTCAATCTCTAATTTTAACATTTACAGTTGAGCAATTGTGTTGATTTGTTTTTAAATTTTTAAGATTGAACTATTTTTAGATTTCCATGATTAAAATTGATTGAATTCTTTACCATTGACAAATAACAAGTTTTGATTCTTTAAAAAAATTTTGAGACAACTTTTCTGATTAAGGACCGACCTCTTTTTCTTCACCCGTTATGTTAAACAAACTTGTATGAGGCGTTTTGAACCAATCTGACATATATATATGCATATCTGAAACAGAGCAATCACATTGTGGCTTTAAAGGTTCTTTTTAAGAGTCAACTTCAACAATCTCAAGTTGAACATCAGCTTCGAAGAGAAGTAGAGATTCAATCTCATCATGGACATCCTAATATTCTACTCTCTATGGTTATTTCTATGATCAGGTGTTGTGTTATCTGTGTTTTTAAGAACTTCTCGTTGATATATAATGTTTGTGTCTGTGAGAATAACATTGTTTTTGGGATACTTTTTTTTGTTGCAGAAAAAAGTTTATTTGATTTTGGAGTATGCAGCTAGAGGTGAACTTTACAAAGAGCTTCAGAAATGCAAAAACTTCAGTGAACGTCGAAAAGCAACTGTAAGTCTTAATGAATATAACAAACCTGTTTAGTCTATTCATACTTTTTGTAGGATAAGCTCATACCTTTTATGTTTATTGTGGCAGTATGTTGTATCATTGGCAAGAGCTCTCATCTATTGCCATGGAAAGAATGTAATACACAGAGATATTAAGCCAGAAAAATTACTAATTGGTGCTCAGGTAACAAATCTAATCGGTTTATCTTTCTCTATTGGCAAGAGCTCTCATCTATGAGTTTTTATGGTTCATAATATTAGATTATGCTGTTTTGAGTTTATAAGTCTATGGCTTGTTTTTGAGCTTAGTATGATTGAAGCTCTTGTTGTTTACATGTTGAATTGAAGGTCTAGGCTCTGAAGTCTGAACTCTCTGAATCTCTGATTGTCGATTTTGTGTGAAGTTATGATGAAGTGAATGATGATTGTGAGATTGTCGTTTGATGTTGAATTCTGATTTGTGAAAGCTCTGATTCTATTTTTTTGTGTCTAATCGTAAGTCGTGACTTATGTAGTCACGTATCTTGTAAAGAAAATAATCAATTCATTTTTTCTAGGGTTTAAGACCGAGTCAAAGCCTCTACACCAAAGAGAAGTTTCAGCTGTAAGCCTCTAAATCAAAGAGAAGCTTTGAAGATGCGGTCAGCCCGTGGAACCCGCCTGCCCACTGCGGGTCGACCCGCTTTGCCCGCAACCCGTCTGGACCACACCCGCAAGGCCCGCTAATCCATGGACACTAACTTTCATGTCCAGGCCCGCCCCGCCATGGTTCATATCGGGCCAGGCCCGCGGGTATTGGGCTTTATCTACCAACAATATAGTCTGTTTATCAAGATTTACAAGGAAGGTTTTGCGGGTGTGAACTTAAGCGAAACGCTGTTAAACGCAACGGCATTCATCGGTTGGAGTAGCGAAACCTTCTAAGATGTCCACCACATGTTGCACAGTCGTTGATCTCTCTAATCAATCATATAGGTGAAAACACGTGTAAGGTTAGAATACCTAAACGATAATTGTTGCTGAACAAAATCATAGTAGTTTCTGAATCAGCCTCATACAAGGTAAAACATTTCATTCAGGTTTCTTCATGTGCAGGCAATTGTCTGCAGCTTGTCCAAATAGCTTTTAAGCTGAGCTTCTTCACCTCCTTCTGACAAGGGAAGTGCTGTAACCAAAGCATCAAATTGTTTAGCAGCTTTAACTAAACCAGCACTGAGCTGCTTAGGTTGGTCAGGAAAAACGAAAGCATCATCAGTAGCCGTAGTTGTAGCGGGTGGTTGAGGATAATTAGGTGAAAGCTGAACCGGAGGTGCATCTCTTTGGAGTGTACCAAAAGCATTGAAAGTAATAGCAGCAATCGTATTCACTTGTTCTTGCAACTGTGAGATTATATCCATCTTATTTAACCTTAAAGACGAGCATAAAACAAAATATTCAAATGATACAAAATTGGTACTCAATTCCTGAATTTATCAAGCAAGATTCTCAACTAACTACTACACTCCAAAAAAATCGATTTTTTATAGTGTCTTATAATTTTCAACTTACTTTCACCAGACTCAAAAGAACAAAAAAACGCAGAGGAAAATCAAATAAAACAATACACACAAAAATGAAGAAGCTACAGTTTTGCACATAATCTCGTGTTCGTAAATCCAACCCATACTTCTTTTTGAACAGTTTCGCAGATTTCTTAAAATTATTTAACAGTAACACAAGCAAAGCCTAATTCCTCCAAAATTGAGATGAAAACCTTGGTGGTAGAGAAGAAGAAGACGACAATGGATGAATTTTACTACCCACCGGTCCAATTGCACAAATCACAAATGTAATCCGTAATCGAGGGTTTTCAATTTGAACCGGGTTTTCTTGGTTTTGGGCTCATGGGCTTGACCTAATTTCGGCCCAACTAACATCCAAACTTTTTTCATCTAATTGCTTTATTAATTATCAAAAATATAATCACCGTTTACGTACATAAAAGTTGGATAAGAGTAATACAATACACAGTGATCACTGGAAGAGATAGATTTCCTAATTAAATGATCAATTCATGTCCTACTATCCCACGATTTATCTACTACACAGCCCGAATATTCAGAAGATATTTCTCTCAACTAAAATTATAAATCCAGTTTTATTTTTTTTTAATTTGATGATTATCCAGAATATTTCAATGAAATGATATTTATTAGAGGAACAAGATGTGTATCTTGCAGATCAAATAACATGGACTGCTATAATCCGTTTATGAAGTGAAGCCCGTAAAGTATATGAAATCTAAATCGAAGAATATTTTAAAAATCCTATTGTAATAAAAATTAAGTTATTTAGATATATATCATAAGATTTAGATAAATCATAACTCTACTTGAGATAGGTTTAGCTCTTGTGTATATATAAAATTGTCTGTCTTTCATTAATCAATAACACAACATAAACAAAATTTATTCTTAAACTATCATGGTATCAGAGCCTTCGATCCAGACCTTTTGGATCGAGGTTAAAAACTTCCGCATAAAAATCTTACAATCTCATCCTCGAAAAAGATCATGAGTGTTAGGCCTAAGCAATCGGGTTTCGGATCTGATTCGGTTCAGATTTATTCGGATTCAGATAATTTGGGTAGGAGAGTTTAGTATCTATTCCGATTTTATGATTATTCGGTTCGGTTTCGGTCGGATTCGGATCGGATTTCGGTTTCAAAGAAATCCAAAAAATGTTAAATTTTGATAAAATTTGGTTAAATTTTTTTAAAAATTGCAAAACTACAACTAAGGCTTCAAATGGTAGCAATAAAATGAATGAGTTGAAAAAAATAATTGAAAACTTTTTGAGTTGAATATCATTCAACTCTTTCAACTCCAAAATAGTAGATGAATGAGTTGAAATTTTTTCCTTTGTAATTTGTGCATTTGTTCAATTTTTTTACCTGAATGGGTTGAACCATTTTTTCAACTTATTTATCTCAAATGGTAAAATATTAGATGAATGCTCCTTCAACTCTTTCAACTTGTTAATCTAAGTCAACCATTTGCAGCCTAAATATAACTAATATTATTTGGATTATTAAAATTAAAATTGGAAAATTCCGATTATTCAGATTTTTTTGTTATTTAGTAGTTTTGGGTATAAATTATAACTAAATATAACTAATATTTTTGATATTTAAATATATTTTGGGTTTTCGGTTATACTGTTCGGTTTTTGGTTCGGGTCGGATTCGGTTCAGGTAATTCGGGTAGACACATTTAGAATCCGTTCGGATTTTATGACTATTTGGTTCGGTTTCAGAACTAAATTTTTTAGTTCGGTTTCAGATCGGTTTTTAGATCGGTTTTCATATTTCGGATTTTTTGCCCACAGCGCTATCTTCCGAGAAGTCTGTTGACTTATTTTTGTTGTCTGTCCTTGACAAGTTGTCCACGAGATATGTGTTCTGCTTTCTGATTGCAAAGTTTGCGTTTTGCATATGATGTTTGTCGTGCAGAGAATATTAGAAGATCAAGATGTGTTTCTTGCTGATCAAGTAATGTGGATCAGTATAGTCCATTTTTGAAGTGAAGCCCGTAAAATATATGAAGCCTAAACCGAAGAATATTCTAGAAATCCTATTGTGATAAAAATAAAGTTTTTAGATATATATCATAAATTTTAGATAAGTCTTAACTCTAGTTGAGATAGGTTTTACTATTGTGTATATATAGAGTTGTATGTCTTCCATTAATCAATAACACAACATAAACACAAACCATTCCTAACTTATCAATATTATATTGCAAATAAGTTCATTTTTTGTTTTTCGTAAATAGGACGGATATAATACTAGTATATATAAAACTTATACAGTAAAACCTTTATAAATTAATAATGTTAGGACCATAAAGTTTTATTAATTTATAAAGATTATTAATTTATCGATAAATTAATTTATAGAGAGCTTTCTGAATTTCAGGAAAAAATTATATTCAAAGTAGAAAAATGAAGACAATACTTCAATATTTCTAGATACATTTACACAATAGGAAATTATCATTGCATATATATATATATATTAATAATTTTGTGATGCAATTTGAGAAGATAATGTCATATAGTTTTGATATTTTAAGAAAAAGATAGAGATAAACTCCAATAAAATTACAAACTTATGAATAAAGAAATAATAGAATCATATTTCACTAAAATATCTTATATATATGCAATAAATATATATGATTATTAATTTATGGTTATGATTAGACCATAACTTTACATAGGATTTTTAAAAAATATATTATCTTATTAATTTATCGAATTATGTTAATTTTTATACTGGTTCGACTTGGCACAGAGAAATTTATTAATTTATAGAGGTTACAGTCTAAGTAAGTTTGAACAAAACAAAACAATATATAAATGTTTGAGATTGCCCAAAAAAAGTTTTGAGATGTGTTCTTAATAATGATTTGTCTTTAATATTTTAAAGAGAAAATATTTGAAATGGACCATTTCAGATATTTATTTCCAAACAGAGCCCCCTCTAGTTGCAAACATCCTTCCTAAGGGATCTTGTTTGGAAATAATTTTTTGAAAGTGTCCATTTTAGTCAATAGCCTTATTTTAAATGCATGTGTACAAAGTTAAGGTACCTTTGCATGCATAGAGAAAACAAGTTAATATATTCTTACAAATATATTTTTTATAGAAATCATATCAAACATTTATATTTGTAATTCTATAATGGTAAAACAATAAAAAAAATTTCAGATTTAAAGGTTTTTTTATAAAACAATTACCATTTGTTTTATAATATGCATGATTTGAAAATTGAAAACACATTGAAATAAGTTGACTAAATTTAACGAACGTATATGAAAAAACAAATTAATATTGCATGTTGACCAATTTCAAACAAATAAACTGCTAATTTAAGGAAAAACATAAGAGTCTTACTCTAAAATTATTTGTTTTATTTACTATAAATTGAATCACAAAGTGAAAATATGTTTTTTATCAATCATTCTTATTCTCTCTGCTTCCCCAAAGAAAAACAGAATAATATTTGTTGCTTCATTTGTTTTGTTTCTTTTTCTATGGAACAATTTCTCAACCGCACAAACTCTCATTCAAGATTTGTGCAAGAAAGCAACGTCTAAAGATCCAAATATAAAATATGATTTTTGCATCAAATCTCTTCAACAAGATCTACAGAGCAAATCCGCGATAACTCTCACAGGTTTGCTCTTAGCACGACAAAGACTGATGCAACGGAAACTACGAATGTGATAAAAATCGTTAATGAGATTCTAGAAGACAAGAAATATGGCATATAAATTAATAATGCCTTAGAGATTTGCCTCAAGTCTTTTAGCTTTGGAATTGATGCTTTTAACAGAAGTTTAGCGAGTATTAAATCACATGATTACAAAGGTGATAAGGTGCATCTGAGTGTTGCTTGGGATGCACCGTCCGGTTGCAATGGTCAATTCGAAGCATACATCAAACTAAAAATCCAATTAAAAATGAGAACAATGTATTGTGTCAGAAGATTTTGATTCCTTTGGCTATTACAAATATGTTACAATAGAATTATTAAAGTATTTTATTTAAACATGTAATAATATTTAATAAAAGCTATATTCTATATATTAAAAAAGAAATGTCAAGTCCACAAATTTTCTCAAATACTTTGATTTAATTAATTCAGCTTTTTGTAAAATATATCATTTTCCAAACACTCCAATTCAACTTTTATCATTGTATCCAAACACTATTAAAACAAAATCTCCTTTCATCTTTATTTGATCTTATTTTAAAATTATTTTTTCTCCATATGTTGTAATTTTTTTTTTAAACAGACATATATTAGTCAATAAATGAGATTATTTTATAATGTGATGAAAATTACATAGGTTAAGGGGATAAATTATACATAGGATTGACAATTGTATTGTTATTCTTTTAGTTAATAATTTTTTTAATTCCGATTAATTTACTATCTTATTCATTAGGATTTGCTCTAAATTGTTTTAGTGAGAGTAAAGAACATGATTCATTTGGTGTATGTTTGATTCAAATAATTTATTTTCTATTGCTACATGAAAATAAAAAAATTTGATATTGAAAACACGTTAAATATATTATAAATAATAAATAAACAAAAAACTACAAATATATATTAAATATAAATATATATATATATTTATAAAACAGTAAAGAAACAAAATAAAAAGTTCAAATTATATGAACAAAATAAAAATATTTATAAGAAGTAAAGAAACAAAAAAAACTACTAATTTATATTAAAATAATTGGCCCGTATCATCCCACATTGGTTCACAATTTTGGACAATGGTTCAACGTCATATTATAAAAATAACTAAAATGATTCAAAATTCGCATGAGCAGAGAGATTGAGTAAATTTTATTGCATTAACAACTATACAAGGATCCAAATTTAAAACTTTTATAGAGTTTAAATATTATTAATATTTAAAACTTTTTTGGAGTTTAAATATTATTAGTATTTTAAATTTTTATAGAGTTTAAATATTATTGATATTTTAAATGTTTAATAGAGTTATACATATATTAATGATATTTAAAACTTTTTATAAAATTGAAATATTTATAATAAAATCTTACCTAAGTATATGCTAGGAATGAAAGAATAAAATGTTAATATGGTTAAATTTGGTATTATAATGAAAAAATTCTTTTTTTTTAATTTTCTCTACATAATAATAAAAATTTGTTTTTTTTAATCCAAATACAAAAAGAATGAAGTTTTTTTCTTTGAAAAGACAAATTGAATAGCGGATGCAAAAGAGAATTGGTTAAGGTGTCAATTAATGATAATTGTTATGATTAACAACTGATTTCATTATTTTAAGAATTTGTTAGACGCTGATCGGATTTGGGAAAACGGAGAGGGAGAAACTAGCGAATAATCGGATTTGGGAAAATAAGGAAGAAAAATGTTCGATCTCTTTGTGTTCTTCTTTTATTATTTGGGGACAATAAGAAAGATGATTTTTATTTTATTTTTGAATATGCAAAATATATTCTTTTTAAAATGAAAAACCTTTTATGATTTAGAGGTTTTGGAATATGTTAACAATTTTTTATTTGTTTGGATTTTTTTTTTGAAATTGGGGGCATATTGAAATTTCTAAGATTATAAAGATTAGAACACCAAAATTTGCAAAAAAGTATAGATGGTTTTTTTTCTTTCAAAAAGGCTCTTTTATTTCTAATTTTTCCTTATTTATTTTCACATTTAAAAAAAAAAAAAACAAATTCCCGTACGATCAAGAAGTCCATATTGACTGTTTGTTGTTTATATTTTGATAATTCGATTTTATTTAAAAAATATATTTTTTTTTCATATAATCATGGGGTTTTAGATTATATATAATAATTATGGTGTAAAAATAAAGTCAGAACAAATTGTAGAAAAAAACCCTAGAGAATCATCAAAAAGGGGTAGAGAAAAAATTTGACTAAAACTTTTAATTTTATTTCTAAGATTTATTATATAAATAAATAATAATAATTTTATTTTTAATAATGAATAGTTACAATATATTTTGGTTTTACTTGGTTTTCCTTAAAACATTGCTTTATTATTTTAGAAAATAAATGATATATTCCATTATTATTATCATTGTACTTTATTAATTTCTTGATATAAATTTTTATGATAAGAATCAGATAGCTATTAAATAACATTTATCATAATACACATTAAATATTTATTAATAATAAAAAAATAAAATGGGATATTGTTAATTAGTAACCGGATGACCCGGTAAGCCGATGAACTTTCCGGTTTGACGTCCGGGTGGGATATCAAAACATTGGGAATGACACAAATAGAACGAGAGATGTCTCTAACTTTGTTTATCAACAATGGCGTCTCTTCTCGGGAACGGTATATCCAGATTATCTCCACAACCCACATCTGATTTCTCAAAATTACCAAAAGGGTTTCACCCCAAACCCGATTCCTTGAAATTCTCATCTCCAAAAACCCTAAATCCAACGAGACTCTTCAAAGTCAGAGCCGAAAGCTCAAACGATAAACTTCAACAGTATTTCCAAAATCAAGATTACGATAAGAAATACGGATTTGTTGAAGACATTGATTCGTTCACAATCCCTAAAGGTTTATCTGAAGAAACGATTCGATTGATATCGAAATTAAAAGACGAACCTGATTGGATGCTTGATTTTAGGTTTAAAGCTTATACCAAGTTCTTGAAATTGCAAGAACCTAAATGGTCAGATAATAAATATCCTTCCATTAATCTCCAGGATATGTGTTATTACTCAGCTCCTAAAAAGAAAGCTGATCCTCAGATTCTTAAGACGTTCGATAGATTAAGTGTTCCTTTAACAGAGCAGAAGTGTTCGGCTAATGTTGCGGTTGACGCGGTTTTCGATAGTGTTTCGATTGGTACTACTCATAGGAAGACTCTAGAGGAATCTGGTGTGATCTTTTGTTCTATGTCGGAAGCTATTAGAGAGTATCCTGATTTAGTTAAGAAGTATTTAGGAAAAGTTGTGCCTAGTGATGATAACTACTACGCTGCATTGAATTCAGCTGTTTTCAGCGATGGATCGTTCTGTTATATACCAAAAAACACGAAATGTCCGATGCCTATTTCGACTTATTTTCGGATCAATGCGATGGAGACTGGTCAGTTTGAGAGAACTTTGATAGTTGCTGAAGAAAGTAGTTTTGTTGAGTATTCAGAAGGATGTACTGCTCCTTCTTATGATACGAATCAGCTTCATGCTGCTGTGGTTGAGCTTTATTGTGGAGAAGGAGCTGAGATCAAGTACTCTACAATGCAGAATTGGTATGCTGGGGATGAAGAAGGAAAAGGTGGGATTTATAATTTCGTCACAAAGCGTGGTGTTTGCGCTGGGGATCGTTCTAAGATCTCGTGGACTCAGGTTGAGACTGGTTCTGCTATAACTTGGAAGTACCCTAGTGTGGTTTTAGAAGGTGATGATTCGGTTGGTGAGTTTTACTCTGTGGCATTGACTAATAACTATCAGCAAGCTGATACAGGTACTAAGATGATTCACAAAGGAAAACACACAAAAAGTAGAATCATTTCAAAGGGAGTTTCGGTTGGGCAATCGAGAAATTGTTACCGTGGTCTTGTTCAGGTTCAATCCAATGCTGAGAATGCTAAAAATACTTCGACTTGTGACTCAATGCTTATTGGTGATAAAGCAGCTGCTAATACCTATCCTTACATCCAGGTAAATTTCCTATGATCCAAGCTGTGAACGTTTTGGCACTTTCTTGATTGATTAACCTCTAAAGAAGATCTTAAATCTGTACACTATAACAGGTAAAGAATCATTTGGCGAGAGTAGAGCACGAAGCGAGTACCTCAAAGATTGGAGAAGATCAGCTTTTCTATTTCCAGCAGAGAGGAATCGATCATGAAAGAGCATTAGCGGCGATGATTTCTGGATTCTGCAGAGATGTCTTCAATGAGTTGTCTCATGAATTTGGAGCCGAAGTTAATCAACTAATGAGCATCAAGCTTCAAGGATCAGTTGGTTGAACTAAAAAAAGAACTCATTATTACAGAAACTGTAAACACAAAAAGAGTTTGAATCTCTTCTGGAACAAGCTTGGCTATGAACACGAATCCAAGGCCACTCACTATTGCAAACATCAGAAATGTTCCTGGCAATAATTTTATTTTACCAAATTATGGATTTATTTATTTCTTTAGTTAATTGTAAGCCGTTTTTCCTATATAATGTTATAAATCAAACAGACCAATATTGTGACCTTAATCAATGACCTTAAAAAAATCTATTAAAATTAACAAATAAGTTTAAAAAAAAATCTAAAACCAAAAATAAAAGAAATTTTTTTAAAAGAAAAAAAACTAATAATTTGTTAATTTATCTAATCAATAATTAAAATTAAGAAATAATTTTAAAACAAATTTAAAAACGAAAATAAAACTAATTAAAATATAGAAATAATTTCAAAACGAAAAAAGGAAACCAAGAATTTGGTAATTTATCTAATCAATAATTAAAATTAAGAAATAATTTCAAAAAAAATGAAACCAAGAATTTGTTAATTTATCTTATCAATAATTAAAATAAAAAAATAATTTTAAAAAAATACAAAAACGAAAATAAAACCTAAAACCCTATCTTAAGAAAAAAAGTTAAACAAGAATTTGTCAATTTATCTAATTAATAATTAAAATTAAGAAATAATTTTAAAAGGAAAAAAGAAAACAAAGCAAATTGTTAATTTATCTAATCTTATTATATAAACCTTGGTTGCAGAATGAACAAAATTGATTTAGTATAATCCAATTTAATTTATTATTTTAATTGGTTAAGTATTAAATAAATTTTAGAGGATGATCTAATATGCAGAATGTTAGGAGTACTAAATGATATTCAAGACCGACTGTTGAACATTTTTGTCAGCTTTATTAACAAGAGTTACATATAATTGACATAAGATAAGAAATTAGTTAGAAAAATGCATGATATTCTCGGTTTATGAAACGAATAAACAACACCTCTCTTGGACATGAAAATTGAAGAAAATGTTTTTTCTCTATAGAGGAAACAAATGTGTAAATGATTTCTTCCAAAAGAAGAAAAAAAAAATTGTTCTTTCACAAAGAAAATAAGTCCAAAACGAGGCAGAAATACATTTTTAAAGAGTTGCTCATACGGAGTCAATTCTTATACAGTTATCTGGATCTAGCTAAAGGAGGGAGCAAGTGATGAGACTTCTATTGGAGATTGAAAATGATGGTGGATAAGAATCCGACAACGAAAAAGAAAAAAGTCGTGAAAACTAAACATCTTAAGGTATAAGGCCCGAGATAAGAATAAAGTTGAGAGCCGGTGACGGAAAGGTGGAGCTAGAAGATGTTGGTTGAAAACACCATGAGACAAAGAATAGTGAAAGATCTCAGCAAAGTGATGCTGCGAGAGGAAAAATATATTATGTTGGGAACCAAGATACGATGTCAACAAGAGGATATCAGATTGGACAATTAAGATCTTGCGAGAATGTCTCACCTAGCTATGAGTGAGAACATAGCCGCCGGTCACTGGATCTCTTTTTACATTTTATACTAGGTTTGGGCGTTAGGGTTGGTTCATGTCTCTCGGGTTTTTGGATTTAGAGGCCTATGATCCATTCGGTTTGGTTTGGTTCCATCTGCATTCGAGTCAGGTTTGGATATACGAAATAGAAAACAAATATTAAAAATTAGTTAAATTTGAATAAAATTTGGTTAAATTTTCACAAATATAACTTAGAACTTTCAAATATTTTTTTATTTTGCCTATGTTGGTTATTTTGATCTAAAAATAATTGATATTTTTGGGTTTATAATTGTAGGGTAAATAATTGAGTTATATCAAGTTTATATATTATTAATGGTTTTGAATATATAGTTTGTATTTCAAATATTTCAGGTATATCCATTCAGCTCTCAGTTTAGTTTGGGGTTCTTGAGATAGAGAAGTTTAGGATCCTTTCGGGTTTTTGTCGGGTGAGATTCGGTTTAGTTTTTTGGTTTTTGATATTTTTAAAATACATATATCACACAGTGACTGAAAAAACAAATGAAAAGATGGACCAAACTAATGGATATGGTATATATTTTTAATATGTTAATAATAAAATTATAATATAGAAATTAATTTATTCATATAAAATATGTTAATAACCAAACTCTTTTCTCTAACGAAATATGATTTTTACTTTTTTCCCTAAATTTATTTTTATAAGATAAATCATTAAACACACATATTTACTTTAATAATTAATTTTACTTAAATTTAATTTATTTTAAAATTAAAAAATCCGCCCATCGGGCGGGTCCTATAATCTAGTTAAACATAAAATTGAAACCTCCCAATTTATTAGAAAATAAAAACTGACAAATGATTTAATTGCCCCAATTAAACCTCAAGATTTGAATCAATATTCAACATAATGATGACACAATTCTCACATGATTGACAAAGCCGTGAGAAACATGAACTGCTCTTTCAAACACATGTACCCTCATAAGTTAGAGGGTTTGCGTCGGAGATGGTTTGAAGTTAGATCGACATATTTCATTTTTGTTCGGCAATAGATTTTCCTGCTCAAATTGTTGCTTCGTTTTTCTCCCCCCCCCCCTCCTGTAAATAACACTTTTGTTGATTAATAAATTTGAAATTTCAACAAACAAAAAAAATTACCTTCAAAATGAAACATATTTGGAAAGAACTTTTATTACTTCAAAATCCCTACATTCTTTAGTGATTGATTTTGACTCTTGTTTATAGTCATAGCAAAATGTACATATAATGAAAATTGTCTCCTTCTCTTTTTGAGAGGTATCTTAATTAGGGTCTGATGGAATAATAACATGCTTAGGTATCAAAACCAATTGACCAACTCTATCCCCCGTAATGACTTTAGCTTCTAAGAAATGACTAGACATCTGAGTGATCTGTAATCTTGTTCTAATATTGCATAAGCAAGCCTTACCATCTATGTTTCTAAGCAACATAACTAGAACACCAACGCTAAGCCATAAACTATGGTTGGGCAACCTGGAAAGTGTACTATTATTTAGGAAATCTGGGGTGAAAACATGATTATTGGTATAACCTATCATAGAATTTGTGTTGGTCAAACTATTTTTTTTTTGGATCAAATTACAAATTTTTTTGGTCAAACTTAACATAGAATTTAAAGACTATAAATACCAACTCTCTTCTATTTCTCTCATCAACAAAACAAAACATCTTTAACAAAAAAAAGTAAAACAATACAAAACAAAGATGGTGAAATACTCATCATGCATCTTCCTTGTAACTGTTTTCACCATTGTTTCATATCCGAGTGCTGCTTCAAACCACGGTAATCTTTGAATTTTTTCTATAAATATATATCCCAAAATTAGGGTTTAATTATGAAATTCTTTGATTGGTGATGTAGAGGACGAACCCGAGTTTAACTACAAGAAGAACAATGAGAAGGGGCCAGAGAGATGGGGGGGGGGGAAGTTAAACCGAAGTGGGAAATGTGTGGAAAAGGAGAGATACAATCTCCCATCGATATTGTGAACAAGAGAGTTAACATTGTTTCTCATCTTGGAAGGCTTAGTAGAGACTATAACCCTTCCAATGCCACTCTCAAGAACAGAGGCCATGACATTATGGTATGTATATATGTACGTAGTACCATGCATGTGGACCTATTTTATGTTTAAGCAGAGCTGTGCCTACATTCTGAAAGGCTTAAGGCGAATTTTTAAAATAAAATTTTTATTTAATTTTTTTTGCAAAATTATACAATTTAAAACACAATAAATATATATAATTTTATGAAATATTTTAATTTTATAAAATAAGAAAATAAGAAAATTTAAAACAAAATTATTCTTAAATTTCCAAAATTTTATCATATTATTTATATTATGTACCTATATATTAATATATTTATATATGTAATGTATTTATCTAATGTGAAAGCAGAAGGATACGAATGGTACGATGTGAAACTATAATATAAAATGAATTCATAAATGAAAAAAATCAACATTTAGACATGAAACTCTAAATATTGAGATATGAACTAACATAACACTACAAGAAAATAGCCACAATCAGACGGAAAAATCCATCGGAAATCCGTCGGATTTTGCCGTCTGAACTATGTCGTCGGAATTAAAAACCGCGTCAGAAATCCGTCTGAATTTTTGACGGATTTTCGACGGAATCTAGTTTCTGGACATCCGTCGGCAATCCGTCGGTTGTCCGTCGGGTTCCCATCGGAATATTTCCGACAGATTCCTGACGGAATTTCGATGTTTTTAAACCGACGGTGACTGATAGATTACCGACGTAGTTCCGACGGATAAAAACCGACAGATTTCCGACGGATCTAATTTCTGATGGATATAAAAACCGATGGATATCCAATGGAATTCCGATGTTTTTGAACCGAAGGAGACCGACAGATTCCCGACGTAGTCCCGACGGGAAAAACTGACAGATTTCCGACGGATCTAAAAACCGACGGATTTCCGACGGAATTCGAAGTTTTTTTTTAATATAATAATTTGAAAAATCAATAAATGTATTAATTTTAAGAAAATTAAATTTTAATAAAAGAAATGAAAAATAAAATTGAATTGTATTGAAAATTAAAATTGAATATTATTGAAATTTTTTAATAATTCAAAAAAAAAAACAGAAATTGTTTATAATCCGAAAATGAAACTATACGCCCGGTCGAGGTGGTGGATATTGCGAAAAGAATTCGTTCATCCGTTGGATCATCGCTTGTTGATCAGCTTCATATTTCGCCTGTTGCGCTTCTCCAGCCTCTCTAAGGCGTTGCATATCTGCCTTCATCTCCTCCATTTCAGAGTCTCTCTGTGCGAGCTGCGCCCTAAGATCGTCGCTACGATCTCCGTAAAAGCGTGAAGTAGCCGAGTAAGATGCTGAATCGTCCGGAAGACCAAAAACCCGACTTTTGGTCTTCGGAGTACACTGCAGAAATGAAAAGTTGAATAAATATTTGAAATTAAATAAAAATTGATTAAAATTTTAAAATTTACTTACCTCGTAGACGAATTCGTTGATCTTCTCGATCGGGACTTCGGTGAGAGGCGGGGTTCCTTCAATGATTGGTTGACTAAGAAGATACTCATCACCCATCTTCCTGACGTTGCCAACGATCTCCCGAGCTACACCATCTTGGATTTCATTGGTGTTCTTGTTGGTGTGTGCAACTTCGATCAATCTGAGGGCAGAAGGTTGGACACCATCTTTCCGAAACTACAAAATTAACAAATATAGTAAATATTTTGAATATAAAATTGAAAAAACAACATATTGATTAAACCAAAAACTTAAAAGTTGTTTCGCCTTTGTGACCAAACTGGTTACTCCTAGATTGTGCGTCGCCTTACCCTTTCCTTTGCGATCGCTGTTCCGACACGCAGAGTGGGTTGTGGAGCTAGCCTTCGTAGCATCTTCACTCCAGTACGCTATCAACCCGTTCCATAGGGTCGGGTTCATAACCAACTCCCTTGGAACAAGATTCCTCGACCACAACCCCTTCCACTCGTTCATCTTCCGTGAATACATTATTGCCGCTTTTTTGTGGAACTCCCTTCTAACCAAAGCGGTAATGTGACTCTCCCAAGTAAATTCTTGCTGAAAAAATGAAAATTAAATTAAAATAAACTAATAAACTATTTAAATTCAAAGTAAACAATAAAAAAAATGAAAAACTTACCGCAAATTACCGAAACCACATTTCCTGCTCTTCTAAGGGCATTTGGGTGTACGTCGGATACGGATGCTGAAGCAATCCATTAAGCATCCGGTTGATAGACTTGGAAATCCCATTTCCCGAATCTTTAAACGTTCAAAACAAATTGTTTTGTGGACTTTAAATAGTTTATAAAAAAATATTAAATAAAATTTAATATTTCTAAATAGGAAAATCAGATTTACCATGTGTCTGTCCCAACACAATCCGGATGAAGACGAGTGAATCTCTCTCGTCCAGGTAAAGCAACGAAGTCTTCGACGCTCATTGCCGACGGTGCAGTAGAGGGTGGTGTCGATGCAGCAGTAGATGGTACAGGTTATGCGGTGCCCGGAATATGGGTAGACGCCGTAGAATGACTCCTCGAAACTCCTGTACCCCTACTGGAACCTTGACGTACTCGGCTCCCAGAACCCTCGTAATATAATCCGTAATCCCTTATAAATTTTTAAAACGAAATTATTTTTTTTTAAATTAATTAAAATAAATATAAATGTCTAAAATAATTATAAATTTCTAAAAAATGATTATAAATGAATACAATTTTTTGGAAATTTGTAAAAATGATTATAAATTTTTAAAATAATTATAAATTTCTAAAAAATGATTATAAATTAATACAAATGATTATAAATTTCTAAAAATGATTATAAATTTCTAAAAAATGATTATAAATTTTTAAAAATGATTATAAATTAATAAAAAGCATTATAATTTTATTAAAACAAATTTATAATTTATTCTAATCTAAATAAATAATGTAAAGTAAAAAAAAATTACAAATTCTCCAAAGTTAAAAATTCTCCAAAATAACATAACAAATTCTCCAAATTCTTTAAATTCAATAACATAACAAATTCTCCAAAGTTAAAAAATTAAATCTAACCATAGAAATCCTAGAACAAACACCAGAAAACATAAATCTAACATCCAATAACATAAATTTAACATCCAAAAACCTAAATCTTACATCCAACAACCTAAATCTAACTTAAAACCATAAAAATATTTAAATTTTAGAGTTTCAGAAACGTACAAATTAGATGGAATTGATGGATTGTTAGACATCTTGATGATTGAGCCAAAAAAAGTTTTCTAATCGGAGCAAAAGTCGATAGAGAAATCGGAGGTTTTTTTTTTTTTCGTTTCGCGTTTCAGATACGCGAGGAAGAAGAAGACATTATTTATCAAAGAATTCCGATACGGATGAAACGCGATCTCAGGAAGATTCCAGCCTAAAATTTCCCGGGAAATGAAAATTTAATTTGCCGCGTAATATTTCGCGTATCCGTCGGAAATCTGTCGGTAATTTCTGACGAATTTCTGACGGATATGCAAAATTTTAGGCTGGATCACGTGTAACCACAATTCCGACGGATTTCCAACGGGTTTGTGCGGTCGTTTACGATCCGTTTCTATTGAAATATGTTTGTAGTGTGCTTTGTTACTCATTTCAATGATAAAATATAAACAAATATATTGTTACAAATGAAATATACGAAATTAGGAAACTTTAGTTGTTATGGTTATAAATCATCGTTTTAAGATATATATCTTTGTCTAACATGTAGATATGATCGTCGGTATTTTTTTGATTTTGATATATATGATATGTTACAAGGTATATGTTAGTATTTTATCTTTGAAATGAGTAACAAACCATACTACAAACATATTTCAAGAGAAACGGATCGTAAACGACCACGAAACCACAAACCCATTGGAAATCCGTCGGAAAATTTCCGACGGATTTCTGACGGGTTTGTGGTTACACGTGTCTCGGTTTAAGGATTGACTGACATCGGCTGGCGAAGAAAAATGTCAATTCCTTCGGATTTCCGACAGTTTGCGTGTAATTTGCTTTTTGATGTTTTTTGTATAGTATTTTTTTATTGTTTTTTGGTTTTTTTTTTGTTGTTTTTTTATTATTTGGATTTGTTTATGATTGTTAATGTTTTTATTTATTTATGGTTTTGTGGTTTTAATTTTTATAAAATGTAATATTTAAAATACGTGATAAAAATACAAAATATAAATAAAAACAAATGTTCATAATGTAATAATCTGAATCAGATAATGATCCTTCAGAAGGAATATCGTCTTCGGCCTCATCAAATTCTCCAAGTTCTTCCTCTGATTCTGAATAAACTCTATCATCACCAATTTTCGTTAAATCAACCACAAGGAATGTATCAAAAGAATGCTCAATATAATCCATTGGAACACTTCTAGTTGGTTGCAAAGCATCGTGCTCAGAAACTCCATAAATTTTTCCTCTTGGATTAATTGGAGTCAATGTAATCCAAGGATCTGAACGCCGTGTTACCCTAGGATAACGAATATAGCATACCTAAAAAAACAAATGTAATTTATGAAGTCAAATAAAACAAAAATAGAATCCAAAAACTGACGTAATATAAAATATTTATTAAAATATTCAAACCTGGTTTGCCTGTGATTGTAGGATGAATGGGTCATACGTACGAAGTCTTCTTCTAGAATTTACTGACGTAACGCCAAATTGGTTCACCTTAACCCCACGCCCAACTTCTGGACCATACCATTCACACATAAAAACAATCCACCTCATGTCCAACATCCCTGGGTAGCGCACTAGCAATATTTCTTTGAGAATCCTGTAGTAGACAACATCACCAGATTGAGCCGAAATACCATAATCTGCAGTTGGTCTTGACCTTCTTTCATCGTGAATCCTAAACGCAAATCCCGTACTGAAATACCTAGGATATGAGGTCACAATCTAGATTGGGCCAGTAACTAACTCTACTAACCATGTCGGAATAACCGATCCACCTCTAATTCCTTCATTAACCTAAGAAAATAATTTCCACAAATTAATATAAAACACTTACGTAATAATTGAAGGCATTTATATATTAATATTATAGCCTACTTACGTAAAATTGCAACCAAGTAATATAATCATTCTCCTTATGCAGTTCAAGTTCTTCTTCAGTTTTTTCCAGAAAATGGCTACGTATTATTGCCATGTAAAGCCTGAAATCAAACAACATTATATAACCTTTGAAAGCTAATACTTATGTATAAAATAATTTAGTATTTAAATAGATTAAGTTTTTTACCTTTCGTACTCCGCCATCTCCTCACAATTTGTTACGATATACTTATGCAAGTGAGTCCACTCTTGCAGAAAATTTGCTTTTCCTTTTTTTTCACCGACTCAACCAACTTGAAAACAACTCGAGGACCACTATGGGATACATGGCTTTCTCACCTCTATCATCATGGCGAGCAAGGACGCTTTTACATTTAACTTCCGATGGAAAGTAATATTCCGTAAAATGTGAGGTTTCTTCGTTGATGCTCGGTGCGACAATTGACCCCTCAACTCGACTTAAATTTTTAACCTTCTTCTTAAGATGGAACATGTACTGCTCAAAATGATACATCCAACGGAATTGAACAGGACCACCTAGTGCGGCTTCATAGGGGAGGTGGATCGGAAGATGTTCCATAACATCAAAAAAGGACGGCAGAAATATCTTCTCAAGATTACAAAGGATCAAGGGTATATTATCCTCTAAATTGCGAATCCCCTCAAGTGTAAGTGTTCTCGTGCATAAATTTCAAAAGAAAGCACCAACTCCTGCAAATAAAAATACACAAATTTAAATATATATAAAATATAAATATCAGTAATTGTTAAAATACACATGAAAACGATTTATACCTGCAATTGCTTCGTACACATCTTTATGAAGGAGCTCCGCAAAAGCAAATGGAAGAAGTCGCTGCATCACAACACTCTTCATTCCGATAAACTTTCCTTCTCCATAGTCGATGCAATTATGCAGATTAGATGCATATCCATCAGTGAATTTGACATCGTCTTGAATCCAATCAAAAATTCTTTTTTCTTTTGTGCATCCAACCAGTACGGAGCAAAAGGATATTTACCATTGGGTAGAATTTCAAGAAAATCACGATCGCAAATCGCTGCCAAGTCCAACCTAGACTTCATATTGTCTTTTGTCTTCCCCAGTACATTTAAAACCGTATTCATTATGTTGTCAAAGAAGTTCTTTTCGACATGCATCACATCGAGGTTGTGCCTCAATAAATGGTCCTTCCAGTAAGGCAATTCCCAAAATATACTCTTCTTGTGCCAATTATGAACTTCCCCGGCTCCGTAAACAGTTTCATGCCCATTACCTCCACATTTAGAAGTCATCGGAGCACCAAAATCTCTCAATTGATCCAATAAAGTACTGCCGTCTGCCTCATCAATTGGAGCTTCAAACATTTGTTTATTTTTCGTAAATAATGTTTTAGACCGACGATACGGATGCTCCATCGGTAGAAACCTTCTATGGCAATCAAACCAACATGACTTTCTTCCGTTCCTCAATTGGAATGCATCTGTATTGTCTGAGCAATATGAGCATGATAGTCTTCCATGAGTTGTCCATCCAGATAACATTCTATATGCTGGAAAATCGCTAATGGTCCACATAAGAACCGCCCGCATCCTAAAATTCTGCTGGCAAGAACAATAAACGAATACTGCCTACCATGCTTCCCAAATGGGTTGAAACCATCTGTACATAACCCGAGGTACACATTTCTTCTCTCAAACACAAAATCCGGATACATGGATTGAAAATGTTTTCACGCTTTTGCATCCGACGGATGTGTAATCTCTCCATCTTGACGATGTTCTGCATGCCATCTCATTTGTTCTGCCGTGCGCTCAGATTGATATAACCTCTTCAATCTCAAAGTCAACGGTAAGTACCACATACATTTAAATGGAATTGGAACTCTCCCACTAGTATCCTGAAACCATTGTTTACGACAAAATCGACAACTTCTCCTGTATTCATCTTCTCTCCAATATATCATACAGTTGTCGATGCACACATCTATTACTTGATACGGCAAACCAAGACCACCTACAAGTTTTTGTACCTCGTAGTATGATGTTGGTGCAAGATTATCTTCAGGCAAAAGATCTTTCACCATATCTGCTATCGCATCAACATATTCCTCTGCCAAATTGAAGTCCGTCTTAATGGTCATCATTCTAATAGCAGATGATAAAGGTGAATGACCTTCTCTACACCCATCATATAATGGCTGCTTCGCTGCGTCTAACATATCAAAAAATCTTCTAGCTTCTACATTTGGTTCTTCAACCATATCCTCATCTATTACGGTCGATGGCAAATTCTCTCTAAACGCATCATTCACCATCTCAATGGTACCAACACCAAAATCTACTTCCGTTCTATGTTCTCCTAAGCTATCCGCAACATAGGGTTCACTGCTACTACTACCATAATCAAAATTTCTTTCTCCATGTAGATACCAAATCTTGTAACCCGACATAAATCCATTGATATACAAGTGATGCCATACTAACTCTATCTTAACATTACGAGAATTGCGACAAATTGAACATGCACATTTCATCTTACCACTTGTTTTCACTCGCGGTTGATTTCCAGCAACGGCCATGAACTCGCATATACCTCGTGCATAACCATCGTTTAATAACTTCGACTCCGGATCAAACATTTCTTCATCCATCCACGATCTTAAATCTCTAGAAGACGACATCTCTCTACACGTTTTTTAGAATTGTTGGGTAAAAATTTGTTGTTGTGATTGAATGGAGAAGTATGGTAACATATATATAATAAAGCTTGCCGTCGGAAATCCGTCGGAATTTAACGGATATAATAACGACTATAACAATGACTATATTAAAGTTCAAATTTTCCGACGGATATGAATTCGTCGGAAATTACCGATGGCAAACCGACGGATTTCTCACAGGAACCGACGGATAGTAATCTGTCGGAAAAATCCGACGGTAAACCGACGGAATTCCGACGGAAATTAAAATTTTTAATTTCCATCGGAAATCTGTCGGAAATCCATCGGTATTTTCTGATAGATATTAATTCCGTCGGAAATGCCGTCGGTTTTGTGGTAGATTTCTTGTAGTGTAATCACTAATTTGTTTTACTAATGTAGGCCTTATTTTTTACTCTAAAATGAGGGGCCCTAGACAAATGCTTTATTTTTAACAAGGCAGGCACACCTCTGGGTGGAAAGTCCGTGTAACCCAACGACTTTTCCACCTTGTAGCAAAAACTTAATCCCAGGTTTTTGTTCGATTGGCTGAGAGGTTTTGCCTTTATAAGTCTTGAATGTAAGAAACGTGATGATTTCTGAGGTTTGATCACCAACTTTCTCACGGTAACCTTCCACGTATACGATGTAGTCATCCGCATCAACCTCAAACTGCAAAAGAAAAATTAAAAAACCCGAAACATTTGTTACTAAGAAACCAATCAACACAAGACCCTCTTTAGTCTTGCCCAATCTCAACATATATGTATATCTATATTAGTACCTCTTCAACTCCTAGCGTTGTCTTCTTTCCATGTTCATCTCCAACAACCACTTGAGAACCATTGACATACTCAAACTTGACGAATGCTATACCATCTTGGCCTTTCCCTACATATACTTTTCTAACACTGTCGTAAGCACCATCATCCCATACATCTCCCATCTCGCCACCCTTTGCTTCTAGCTTTTGGGCCATCTCTTTTGCTTGCGTTTCAGTCTTACGAATATTAACTGTATATATAGTTCGTATATGATTAACCAAATCTTACGCATAACTACGATCATATGAGAGATAGGAAGAGAGATGTGGAGAGAGCTTACCTGAGAGTAGAGTTTATGATTTGTGATTCATTTTGGGCAAAATTGCATGGGTATTTATTAGCCTACGGAAGAGCAGTCGACGTATTTCTTGGTAAATAATATTATCTCGAGATACGCATGGATAATTAAATAATTAATTACTCATGGATGATTGAGCTCCATGTTGAATTATTCCAAGTAGTTGAGGAAACGTTTCACGGTACTTATATTGACTACTTGTACAATATACGTACCTATAAATTAATTAAACACGAAAATATAATATCTTTTAATATTTTTTATTTTATTTATATTTCTGGAATGAATGCATTTGTATTATTCAAAATAGCATTTACAGAATATTATTTTAAAAAATTAAAAATTTATCTTGAAAAATATATTCATGGGTACATATTTAATCTAATGTAAAAATGAACATTCATATATAATGGTTTTTACTGTGTTTTCTTTTCTATACCATGTTATGTTTCTAAGTAAATGTCTAATTTATTAAAATGAGGCTTTAACCGGTTTTACTCTCGTTACGTAACTGTGATCATTTTGTACCATGCTATTTGTTTGTGTGACATCTGATTTATCAAATAGATTTTTATTTTTTCTTATATAAGTATTTGAGCTATTATTTTGAACTATATATTATTATTAACATATTAAATATTAGTATATTCATTAATGCGATACTAAATAATATTTTGAAAAATATATTCAATAAAATAGAGCTATAATGATTTCACTCAAGATATATTAAATCGAGAGAGAAATAACTCACGGTTAGGGTCGGCCCAGAGAATATATGGATCACAAGCTAAATTTTTGTTTTGGGCATTGATAAATAAAAAATAAATTTTAATATTCTTATGGGTGGAGTTTCCCCTAACAAATTTTAGCTCTTAACCAATGACCTAAGTAACATTTTCTAAGAAATCAGCCGAAATAATAGATATTTTATGAAGGGCTGCGAGCAGCAGTTTGGTTGGCTTGACTCCAACGCCGGGGTGCTTCCTATTCAACTACAATTTGCCAAGAATTTTAAAGACCTAAAGCGAACAAAAAAAAAATCGTTTTGTATATTTTTGTAGTAAAATATGTGTTGTAATAAAAATTTAACATATTTTGTAATAAACTAGATATAATAAACACTATTTTTAGTCTATGAAGATAAATTTGTACGATTTTCTTAAGGTATAAAATATATAAGGTTCATAGTCTAAAATATACATTTTCAGAAATTTATTTCTAAACAAAGTTTCTTTGGAATGATTTTTTTTCAACTATAAGAGACGCTGTTTAGAAATAAATATTTGAAAGTGTTTATTTTCGGATATTTTCTCTTGATATAAATACTAAAATTTAAAATTAATTAAAATTTGTTAAAATATTAAAAATTAGTAACAATATCTTTTTAATATATGAAAATAAAATTTAAACTAAAAAAATTACACTAAATACATATTTTATTAATATACCAAATATTTTTTTTAACATTCGGGCCCTAAAACTTGCCTAATATTTTGGGGCCTAAGGCGAATGTTTTTAGTTTACACCATAGACAAGCCTCTGTGTTTAAGCACACACGTTTTCATTGATTTTTTTTTTGTTTTTACATATAAAACTAGTTAATCTTGAAAAAATAATAGACAAGAACTGAACTTTTTCCCTTTTTTTTCTCTTTTCTTACTCAACGGCAATTACAGACACCAGACTTATATATGAACTAATGGAGTAACCAAAACCCTAGACTTTTTAACCACATATATTAAGAGACTCGTGTTTTAACGAGAGCCACACATTATAGATTTTAACGGCTCGAACTTGTTACACAGGACCACATCTCCAGCTGTCTTCATCTTCTTCAGCGTACACATTATGTTTGGTGGGCCTGTCTTTGTTATCTCTTTAAGGCCCATTGTATTTCTGATCTGTGTAAGGCCCACTTGATCTTTCTTCTGTAGCTCTGTTGTCGTTGATACTTGTTGCAGAGGAGATACTCTGCTTTCACCCCCCCCCCCCCGCAAACTTGTGTTGCAGAGAATCCCAACACCAAGTTTGGTCCGTGAAGACATGAAAGGACGTCGAGGAAGTGATTTCGTGAAAATATCGGCTAACTGGAGAGCGGCTGGGATATGTTGTGTTTCAATAAGACCAAGAGCAACACGCTCTCTAATGTAATGATAGTCCACCTCAAAATGCTTCGATCGGTTGTGGAAACCAGGGTTGGCAGTGAGGTGAACCGCTGATAAATTGTCACAGCGGAGAAGCGCAGGGCAAGGTTGCGGAATTTTCAAGTCACGAAGCAGAGTATTCGTCCAAGTTAATTCAGCAGCAGTGTATGCTAGAGCGCGATACTCTGCTTCCGTGGACGAACGTGAAACAGTCGGTTGACGTTTGGCACACCATGAGACAAGATTATAGCCAATGAAGACACGGAAACCTGTTGTTGATCGCCTTGTGTCTTGACACCCGGCCCAGTCGCTATCACTATAAGCATTGATGGATAGTGGGTTGTCTTTGTAGAGATGTAACCCAAGTTCAGTGGTTCCTCGGATATATCTGAGTATACGTTTCAGGAGTGAGAAATCTGACACCGTAGGAGCATGCATTTGTTGACACACAAAGTTAACAGCAAATTGAATATCCGGGCGCGTGAGTGTTAAGTATTGCAGTTTACCAGCAAAACTGCGAAAGTATGTTGGATCTTGAAATAGAACAGTATCGTTGAACACAACATCAAGGCGAATAGGCAGTGGTGTAGCCACTGGATTCGCATGCTCCATCCCTGCTTCAAATAGTATCTCTGCAGCATATTTTGATTGGTTGAGAAACAGACCTCTATCATGAACTTGTGCTTGGATCCCAAGAAAATAGTGTAAGGGACCAAGGTTCTTCATGGAGAACTTATTGCTGAGCTCTGCAATCAAAGTATTAATCAAATCTGGGGAATTTCCAGTAAGTAGGACATCATCAACGTAGAGAAGAAGGATCAAAGTCTGATTTCCATGATGAAATGTAAATAGAGAAGGGTCTGCATTGCTGCAAGTGAAACCAAACTCAAGGTGGAAGTTGGTAAATTTGTTAAACCAGGCCCGATGTGCCTGTTTTAGGCCATAAATAGCTTTATTCAATCGACACACATGATTAGGGAATGCCGGATTGACAAAACCAGGTGGCTGTTCCATAAAAACTTCTTCTTGAAGCTCTCCATGAAGGAAAGCATTTTTAACATCCAGTTGTGTGATGGACCACTCTTTGGCTGTGGCAACACTGAGGACAACACGAATAGTAGAAGTACGTACCACTGGGCTATAAGACTCAACAAAGTCCACCCCTTCTTCCTGCGCAAATCCCTTTGCAACCAACCGAGCTTTTAACTTATCAAGAGTGCCATCTGCATGAAGTTTTATCGTAAAAATCCAGCGACATCCTAGAACATGCATCTCAGGTGTAAAGGGAACCAATGACCAGCTGTTATTTTCTGATTGAGCATTCATCTCATCGCCCATGGCATTACTCCAACCCTCATGTTTCAAAGCAGAGGCAACTGTCTTTGGTACTTGTGGCAGATCAATTCTGGTGAGTAAAGCATAGCGAGGATTTGGTTTACGAATTCCCTTTTGAATTCGTGTAACCATAGGATGAATACGAGCTTCAGCTTGTTCTGGTTGAGTATCTGTAGGTGGTGTTTCTAAAGAGACTACTGGACTTTGGTGATAAGGTGAAGAGGCAGAAGCATCTGCAGAAGCTTCAAACTCTGTACTCGAAGTTTCACACGCTGAATCATGGTGTTTGTTGAAACTTTCTTTTGTTACAGTAGGAATTACCATCTGAGCTGGAGCCGTATGTAAATATGGAGGTATGGGAGCAGACTGCTATGCTTTAAGCAGTGGTGTGGAAGAAGTTTCAACATAATTCCGATACCTATCTGCAAAGGGGAAGCATCCTTCATCGTAGATCACATGACGAGATATATAAATTCTCCCAGTTGGAGCATACAAACATCGATATCCTTTATATTGAGCATGATATCCAAGGAAGACACACTGCAGTGATCTTGGATCAAATTTGTTATTTGCATATGGCCTCAAACAGGGGTAACACGCTGACCCAAACACCCTTAGAAATGAGTACTCTGGTTTCTTTAGTAACAGTACCTCTGTTGGACTTTTATGATTCAAAAGAGCAGATGGAAGAAGATTTGTGATATAATTTGCTGTGAAAAAGGCTTCAACCCAATACTTGAAAGCAGTGTGACTTTGGAACATCATTGATAGAGCCAACTCAGTTAGATGTCTATGTTTCCGCTCCGCGAGACCGTTTTGCTGTGGAGTTGAAGGGCAAGACATGTGATGTTGTATCCCATGCTCAGCTAAGAGTTTACGAAACATGTTACTTGTGAACTCACCTCCTCCATCACTTTGAAAGACTTTGATCTTCTTGTTGAGTTGTTTTTCTACTTGCTTTTGAAAGACAGCAAAAACTTGGTAAAATTCTGACTTGGTTTTGAGTGGAAACAACCATGAATACCGAGATTAATCATCCACAAAGATAACATAGTACTTAAATCCTTGATTGGATACAATAGGAGATGTCCCCATAGATCACAATGTATTCGATCTAGTGGTTCCAAGGAACTAGACATAGAAGTAAGAAATGGTAATTTTGAACTTTTTCCCATTTGGCAAGGCTCACAAACAATAGAAATGATGTTTTTATTCAACGTTATCTCCTTGTTATCCCGTAACTGTTGAAGAATCTGGAAGTTTGCATGACCGAGACGCTGATGCCACACGATATCACTTGCAGTCACCTGTCGATTTGAATAAAAAGCAACAAACTCTGGATTCTTCAACACATAGAGACTCTCATGTCGAGGTCCTTTGGTCACCACTCTCTGAATTGGTAAGTCAATGATATATACCCAATTAGCATCAAAAAACACTCCACATGGATAGTCATCACAGAGTTTAGAAACAGACAATAGTGATTTCTGGATTGAAGGACAAACCAATACATCAAGTAGAGGAATATTACCTTGAAGAGTAGTGATAACAGTAGACCCGACATGTGTGATTGGGAGCTGGTTTCCATTACCAACCAAGACAGTTTCTGATCCGTGATAGGGATTAGACTGTTGTAGAGTAGATGGGGAAGCTGTAATATGAGCCGTGGCACCAGAGTCAGGATACCACTCCTTTCCTGTCTGGTCTGAGACATGCAATGCAGCTAGAGCTCTTGGAACATCTTCACTTTGGTAGGCATTGTCAAAACGATTCCAACATTGCAATGCTGAGTGACCAACTCTACCACAAATCTGACACACAGGGCGGTTATTGTTTGTGCCTGTTGCTGCTTGAGATTGATTCCATCCAGATGAATTAACCTGTTGTGAAAAATCCTTTCCACGAGTAGAATAACCCCCATGACTTCTACCTCCTCGTGAGAAATTGTTGCTCTGTCCCTTTTGACCTGAATGGTTGTATTGTTGACCAGAGTATGTATTATGTTGTGTCTGAAAAGCTGTGAACGGAGTCACTTCAGGTGGAGTTTCATATGACTGGAGACGTCTGTGAAAGCCAGAGATCTCTGAAACAACATCACTAAATGTTGGAGGAGGATAACGTGACATGGAATTCTGCACCACCGTAGATATAGGATCATACTCATGTGTCAGACCATTGAGGAAGGTAAAGATCTTCATTGATTCTTCAACTGGCTTCCCAATAGAACTCAGTTGGTCACATATTGAACGAAACTCACGACAATACAAAGAAAACTCTGTTCCACGAGTAGTCAATTACTGTAAACGGCGCCTTAAATCAAACTCCCTAGCTACAGAGCTTTTGTTGAAGTTGTCAGCTAAAGAGAGCCACACATCTTGAGAGGTAGCTAGACCATGTACTTCTTCTGTGAGAGTACCAAAAAGCCATGATTTTATCAACTGGTCAGTGCAAGTCCAGGCTTCAAACTCTGGATTTGGAGTTGTCACTACAACATTATTAACCACGTTGGTGATGGTAGCTACAGGAGCAGGAACTTGACCATTAACAAAGCCTAGAAGCTTCTGGAAACGAAGAAAGGACTTAAACTGGGTCTTCCAAAGAAGATAATTGCTATCATTTAGCTTCAAAGTAACAGAAGAAGAGACATGGACTGTAGAAGGAAACGGATAAGGACCTTGAGCATCTGCCATTACAGCACCTGTTAGGGTTTAGAGAAGCTCTGATACCATGAAAAAATAATAGACAAGAATTGAACTTTTTTCCCTTTTTTCTCTGTTCTTACTCAACGGCAATTACAGACACCAGACTTATATATGAACTAATGGAGTAACCAAAACCCTAGACTTTTTAACCACATATATTAAGAGACTCGTGTTTTAACAAGAGCCACACATTATAGATTTTAACGGCTCGAACTTGTTACACAGGACCACATCTCCAGCTGTCTTCATCTTTTTCATCGTACACATTATGTTTGGTGGGCCTGTCTTTGTTATCTCTTTAAGACCCATTGTATTTCTGATCTGTGTAAGACCCACTTGATCTTTCTTCTGTAGCTCTGTTGTCGTTCATACTTGTTGCAGAGGAGATACTCTGCTTTCAAATCTTTGATTGTTGCAACTAAGCCATTATTATTTATTATATATAAGCTTTATGTGTTTCTAGTTATTCCTACTAATTAATATATCGTAACCCTTAATAAACCAGTTATTAACTGTTGGTATTGTTACGTTGCAGCTAAAATTCGTAGATGGAGCAGGAAGTATTAAGATCAATGGTTTTCAATATGAACTCCAACAGCTTCACTGGCACTTTCCTTCTGAGCATACGATCGATGGAAGAAGGTAACCATCCCATTTAAAAAAAAAATTCATTAGGTCTGAGGCCAAAGAAAACATTGGGAAAATCAAAATTTTAAGCAAGAATTCTATAATTATTTAAGTAAATTTATATGAAAACAAAATAATACATTGAAATCTTGGATATATACATACATTGAAACAAAATAATACATTAAGTAAATATATACATCATTAAATAGCAATTAAATAATATATTGAAGAAAAATCAAAACAAAAACAGGAAACGGTTTGTTTTACACCGTTTGTCATAGTACCACGTCTACCACCATTTCAAACCATATTTATATAATGAGCTATTGTTATTTATATAAGAAAGTAAAAAGTACGTATAAGAATTTTCGAGTTCGTTTATAGAGATTTTTGATGTTTGTCCGAAACCAAACTCACTTCAATTTAGGTTTTTTATTTTTTTTTTAAGTAATCGTAAACGAAACTGAAAACCAAGAGAACAACAATAGAACTCTAAATTAGTTCCTCATTCACTCTCAATTTTCTGTTGTTATATGTATTGTTTTGGTTGAATTTGGTCTATTTCGCATTGCGGTATGTTTCTAATTTCTATATCAACAAAGAGTAGTATAAATTTAAACCTGTATCGATTCGGTTCTCTTTGGTTTACATAGCAATTAAAAGTATTATATAACTTGCAAACCAGGTTTGCACTTGAGCTGCATATGGTTCACGAAAGAAAGGATGGGAGAATTGCTGTTGTGGCTGTGTTGTACAAGATCGGAAGAGCAGATACTTTTCTCACATCGGTACACAAATAAAAACTTTTAGTGACTTATTGTTGAAAGTTAAACTTCATTTTTGATCAAGTTTAATTATTGGATAAATTATCCAATAATTATCATTTTGGGTCAAATCTAAATTCTAGAGTTTTCTCTAGAAATATTAACACCTCCACCTCCTTAAAAAGTTTTAGAATCATCCACACACCTCTTCACCTTTTTAAAGATAAAAATCTAGATATTTACATAGAATTATCTAGATAATTTGTAATAAAATAATATAATATTAGAGAAGAATTATCTAGAGTTAGGATTAAAATATTTGAGATATTTTGTAACGTGGAGGCTATAAATACCTCATTCCCCTTCTCATTTGTAACTAACTTAACTTAAGAAGTGAGTAATAAGAAAGAGTTGAAAACTATATCAAAATCTTCCATTTCCTAAATTTCTCTTCTAAACACTTGAACACTTTCTCCATCATAATCTTAAAAGTTTTTTCTTCCAACAAAGTGGTATCAGAGCTAAGAAATTCTCATAAAAATGGCGAATAGTGGTGTTCCCTTCCAAGTCTCGATGCTCACAAAGAGCAACTACGACAATTGGAGTCTACGAATGACGGCTATCCTAGGAGCACATGACTTGTGGGAGATAGTCGAGAAAGGTTTCGTTGAACCGGAGAATGAAGGTGGTATATCTCAAGCCCAAAGAGATAGTTTGAGAGACTCAAGGAAGAGAGACAAGAAGGCTCTTTGTCTAATCTATCAAGGATTAGATGAAGATACGTTCGAGAAGGTCGCAGAAGCTAAGTCAGCCAAAGAAGCATGGGAGAAGCTTCAAACATCCTACAAGGGTGTTGATCAAGTCAAGAAGGTACGCCTTCAAACTCTAAGGGGAGAATTTGAAGCATTGCAAATGAAGGAAGGTGAACTCATCTCTAATTACTTCTCAAGAGTTTTGACGGTTACAAATAACTTAAGAAGAAATGGAGAGAAGTAGATGATGTGAGAATCATGGAGAAGGTTCTTAGATCGTTGGATCCTAAATTTGAGCATATTGTCACCGTCATCAAAGAAACAAAAGATTTGGAGGCTATGACAATGGAGCAACTTCTTGGATCATTACAAGCTTATGAAAAAAAAAAAAAAAAAAAATATCGCCGAACAAGTTCTAAAAATGCGGATTGATCATATTAAATAAGGAAATGGTCAAAGTTACCAAAGAAGAAGTGGTGGTCAAGTACGAGGACGAGGTCGTGGATATGGAAATAGACGAGGTTGGAGGCCGCATGAAGGTAACACCAACTAAAGAGGAGAAAGCTCATCAAAAGGCAGTGGAAGAGGAAATCCAAAATCAAGGTACGATAAATCAAATGTTAAGTGCTACAATTGTGGGAAGTTTGGACATTATGCTTCCGAATGTAAAGCTCCCAACAACAAAAAAGTCGAGGAGAAGGCCAACTACGTTGAAGAAAAAATCCAAGAAGAAGACATGTTATTGATGGCTTATAAGAAAGATGAACGAGAAGATAATCATAAGTTGTACCTTGATAGCGGTGCAAGTAATCACATGTGTGGGAGAAAAAGCATGTTTGTGGAGCTTGATGAATCGGTGAGAGGAGATGTGGCCTTAGGAGATGAATCAAAGATGGAGGTTAAAGGTAAAGGAAACATTCTCATCCGGTTAAAGAATGGGGATAATCAATTTATCTCCAACGTTTACTATATTCCAACCATGAAGACCAACATCTTAAGTCTTGGATAACTCTTAGAGAAAGGTTATGATATTCAATTAAAGGATAATAGCCTTTCTATAAGAGACCAAAAAGACAATCTCATTACAAAGGTGCCGATGTCAAAACATAGAATGTTTATCCTTAACATTCAAAATGACATCGCACAATGTCTCAAGATGTGCTATAAGGAGGACTCTTGGTTTTGGCATCTTAGATACAGACATCTCAACTTTGGAGGATTGGAGTTGCTTTCAAAGAAAGAAATGGTGAGAGGACTACCTTGCATCAACCATCCAAATCAAGTTTGTGAAGGATGTTTACTTGGAAAATAATTCAAAATAAGTTTTCCAAAGGACTCAAGCACAAGAGCTCAAAAGCCATTGGAGCTTATACACACAGATGTGTGTGGTCCTATCAAGCCAATATCACTCGGTAAAAGCAACTACTTTATTCTCTTTATCGATGATTTTTCAAGAAAAACATGGGTTTACTTTTTGAAAGAAAAATCAGAAGTATTTGAAAACTTCAAAAGGTTTAAAGCCCATGTTGAGAAGGAAAGTGGCCTTGTGATTAAAGCTTTGAGATCCGACCATGGGGGAGAGTTTACATCCAAAGAGTTTCAGAAATATTATGAATACAATGGCATTAGAAGACAACTAACAGTGCCAAGAACCCCTCAACAAAATGGAGTAGCGGAGAGGAAAAATAGAACAATTCTTGAGATGGCGAGGAGCATGCTCAAAACTAAGAGACTACCAAAGGATATATGGGCTGAAGCAGTTGCGTGTGCAGCTTATCTATTAAATCGATCTCCAACAAGAAGTTTGGAGCGGAAGAAAGCCCGGTGTTTCTCATTTAAGAGTCTTTGGAAGCATTGCTCATGCTCATGTACCGGACGAGAAACAAAGCAAACTAGATGACAAAAGTGAGAAGTACATATTCATTGGTTATGATATTAACTCCAAAGGCTATAAGCTCTACAATCCGGACACAAAGAAGACAATCATAAGTCGAAATGTCATCTTTGAAGAAGAAGGAGAATGAGATTGGAGATCAAATGATGAAGACTATAACTTTTTTCCATATTTTGAAGAAGATGATCTGGAGCAACCAAGAGAGGAGCCTACTACACCACCAACATCACCAACAAGTTCTCAAGGAGAAGAAAGTTCGAACGAAAGGACTCCACGCTTTAGAAGTTTACAAGAGCTTTACGAGGTAACTGAAAATCAAGAAAATCTTACTTTATTCTGCCTATTTGCGGAGTGTGAGCCCATGGACTTCCACGAAGCTATGGAAAAGAAGACATGGAGAAATGCGATGGATGAAGAAATCAAAGCGATAGAAAATAACAATACATGGGAGTTAGCTTCACTTCCAAATGGGCACAAGACAATCGGCGTGAAGTGGGTGTACAAAGCAAAGAAAAAATTCTAAAGGAGAAGTAGAGAGATACAAGGCAAGATTGGTGGCTAAAGGTTATAGTCAAAGAGCCGGAATTGACTACGATGAGGTATTCGCTCCCGTTGCTCATCTAGAAATGGTTAGACTAATCATTTCATTGGCGGCTCAAAACAATTGGAGGATACATCAAATGGATGTCAAATCAGCCTTCTTAAATGGAGAAATTGAAGAAGAAGTTTACATTGAGCAACCACAAGGCTATATAATCAAGAGAGAAGAAAATAAAGTCTTAAGGTTGAAGAAGACACTTTATGGGTTAAAACAAGCCCCTAGAGCTTGGAATACTCGAATTGACAAGTACTTCAAGGAAAAAAGTTTCATCAAGTGTCCATATGAACATGCACTCTACATCAAAATTAAAAATGGTGATATATTGATTGCATGTTTGTATGTAGATGACTTAATATTCACGGTTAATAATCCAAGCATGTTCAAGGAGTTCAAGAAAAAAATGACAAAAGAGTTTAAGATGACGGATATTGGATTGATGTCTTACTACCTCAGAATTGAAGTGAATCAAGAAGACAATGGAATCTTTATAACTCAAGAGTGCTATGATAAGGAGGTACTTAAGAATTTCAAGATGGATGACTCTAATCCAGTTAACACGCCGATGGAATATGGAATCAAGTTGTCAAAGAATGAAGAAGGAGAAAGAGTGGATCCAACACTATTTAAAAGTTTGGATCCTGATATCTTATATGCGGTTGGAGTTGTTAGTCGTTACATAGAGCATCCAACAACAACTCATTTCAAGGCGGTAAAGAGGATTCTTCGCTATATCAAAGGTACCATAGACTTTGGAATGTACTATTCTACCTCTAACGACTACAAGCTTGTTGGATATAGCAATAGCGATTGGGGAGGAGACGTAGACGACCGAAAGAGCACAAGTGGTTTTGTGTTCTACATTGGAGATACGACTTTCACATGGATGTCAAAGAAGCAACCAATTGTTACTTTATCTACATGTGAAGCTGAATACGTAGCAGCTACTTCATGTGTTTGCCATGTTATTTGGTTACAAAACTTGTTAAAAGAGTTAAGCTTGCCACAAGAAGAGCCAACTGAAATCTTTGTGGATAACAAGTCAGCAATAGCATTAGCGAAGAATCCAGTATTTCATGATCGTAGTAAGCACATTGACACACGTTATCACTACATTAGAGAGTGTGTTAACAAGAAGGAGGTGAAATTGGAGTATGTAAAAACAAATGATCAAGTAGCCGATATCTTCACCAAGCCTCTTAAGCGCGAAAATTTTACCAAGATGAGGAGCTTGCTTGGAGTAGCAAAATCAAGTTTAAGAGGGGGTGTTGAAAGTTAAACTTGATTTTGGATCAAGTTTAATTATTGGATCAATTATCCAATAATTATCATTTTGGACCAAATCCAAATTCTAGAATTTTCTCTAGAAATATCAACACCTCCACCTCCTTAAAAAGTTCTAGAATCATCCACACACCTCTTCACCTCTTTAAAAATAAAAATCTAGATATTTACATAGAATTATCTAGATCATTTGTAATAAAATAATCTAATATTAGAGAAGAATTATCTAGAGTTAGAATTAAAATATTTGAGATATTTTGTAATGTGGAGGCTATAAATACATCATTCCCCTTCTCATTTGTAACTAACTTAAGTTAAGAAGTGAGTAATAAGAAAGAGTTGAAAACTATATCAAAGTCTTCTATTTCCTAAATTTTTCTTTTAAACACTTAAACACTTTCTCCATCATAATCTTAAAAGTTTTTTCTTCCACCACTTATTGTTATGACAAATGATAATTGATTTATTTATTCTTAAACTTTGGGGTTTGTCGTAGTTGGAAAAGGAATTAGAAGGCATTGCTGATATAAAGGGGGCAGAGAAAAATGTGGGGATAATTGACCCCACCAAAATTGAGATCGGAAGTAGAAAATATTACAGATACATTGGTTCACTTACCACTCCTCCTTGCACTCAGAACGTTACTTGGACCGTCGTTAGAAAGGTATTTATCTATCTTCTCTTCATTTAATTATTATTGATGATTACTCTTAGTGACCTAATTAATATTGATGATTAATCCTTTGATAAATTTTCAGGTTAGGACCGTAACAAGAAAACAAGTTAGGCTTCTTCGCGTGGCTGTAACTGTAAGTTTTTAAAATTATATTATTCATTTATTAGTATTATAACATTATTAAACATAACTTCAATTATCATATTAATACATTAACAACAAAAAACTCATACTAATACTTATATGCATTTTTAAATTAAGTATTTTTCAAGTTAATAAGTCCGTAGTGAGAAAATTAAAATTACTTATGGTCTTATGGAATTTAATAGAATACCATGATCTTTTTTCATCCTTCATTTTCATTATCCTAAACAATGTTTTAATATCAAAACAGGATGGAAATGCGAGGCCGGTTCAACCAATCAACAAGCGCGAGGTGTACTTATACATACCTAGAGTTTAACTACGAAGACACCAAAAGTTTTGTACTAATCTTCAATTCTTCAATTGTACACACGTGCATGTGTCTCGTTGCTTTGAAACACACTCACAGCTCCCCAGTATAATGAGGAGTCATATTGAAGACCAGGGAGTGTTAGTAACGACTCAATTGCACGTTCCAACTTGTTATCTTTCGCTTGCTCATAAACTTCTGCTATTTTCTTGTAAACTTCTTGTTGCTCGTTTACGTGTTGAAGATGAAGGTCGTGTAGATTTTCTGTATACACGTTTTGAACTCTGGTTGTAGGATGAAGGTGTTTCATTCAGATTTTCTAAAGGCACATCGAAATCATCTCCTAGATTCACTGTTTCAGAATCATTCTCAATAACAGTTTCTAATTCGGTATATTGATCCACTCCGGAACCTGGATAGTATCCATCTCCAGTACTAATATGTTTGGTGCCAAAAAGCCGATCCATTTTGTCGATATCGATAAGAGGGTTTGCTCGGAGCTTTGAAGCATTTGGTATTTCCTACATCAAAAAGGTTAAAAGCATTAGTTAAATATATAATAACAAAAATGATGTGATATACTGTTTAAAAATTACCTGAATACGATCCTTCCACCATTCGTCGTCCATTTCAATAGCTTGTGTGTCATGATTAACTGTAACTCCAGTTTTTTCCCTCAGTCGACGATAAATATCATAAAGGCCTTTTAGAGTGTAAAATTTGTTTTTTAAAGGAAGCCATTCAAGATCTTGACGTGTCGCTTCTCGAAATCCTTTTATAATTCTTATTTTACTCTCCTTTTTAAGAGGGCCAGTACACCATTTAATAAGCTCCATCTCAGTCTCATAAGTTTCAAGAAAATAATGAACCATACTATCTGTCCACTGTAACTTTGGCTTTAATCACATTATTACATACACATAATTAGTCAACTTAATTTTGTACTACGGTAGGATGAACACCACTAAATATATATATATATATATATATATATATATATATAAACTAAATAAAATACCTCTTTGCCATTTGATGATTGTCCTTGATTCGCCATACCTATAATAAATTACGCACACAACTAAATTATAGTATCTGTCCACTGTAATTTTGGCTTTAATCAAATTTACAAGAAACTTTTTTTGTTAAAGATCAAATTTACAATAAACACAAACTAAAATAATATAAATTATATGAAGTTGATTGAACTTACCGCAAAATCCAAACTTGATTTGCAGACAAATGGGGATGAGATTTTTGTGTGTACAAGACAAGTATGAAGAAACTTTACTCTTATATAGAAAAAAAAATGATATTTAGGTAACTAGATTTATAACAATTTACTAAAAATAGAAATAAAACTTTTTTTTACGCCAAGTCTTGTGGAAAACCCTCAAAAGAATAGGATTTTAGTTTTAATGGTTTTAGTAAACAATTTTTTTTAAAAAATCAGATGTTAAGAAAAAAAAAGGAAAAAAAATATTTATCACAAAAACCTCCTAAAAACTCCTATAAGTTAGTTTTTGGATTCTCTTCACAAATATGCAAAAACCATCAAAATCTAGATTTCCTATTTTTTAGGGAATCTACTTTTGCCAAAATCATGATTGGCAATAAATTAGTTTTTTGAAGAATCTAAAACCAAAAACCACTCTAAAAACCATTGTTATTCAAGGCCATAGTAAAATCATGGTTTCGGCGTTCTTCACTATACAGTTTCGATGTGGATACTTACTTATCCTCCTTGAAAATAATGGTAAACACAAACAATGATAAATAAACCTATATCTTAAAATCAATGTGCCTCTTGATTAGTGCACCACCAGTTGGGTTTAAAAAAAAAAAATCTTGTGGCGGGTTAAACTGTTCATAGACTAGATGGAAGAGCTATCGTGTGGGGGTAAATGAATCACCTAACCGACACACTCCAATTAGATTGAACCAGGTCCCAAATCTACTAAATTCCCTTTGGTTAATATATACATTGAATTGCTTAACCAGATTTACTCCATTTAATTTGAACAATTTTAATCAAACTGAAGGATGCATCATAGAATCGATCTTATGGCTCTATACAACTTTCATGTGGTTCAACCCTTTCCTCTCTCCGTAGGTCGCCCAGTTTGATATAGGAATAAAGAAGAGGAGAAAACCCGGTTTGATCAAGTGGTTTAAGGAAAATGGAAGAGACTGGGAATCATTCAGAGGATTTAAATCGAACGTTGGATGTTTGACACGTGGAGGGATGAGATGAAGTTTCGAGGAAGAAAGTTGTTAGACGCATTTAAAGAAGTTGTTGGAGATTGTTTTTACATCTCGATATTAGGCTTTTTCGAGCTTGGCTTAGGTGAGTGATTCGGCGTTTTCTGTATGAACATTGTTTCATTTGTGGTTAATAAAGCGTGAATTGAGTTTGTGATAAATCATTTGAAGGATTTGGGGATTTATTGTATCATTCAACCCTTTCCTCTCTCCGTAGGTCGCCCAGGCCCAGGGCCTCCATACCAAACCAGACAAGTCGAGAACACAATGGTTGACTCGGCTTGACATAAAGGAGTCCGCAGCTTCAAAGTATCAACGCCTATCAATTGGCCATTTTCATCCTTCAACTGGTAAAATTAAGACTAATAGATCAGATTTCACTTGTATTTTTAAAAGCCGTGAATACCAAGAATTAATTTACTTATAACCTGCGACACAATATCTTTAAGCTCGGTATATGTTACATCGTTGATAGCTTTCAAGAGGAAGAACAAGTGAGGCATATTCATGTGTTTGTGGTGACAAATGATAATGAAACTGAAGTGGCTTGCATCTATGTTTTTGAGGGAATTATGTGCAAGAAGATTCAAAAGGATTTTGGGATTCATAAGTGTTGTCACTGTGTTTATATTCCCAAATTGAATTGCTAGTCTTATTATTATTTTTTTCAACAAATTGCTAGTATAGATTTGGGGTGGACAATTTAGGTTTTGGATCAGTTTTTTTTTATATAGTTTAGGTTTGAGTTTAGGTTTTTTTGGGTTATGAAATATTATACCAAATTCAATCTATATAAAATTTGGATCAAATTTTGGAAGTTTTGGTTTAAGTTTAAGTTGTTTGAATCATAAATAATATGACAAAAATGAACACAAATCTTATTTATTAGTTGAAAATGACATTCTTAACATCAAGTTTTTTAAATAAAAAGTAATTAATAAAATCCTCAGATAAAATTATATATATATATATATATATATATTCTTTTTGGTATCCTAAATTAAGATCCACTAGTAAAACATAACACTAATAGACTCAAAACCCTATAGTAAAATAAAAAATTTTGAAAACCAATATATATATTGAATTTAATAGAAAATTACTAATCTATATACTATTAGAATTGAAGTACAAATAAGTTATCCATGTATCCAAACAACCTCTAATTAATTCTCTACAATCCTTACAACCAAACACAATGATTTCTTTCTCTAATAATGTGATTTAATGGTATTAATTATGATTCTCCTATCACATTTATTTGATCTAATTTTTAAATAATTTTGAATAATTATAAAACACATATAATTAATAAAGTTTTAGATTTTTTTTGCATACATCGTGATTTAAAGTTTTTTAAACAAACATATACAACTCAATTGATGAAAAAAAAAAGTGTGTGTTCAATGTTTCATATCGGCTTTAAAAATTGGACAATGGTTTGGAATCATATTACAAAAATGACCAAAATGATTTCAAATATAAATGAGCATGAAACTTGACTTATCAAGCATCCAATTTTAAATGTTTTATTCGGTTTAATCCAGTTCTTCAATTGAACAAATTTAAAATATTATAAATATCTAAATATTTCAAAAGTTTCAAAATAATATAAATATTTAAACTTTAAAATATCGCAAATATCTATATCTATATACTATTAAAATTGAAATACAAATAAATTATCCATGTATCCAAATAACCTCTAATTAATTCTCTATAATCTTTACAACCATGTTGATATCGGATCCGCACCGAGGATCCACTCTCTCCAATCATGACACGTGTCAACCATTTCAGCAGATCAAATTAAAGGCTGGGTCAGATCGGAGAAAGAAGGGACGGGTGAACCATACGAGAGCTTAGTGATGTGAACTAGGGTCCGACCAGTAGTGAAGCCTTGCGGAAGGAAAGAGGGAGCAAAGCCAGGAGTGTCCACGAAGTGAGGTGAATCTGTGAGCTGAAAGAGGAAATCATTCAAAGTACAACGTTACGACATTAAATGCCAAATCAAAACTGACTAATTAAAGGAGAATCATATGATTTATTAGTATTTCTTCTTAGCATTTAATCTTTAATTTGTGTATAAATATATACTCCCATGGTCATGTATTGGGATCAATCTTTTTGCTACTCGAGATCAATATATACAATTTTACATTTTTTTCTTTAGCAAATCTGTTTTTTATTTCAGTTCATTCTTATTAACGAATTCTGTTTTTATTTTAATAATAATTCAATATATTATTGGGTGTAGAATCCAGCATCCATATTTTGGCACCGTCTGTGGGGAGAATCAGACATTCAAGCTACAAATCTACCATTTCAGAATAGTTTTCCTCACAAAATTCATCATGGCTGGTGGTAATGGTGGAAACCAAACCGGTGTCAACAATGATCCTACCACTATCGCTACCATCTAGGAGTCCCTCTCAGGAATCACTACGAACATGACCGATCTGTCTACAAAACTCGGTACCATCGAGAGAGAAATGACCTCTCTGAGAAATTATCAGGTAAATTTGACTAACAATCAAGCAACTCTCTTTTCTCATTTAGATTCGATATCTGCTAGCCCTTCTTCTGAAAGTTGTAGTGCCCGTGTACTTTATAGGGCCACAAAGAATTCCAATCCCCAAACTCCTGTGAATCCTCTGCAAAGTGCCAACCTTCGGACGCCAATCAATCAAGCAGCATCACTTCAGGCTGGAACCACTTCTAGCGCAGAAGCAACTCTTGCCAATAATGCGGTTGGTGACGGTGTCGACCCTATAATTGCGGCAGATGCGGTCAATAACAACAACAACAACGATAATAACCCAGCCGAGATAGGAGGTACTTGGGACGTACCATCGCCTCAAATTTTTACCAAGTAAATCATGCTCTCGATGAGCTGAAGTCAAAATTTCACCAAGCAACCAGTTAAGCTCCCGAAGTGGACAAAGTGATCGAAGAAACTCGATGTTCACCATTTATAGCATGGATAGCAAACTTTCGGATCAGTGACTCGTGAAGAGTCAACCTACCGATGTACGATGGGATGACCGACCGAAAGAGCCATGTGGCTGTTTTTCGTATTACAGCTGGGCGAATCGAGCTCGATGCGCATGAAGAAGACGCAGGATACTGCAAATTGTTCTCAGAAAATCTTTCTGGTCAAGCTCTCATGTGGTTTACGCAACTAGAGTCCGCTACGATCGATAGTTTTGATCAGTTATCATCGGTCTTCATCATGCAGTATTTAGTACTCAAGGGAAAAGAAAAAACAGTTAGTGACTTATGGAATTTGTCTCAGTGTTCTCAGAAACCTTTGAGAAAACATATTACCAAGTTTGAGGACATCCTGTCCAAAGTCCCGGGAATTTCCCAGACTGCTGCGCTGACAGCTTTGCGGAATGATTTATGGCATGATTCAAGATTCCGTTTGGAGCTTACAGTCAACAAGCCAGCTACCATCCAAGACGCTCTGTTCCGAGCAAACAACTGGATCGAGGCCGAAGAAGAAAAAGCAACCTTCCAGAAGAAGTACATAACTTCAAAACATAAACCACACAAACAACCAACGTATTCAAGTTAGCATTATACCACACAACACACAGATTCAAATACGCAAAAACAACGCAACAAGATTCAAGCAATAACTTCAAATCATATAGCACTCAAAAACCAAAGAGTTCAAGTCATGGGTTCAAATCATAAACCATGCACCAACCAACACATAGGCTTATACAAAACCCAAAAGATTCAAGTCATAAACTTATGTATCAATCAAAGCACATAGATATCAAGAGATAAATCATGCCCCATGAAATAGAGAAGTTACTGGTTGAAAATAAAGACCATAAAACAAGAAGCATTGGCCTCACCTAAAAATGATATTCTCACAGCCTCCAAGAATTTGTACACATTTTCAAACAGCTACAAGAAGAAGAAAATTTTTTACGTTATGTACATGTATCATTACTTGTGACTTTGTTCAAAACATCACTCACCTCTCTTACTTGTAACTTCATCGATCCAAATCAATTCCATCAACTTAGTTGATTACTTTAGATTTGTGTCAAAGTAAAGGCTTTTCAAGTTCATAATCCATTTATATGAAGAATAGCATTCCCATTAGCTTGTTACTGTGAAACAGATCTCTAAGCTGGGAAATATTTGCCCCTAAATCTCTTATCTTTTTGGTGATCCATAGAATTGACGAATTGAAAAAGCCCCTAAATATCTAAAGTTATAACAGTCTCATGAGAATTGCCTAATGATACCACAAACTGTCGGGTTAAAACCTATTTTCCGCCAGAGCACTCTATGAGAATCATACAATAACAGAGATTAATATGTAATAACTCAATCAAAAGTGGCCAGTCATTATTACACTCGGCCAAGTGCCGCAACATGCTTAAAGATTGTATGAAAAGAAACTCAAAACCTTTTTCATACCTGTACCGTAAACATGATCATTACCTTGGGGAAGCCGTGAATGCATATATATATATATATATATATATATACTTTAGCAGAAATAGCAATAGATCAGGGAACTTCATGCATGGATTTCTTCATTTTACAAAATGACTCCTGCAAACACACCAATAACTGAAGTTACACGATTCCTAGAGCAAAAATGTACGACCAAATACACTATTCACCCATCATGAAACTGATTCTCTAAGCTATTTCTATTGACAGGTCTAGTATGAAATTTTGACAGGATGAGATCATGAGACAAGCACCTGGTAAGCATTTAAGAAACTTTCTCTAGGTTTTGGATACTAGTCTTCAATTCATTTTGCTTGTTCTGAAGGTAACTCACCTGCAAATCAATTATCTTATTGTCATATATAAGCACCTTTAATATCCTTTTTATCTACTTTCATTGTGGGGACAAGAAAGAAAAGCATGTCATGATTCATATCTTGTAGAGTTCATCAAAGATCAATGCCATTATGTTGCTGGGATTCTGAGCACATAGCCCTGTTTTTTTTTTGTCAGTGTACCGATATATAATTTCCTGCATCATCGTGTTAAAGGATTACGAAACAAGACTCAAAAGAAAAGGGCTTGGAGTGGAGATTAATGTGAATAAGAATTTTTAAGTATTAACCCAGATACGAAAAAATAAGAATAGTATCCATTCTTTAAGTATACAAATCGAGATACTATAACCTAAGAAAATAATTCACAAAAGGTGCTACCTGCGCTGAATCTGTTAGAGATAGAATCCAGAATAAGAATAAAACTCAAAACTCTGTTTATATTAAAAACTGAAATAAATATAACTTAACAAAGCAGAGTAAAATTCCCAAGAGGACTAAGTTCTCTCCCTCGGCCTAATCCGATAGAAAATTTCTAAGCTTTCCCTAGCTTGGATGAGTCTCACAACCAAGACTTCATCTCTATGTATAATAAAACGTATAAAATAAACCATATGGGGAAAAGGAAATAAGAAAATAGAAATCCTAATCAAAAAGGAAAAGGAAAATATCTTCATAGAATAATTTGTATCAGAATCCCAGAGGAATTTTGACTTTTTATGCTTTTCTTAATGACATATCCTTCATATACACAAAAAGAAAAGCAATTGTTAGAACCTGTGAAAAGTGAAAATATGTCAAATATTCTCATCTTGGAGCTTCACATGAATCAAGGAATGTTTTCAGAGAGATTATCGCCAAAGCGAATTGAGGTGTTTTTTTCTTGAATCCAGAGTTAAAAAGAAAAGCAGAATTACCTTTGTTGCAGCCTCCAAGCTCACCAGGTCTTTCGGAAAATCAAGTAGCTCTGGAAGTTTCTCGGCCAGCACCTGATATTACAAGCATGAAAGCGTTTTTATGAGAAGAAACTCTTAGCATAACATAAAAATGTAAATAATATAGTATACTAGTCAAGAACAAAGAGATTTTAACATTAACCAAGAAAGAAAAAGAGATCGAAAAATCTCCTACCTTACAGAGATGTGCATCAGAGTCATTATACTGTCAGTGAGTTTCAGAAGACTATCCAGGCGAAATCCAATAGCTGAGCCTGTCAAAAGAGAAGAAATATATAAACGACATTGTGTAGGGTGAATGCTTTTAGTGTATGGTTCCTTTTCCAAACCGACGCAAATTTATACATGAGTCTACCTGAAATAAAGAAGCACATAACAAAGCACCACTACAGATGAGGAAAAGGCTACGCGAGGAATCAAATGGATAAAGTAAGAGTTTGCAGAAGATAAATTAAGGCATTAATTAAGTGTGAATTAAGAAAGTATGTATGTATGAATGCAGGGGTCTAACTGATTGAGAAGAACACATGTATCATCGCTTCCTTGCGCGAGCTTGTTAAATGTGGCTCTTTAGTCTGAGACTGACACGTGTCCACAGAGAAAAAACAATCTACAACCGTACGCTAAATACTTAAACGTATTAGTGGGCTTATGTAAAATCTAAATTGTTATTGGGTTTTAGTTGGCTTATATTCCAGAGGCCCAATAAAAAAGAATTTAACACTAACAGAGTAACATGTTTTTTTTTTAAATGTCTATTTTATTATACTAGAAGAGTTTACATGATCTTTAAGAAGTAACGTCCGAATAGACGTTGGAGGATAAAAAAACACAGAAGATATAATACTTTGATGAAGCGTTAATTTTGCCAACTTATCAGCTACTTGATTGTATTCCCGACGTACAACGGTAAAACTGAGATTAGTAAATCTATCCGCCCAACTGCAGAATCAATGGCTGCATTCTTGATATTATTATGAAGAATGAGATAGAGTTCTTGACAGTCAATCTTCATGATGATATTGCGGTAACCACGACACCATAAGGATTGGATAGCGTGAAGTAGTGCCATCTCTTCTACTTCAAGGGGGTTGGAGCCTTTTCGAAGTTTAGATGAACCTGATATCTTGAATCTTCATTCGTCATCGCGAACGATCCACCCGGTACCAATATGTTGATTATTCCAAATAAAACTTGCATCAACATTACATTTAAGCATTCCGGGGGGAGGCTTCCATGTCGTTGGTAACCCCGACGCCTGTTGCGGAGGATCTTGTTGAAGGCCAACATGGGGCAACACTGGATTAGTTACCGTTATCCACTCCATAGAAGTATCCTTTGATTTGGAAAGAACTGAGGAAACATCATATGAAATCTTATTGAAAATTAATTCATTACGGGATTTCCATATATGCCATCCTATCCAAAACGGGAGATGTTGTGTCTCTGGGCTCGTCGAAAAAGTATATATTGATATCAGGAATTTGATGTTGTCTTCGAGAGAGGATGAAGGATTATGGAGCCCTGGGAAGTCAATATTGGAAGCTCGCCACACCGATACTGCTTAAGGACATTGAAAGAGTATATGGTTACTTGTTTCCACATCCTGACCACAACACTGACAAGTTGGATCTATTGGTATTCCACGTCTATTTAACTTCGTTCCAGTGCTCAGTGCTTGTGATAAGGCTCTCCAGTCATAATGTTTGAGTTTGGTGGAATCTTTGTATGTCAGACCTTCATTTTGATCTCTGGATTTCCATACGGCGGAACAATTGGATTGACTATGATTTTTATTTTTTTACGACAAACACTTATTATTTTCCACTTTCAATCGTCGTCTCCAAACATCTCAACCAAACGACTATATAAAACTACTATATAGAGTAATAGGTTTTTATTCCATAAGCTTTTTATTTGTGTGTGTGTGTGTGTTTTTTTTTTTTGGTTTCTCTCTTCCAAAATGTTGCTAGCCAGTATCCATTATGTTTTATACGATCAAGAACTCTGTGAATTTAGAAAGAACTAACTTAAATACAAGATTATCTTGAAATTAATGAAAGAGGATCTAACTCTATTGGTAAGTCTTTGACATAGTAAAGTGACTCAATTTGCTATAGTTGTGTTAAGAGTGCTATATTTACATACATGTACAAGGTTGCAAAAAAATATATATATATATACGTAGAAACATACAATGTGTGTAAATGTAAAAAACAAAAGTTTGTGTAAATGTTTCAGAAAGACACAAAAGCTTAACACAAATAAAAAGTTATATATTTTTGCTAAACAAAGTAATGTAATTCTATAATGAATAATAACACTAAATAAATTTATTATACCAATCTACATTTTAAAGATCAACAACTTTCAAAGAAAGAAATCCAAAATTATCTTAATTTAACTAATTTTTCATAATCCTTTTTTTCCAAGTCCTAAGAAAATATGTTCGTGCAGCCTATATATCGACAAGACATCCAATGCAAGTAGAAGAGATTATAACATTCTACTTTCTAAGTAGTAAAAGAAAGCGATTATTTTGCTAATCTAGTAATGAAACAAAAAATTTATCAGATGGCAACCCCAAAAAAATAAATAAATAAACAAAGTAGTTAGTGAAGTATTCTTTTTGCTAATTTCTATAATCAAATATTTGCAGATGTGATATTGGTACATAGGTAACTATAGAGCTGGAAAATTAGAATTTCTTTCTAAATTTTCTTTTATTTTTTCATCATAATCTATGGTTTTATTTAATTAAACATGTGTCAAAATCTGATCATTTTAATTGACACGTATCACGATCAGACGAGTTACTAACTTTGAATTATTCTTTTTTATAGAATAAGATAAATATTTTTACATAGTTGGTAAAGTTTAATATGTAAAATATGTGGTAATGTAAATAATTTTAATGTATACAAAATAGTATATTTACAAAAAAACTAGTATAATAAAATTTATTTTCTTTTTAAAAATTGTTAATTTTATTTTACAAAATAATTATACTTTTTCAAATTATGTAAGAATATAATATTAAATTTGTGGATCGGCTCACTAATCAGCTAGACCCAGCGGGGCAAAATTAGACATAATTACACCGTCTGCGGTTCTAGCAAACCGGACAATTGCCGTCCAAAGAAAACAAATTATCCGTCGTGGATGGGGTTGAACTAGATGGGCTTGAATTAGGTTTTTTTTTTTTTTTTTTTTTAACAAAATGCTTGAGTTAGGCTTTGTACATATATTTAGACTGAATAATAGACACTATTATTGTTCTCGAAACATGATAGCCCTATTAAACTCACGCATAATATTATTTTCTTATTATCATGTTTTAAAATACGATAGCTACTACAAAATCATAAACTACGTAGCTATATAATTTTTATTTTTTGATAAAAGGGTTTATTTATTTATGTTGTTAGATTTTCAATAAACAACTTTTCTTTTTAATCAAAAAAATATTGTGTTTACATGTAACACAACATTAAAATTTTGGATAATATCATGACTTCGTTCAAAACATTTAAACGCTCGTGGGAGTTAATTTGGCTGAAAAAGTCATCTAGCCTTTACTTTGTCCATCTATATTTTTTTTTTGTAAATTATTATTTTTTCCAAAACTGTCCATAGCAATAAAAAAACAAAAATTTTCAAAAAAAAACAAAACTGTCAAAACATGTTCATAAACAATATAAAAGAAGATTTAAAGAATAAAGTTTTTAATTTATGCAGTTTTAAATAGTTTTTTAGCTTGATAAAATATGTTCTAAAAAGTTTAGAATATGTATTCCGAGAGTTGGAATACATATTCTAGCACTTTTATATCTTCTGAAAAAATTATATTATGTATTCTAGCATTTGTTCATGTTCTAAGAAATTTAGAATAGAGATTTCAGAACATATATTCTAAACATTTTAGAATTCATATTCTACCAAATTTAGAATACACATTCTAGCACTTGTACATGTTCTAAAATATTTAGAATGTGTATTCTAGGAATCTACAAAATTTAGAATACACATTCTAGTAATTGTACATGTTCTAAGACATTTAGATTATGTATTTTAGTAAAATTAGAATACACATTCTGATTTTAAAATTTTGTTTGTTAGATATAGAAACTGAATCTAAAATTAGGAAACTTAATATTTTTTAAATATTTTTTAAAAATACGGGTTTTGTATATATTTTGAAAAAATTATATATATTGAATAATCATTTATTTCCCAATAAATATTTTGTTTATTTTAAAAAATATATTTTAATTATCGATAAAGAAATTATATATGTTTTATTTTAATTTTTTTTTTCTTTTATTGATTTATTTTGGGATATATAGTTGAGGTTTTAAATATATATATATATATATTATTTTTATTAAAAAAGATAAAACTCTATTTGAGATAGAGGTTTTGAAATTTGTTAATTTTAAAAATTAAGAGTATAATGGAGTTTATATAATTTAAAAAGTATATTTTACCAAAGTTGGCAAAAAAAAATATAGATGGTCAAATTTGATAAAAACATCATATTTTAACAAATTCCCCATACTAATACGATAACAAGTAAAACAAAAATTGACACTGTCGTGGGTAGTAAATGGTAGGCACGATAATTGAACTTTTCTTTCCTGCGTTAATTAAGTTATGTGACAAAATAATTATACTAATAATTAAGTTTTTTTTCCAACTAATAATTAAGTTATATCGAGCATAGTGATAATTATATTATTATTATTATTATTTTATAATACTAATAATAATAATAATTATTATTATTATTATTATTATTATTATTATTATTATTTCCTTATTGAATAAGCGGAGTTTGAGAGCATATGGAGTTGATCCATATTCATATTCTTCTTGGTAACTTTATTTAAAATACTAGTAATAATAAATATATATATATATATTAAAAACAGTAACATCAATTTGCTTACAAAACAAATTTAAATCTATGACGATCTTATTAGCTATCATTTATCGATAATCTAGTTCACAATACACATGTCATGAAAAATGATTTAAAGTTGAATCTATGAACTGCAATAGGCAGACTTTCAAATTTGAATATGTACTAAATATATTTTCAGCGAATCTGGACCTAATCTTTATATAAAATATTAGACTAAAAATGATGTTGCCAATTCACATGTTAAATTAAAGATATAAAAAGTTCAATGTCTACTTGTTTCAGAAAATGGAATAAAAATAATTAGAGCCTGTAAATTAAACAATCCGCACATCTTATAATATATATTAATGATGATGTTACCCATTCACATGTTAAATTTAAGATTATGCTTTCTGAGCTACAAAAAAAAAGAGTGAACAAAAGAATTTTGGTGATTTATTTTAAATTTTTAACCCATGTTCTACGTACATGTATTTATGATGTATTTTGATGTCTATACTATGAATGCAAATGTTTCAGACTGAGCCCTACAATACAATTTTTCAGTATTTTTTAATATAATTTAGTGTTTGTTATATGCATTTTTTGAGTCTAATTTAATTTTCAGATTTATTTTCTTCTATTTTATTTAGAAGTCGTGTATAAAATATATACTAATGTAATCGTTACATGTTTTGATGGATTTTTGGTATATGACTTTTCAGTTTTTACGTTTCCACCTTTTAAAAGTTAAAATCATGATTCTGCTCATTTCTGACAATTCATGATATCCATTAAATTTTTATGTTTTGAAAAGTGATTTGACAATATATTATGGGTATGTCAAAGATATAACTAGAAAATCCAAATCATCATTAATATATATTATAAAATAGATTTTAGCACGATTCATGATATGTTGTAAAAAAGTATTTTATGTTTTTATGACATTATATTGAGAAATTTGGTTTTTCTATTCATTCGTTTAACTATTACGCTGAGGATCGATATCTCTTCCTTGAGGAGTTTGTTGTCCTCTTTGACAGCTTTGAGAACCTTCATTTCAACTTTCACCATACCTATTTTATCTTTCACGTTATCAATGATTTGAGCCTGACGCTTGTTGAAAAGAGGAAAGAGAGAGAAAACAAGGCTCCTAAGCCATAGTAAATGCCACCAATTAAGGCATACGATGTGTTGTTAGAGATAAATACAATTACATCCTTGAGATCATACACTTTTCTGTAAGTAAATCCATTATGCCGGTTGAATTTGAGTTTTCTCATCACTAAAGATTTGACATTCTTAGAGGATGATGCGACCATAATCATTGTTTGACCACATATGTTAATTTTTGAACACAGAGAGTAAAGAAGTGGTGACTCCAGAACAGACCACCACAGCAAACACATTGTTCTGCGCTTGCAAAAACCTGTTGAGACATTGAAAAAGACCGTAGGCGAAGATGCTAGGGATCATGAATCTGGCGTAGGAGCCAGAGAGGTATGCAATGGATTTATCTTGGCCGAAGAAGGTGAGGAAGTGCTCTCTGTGTTGGCCCAAATGATGGAGACAGGAACAGAGAACAGAGTAAGAACAAGCATTGCTCTTTGCATCTGTATCCCTAACATTCCGTACATTTTGGTTCCAACGCACTTGCTGTTCCCATCTGTTCAAAAGGTGAATAGTTAATCTTATTAGTTTTTCTTGCTTTACAAGTAAGCAGTAAACGTAATTGTTGATATCGTTCGATTTTAAATTTGGACTGTCTATTTCATTTACCATTCATTGTGGACATGTGAGGGATAGCAAAAAAGAAAAAAAATAGATATTAAATATGTTTGTTTGTTTATTTTTGGTGTTTTCGCTTTTCTCCTTAAAAATGACAAAATGTTTTTGTTCTTGTAGCTGTAGCTGCTGGAGTAGCATGATAGAAGAATCAAATATGCATATGCAACTTGAAAATTCAGACAAGATGGCCTGATAGCTACGTCGTAGCTGAATAATATTTATTAGTTTTATTTTATTTCTCAGTTCGATATCTGTTAAAAGATTTAAATTTTTTAAGATGGAGAAAATAGTCACCCAATAAAGTTTTTGATTCAGACTTTTCTACCATAAACTGTAAAGTTAAAAACAGTAAATTATCATAGTTGCTAATTAAGCAGATTTAAGTATTAGGATTGTAGATATTTGGTTTATATAATAATAATAATTCTCGGTGTCTCATGAAAAAAACTTTTTTTGTAGAAGAAAAGAATGATTTGATATATTTAGATCAGAGAGAGGGTTCATAGAAAGGAACTGACGAGGAAGGTGAAGCCGGTAACGGAGGCGAAGGAGGTGGCAATGGAGGCAGCGGAAAGAGGAAGAGAGCCAAGATGTCCAACGAACATGACTGAGATTATTTGCAGACAGAACTGAAGAAGACTCGCTGCGATTAGTGGACCCGACAGTAGTAGCTGCTTTTTAAGTTCCTCCTTTATCAATCTACTACTCTTCTCTTTCTCTCCTATCAAAGGCCAAGACAACATGTCCTCTCTCTCGTCCCTCATCATCATCGTTTTGCTGCAAGAGAATGTAGACTCTAAAGAAAGAGAGAGTGAGAGCAAAGTAACAGTCTCTCTTATCCTTGTCTTTTGGGGCTTCGTGTTTAATTTGTTTGGTTTCTCTACTACAAATGTGTGGCCGGAGGATTAGTGTTTATATTTTCTTTTTAAAGTTATAGAGACAATCACATGTGACCTATATATGTGCCTACGTGTGTCTCTATTACAGTGGAAACCTCCAACAAAGTTTATAGGGAGATGAACCCATCTCAGCATTGGTGTGCCTTGGTGGCATCTTTTTACTACTAATTAAAGTAGTATATGTTCCGAATGGCAATTTGTTTTTTTATTTGATTTAGTTGGTAAAGTATTAGGCGATGTTAGAAATGGAAGATTTCGTATACGTTAAAGACTGGAAAATACGGAAGACTCTCTTATGTATGTAGTATATGATATGATGTATCATTACAAGTAAACAGCAGGTAAGTGACAGCCTAATCCATTTTTAATCTGTTGTGAATGTGATATAACGTGGATTTGAAATCCATTTTATGATTGATTGTTTTTTTCTTTTTTTTATATCGTCGTAAATATATTGGTAATTAGAACGATTTCCTTGGATAAAGATTTTAAATCAGTGATTTAATAACAAATGTGAAAGAATTTATATTTTTCTTTACTTTATCGATCCATGGTTTATAACTTTAAATCAATGTTAAAAATCCACATGTTTTCGTGGAAAGTGAACGACAATATTTCTGTGAAAAAGGATAAATCATAGTAAATTTGGCTACGTTTTCATTTGCTGTAACGGCGATCCAATGTAGTAAAAAACGAATTTCATCATATATTATTGTAGCAAAATACCGAAAACTCACGATTATTTTAATAAAAATATTTATTTTTCTACATAAAAAAACTGATAATATTGGAATAAATTTGTATTCCTATGTTGGTGATTTGATCATTGGAAAGCAACAATGCCTCTTTGAAACTAAATTAAGAATATAATTTTCATATACTGTTCTCATTGGCATCAAATCAATGTCTCTACAACTGAGAATAGTTTTATCTCTATGTGAAAATATGCTTTGGACACCAAAACTATTGAATGTACACTAGTCATATCTAATTTATGTTTAAGTGTCAGAAAATGTTCCATCAAGTGTTCCAATTTCTTCAAGCTTTAACTAGTCAAACTCACTAAGGAAAAATGATTTTGGATAAAGTCTTGAACAATTTATAGAGTTGTTTGGTAGGTTGAAAAGTTTTTGGACTATGAGAACTAGTCAGATTACTTCTTTGACTGCATTTTCTTGTGCAACTTTGAGATGTTTGTGTGTAATCTGAGATTGTGAACATTAGCTTAAGTTTCAATTTGCAGAACATTACTCACTCCGTATTAGAAAGATTGATTTTCTAACTTTTTTTTCTTTGATTTTAAAAGATTATTTTCTAAGCTTTTAAATATATTTTTAGTAGTTAATGTTAGTAAATTGTAATTTTCAAAAAACATTATTTGAGAATGTTTTAATTATTGAATTTCTATTGGTTTATAGATTTGAAAAATGTTTAAAGTTTAAAAGTAATGCATTTATTATTGAATATTTATTGTTTCTTAAACGGTGTGAAATACTTAAAAATATAATTTTTCTAATATAGAAGAAGTATTAAGGCATAGCGTTTTGAAGAATTTGTTGTGAATGTGATATAAAAAAAACCATGGTTAATTGATTGATCAAGCGACAACAACAATCCGAAACCGATATATAATTTCTTGAGTTATAACTCTGAAAACAATCAAAATTCTGATTACAATACAAATTGGTCTTAAAGGTTTCAGCAGACAAATGTGTTGTAAATAAGCTATAGTACCTCTGATATCTTAAAACATTAGTGAGAAGCTTATGCCACTTATTTACTTGTTTTTCTTTTTCCCAGCCGATTTCTTCTGACCACTCCTCTTGAATTTTTTGAACTTGGTGGTGGCAAGTGCCTCCGCAGCACTCTTGCCTTCCATCTTCTTTGTCATCTTGACCACACTTGACATACCTCTGACTGCAACAGCCCGCTGCTCTGGTCTACGACTCATCATCTTGCGATCAAGTGGCCAATACGCATATGGTTCAAGCTTGTCTTTCCTCTTAAGATCGCCACTTGCTTTTTTGCTTGCATACTCTTTGCCTGTGTAAGCGTATCCAGACTCTGATGTCTTCATCCGCTTTTGGTTCTTCTTGGATGAGTTTACAGAGAAACGGCTACCTTTGCTGCTCTTGGCATCCGAATCTGCATCAGATATTTCCTTCCTTTTTTTAGCTTTCTCTCCTTCGTGGATGATTAGACGTCCTTCCTCATCAAACTCTGCTTCTTCATCCGAGTCAGCCTTCCGTTTGCGAAGTTCACTTGATCGAAGAGCTAATCTTGTTTTGTACCGATCCATTAAGTCAAGTGGTTCATCATCTGACTCATCCACTTCAAGATGACTCTGGTTCCGACTTTTCTTGGATCTGTAATACGTCACCAACACATTAGATCCAAAAGCATAGCGAGACATGATTATTGCCAAAATGTGTATATAACAACCAACCTCAAAGCAGATGCCTTAGATTTTAACAAAGAGGAAGCCTTGCTACGGCCATGAGACTCGGCATCCATGCCGTCTCCATCGCTGTCTTCGTATTCATCCTCAAAATCAGAAAATATCTTGGTATCATTCCACCGACTAACCCTGGAAGACAAATAAAAAACAATCAGTACTTGACCACCCAGAAACTTCTATGAGACGATCGGCCAGTTGAGTTGAGTTGGTAAGGTACTTTGATGAAGTATCTTTTGAATGATGCGATTTACTCATGTCAGAGCCAGCTGCATATTTTCTCCCTTTACGTTCCTTGACCTGAGATGAAACAAGATAAAGTGTATGAGTGTATGACATAACACAGATACTGACATCTAGACAACTTTGAACATTGTTAGCAAACCTTTCGGATGTTTGTTAGGAGTTTCATATGTTCCTCAGGCATCACAGACTTGACAGCCTCCGTGCCACATTTCTTGATGAGCATTTCCAACAGAAGCCTCACCTATTATACCAACATGACTCTTCAAAAACGAACAAGAATCCGTAGAAACAAATTCTAACTTATACATACAGTTACTAGTATGTATGCTTGCTGCTAAATAACAAAGTTTATGTACTAGCAAGAGCTCAACATGTGTAAGAAGTGTGCGTCTGAGTTGTGTGAAAGAAAGCATAGTGTATTAATAAAAAAGGTATTAGAGACACACCTTTGCTTTGAAAAGGTTTTTTGTTCCTTCTGGCCACTTCAGTAAGCCTTCAACCATGCTTTTTAAGTTTGCGTGTAGTCCTTCAACGGGTGATTTAGCCACCAATACCTTCAACAAACCTAAATTTGCCTGTTTCCCAAAATAGATTGGTTGTAGGTTTCAGAAAAGGAGAAACAGTTCATTATGTCTCATTGATAAACAAGCGACATAAAGTGGGCTCTTGAAAGGGAAGATAGGTAACTAACTTTTGTAATTTCTTTATTTTTCCTCTGGAGGAGAAGAAATGTTGAAGGTAACAAATTGTAAGCACTAGCAATGAGATCAGAGAACTCATATGTCAAACGAGCTACACCCTTGACAGCAGCACTAATCATCTGAGGTTTTTCTCCAGCCAAACAACCAACCACCTGTGATGGTTATAGCAGAGGTCAACAATCAATCTTACCACAAAAAGAAAAACAAAGATCCCAAAAAAAAATGTTACAATGACTTGTTAGGATTAGATTAAACATACCATATTGAAGTACCCATGTAATTTCTCATTGTCTCCACCATTTTCCTCATCTGCGTATGCATGACCAATCTGGACAAGCACATCATAGGCTCTGTTTCTTGTTTTTTTATTTACCTGTGCAGAAACAGCAGCGACCTGAATAACGATTCTTACACGATCATAGTTTCACACAAACAGTTTCAAGCAATGCTTCGTACCTCTTTTAAAGCAAGTATAACTTCGGGTAGAAAAGAAGAAACAATGTCTTTTCTCTCCTTTAAATCATCCTGTACGAGAAAAGAACCATCAGAGTATCTAGGAGGACTATTTCCCTAACACTCAAAGCAAAATGCAATCTAAAACAAAAGCCTACATCTTTATCATGATACATTTGGTCAAATACACATAGAGCTAAAAGGTTTAGCTTCTTACAGTCCTTGACGCATGAGCTAAAATAAAGTATAAACAATCAAGTTTATGGCGCTTGGCAGAGACATGGCATATATTGTGCATCAGCTCAAGCAACTCCTCAAGGTTCTTTGAAACAAATCCATCAGAACTCTGGTAAAAAAAACATTTGTACCAAAAGACATTAGTCACGAAATATTTGTGAATGAGAGCTGAGGTTAATGGTTTTCAAGGACCTTAAGAAACTGCATCACAGTCATTTACTAAAGAGAGTAAAAATTTAGATGCTTAAGCAAGCATAAATTCAGTTGGCGATGCACAATAGTAAACAATATACCTGACCTAGTTGAAGAGTGTAATCTTAAGGCAAAGAAAGTAATACCTTCAAGATGACCGAAAGAACTTTGTACGCTTTCTTTTGAATTAGGCCCTTGAGATCCTGCAGTTAAGATCCACATCAGCATATACCCTCGTACACACAATTCAAGAAAAACTTATCTTCAGGTAGGATGATAAATCACACCAAAACCCAGAACAATAAATCATTCAACACAATAGATCAATTTACAAACCTGCATTGCAGGCTTCAGAGAACTGAATATGGTATCTACTTCTTGACCATCCAAACCAGGTAAAAGTGAAACTAACAGATCAAACAACCTTGCCCTGAAATGAAATGCAGATTATAAGGTCCACTTTGGCAGTAGCAACTAAGCAGCAAGAAACACATATCAAAGTAACAGTACCTTAAGGTGGAAGAAGATTTTTTGTCTGCGGTGTTATCCACGTCCATCCCACTAACAGAACTTTCATCTTGTGCAATGGCAGTTTTGGTAACCTCTAAAAGCTCTCGCAGTGTCTTGAAAAGAAGCTTTGAAACAGTCTTTTTCTCCGCTATAGAAGCCAAGTTGCCTATCGCAGACTGAAAGAGTGAAAGTAAGACAACAGAAGTTATCAAATACTATGAGAAGCTCTGATTATGTTAACTTTATCTAATAAGAGAGGGACATCAACCCATTACACAAGAATACAACAGAAAAAATAACAAGTTCTGGTAACATTTAACGAACTGATATTATATTCCAACCCATCATAATTGCTATGATGTAAGGAAATCAAATACCCTGCCCTCTTAAGGTTCTTAATTACCTGAAGAGAACCGCCATCATCTTTTCCAGATTCATGAAATATCCTTGACAAAACATCCAACAATTTAGGAGCACACAACCGCAGAACTTTCAAATTAGCTGCCGCATACTGTGAATCATAACGAGCAGTAGCTCGTAGCATAGCAGAACTAGCAAAATTAGTAGGTATCTCTTTCCCCTCAACAACTTCCTTATTTTGTTGAATCAGAATATTCAAACTGGCGCATATGATTCCACGGGTCTCAGCCTGTGTTTGAAGAACTCCACTTAATATTCTCCCCAGATCGGCAAAACTCTCCACAGTATCCACGGGATAATTACAAAATGAAGGTAACAAAGCCCATAATGAATATACGAGAGAATCCACACTCCTGGATGCTACAGTAAGACCTTGTAGCTTGAGCTGCCATCACGAACAATTAGCAACATTAGAGAGATATAAAGATAAGAATATATTAAACAACTGGGAAAAAAAATTACCTGTTGAGCTTTCTGGCTCATTGTTTCGACCATTCTAAAAATAGTCTCCGTAAAGAAACTTAGGTGTCCTCCAACTGTGTACTGCTTCAAAATTGGGAAGAGCCAAACTTTTACCTCAGACAGATTACTCGCTTCAAGGTTTAAACGCACAATGTTTAAAAATATTTCAGGTCCCATAGCACCAAGGGCTGATCCTACACACTCATGCAACTGGAGATCGCCAACAAAAATAACATCAGTCAAACAAACAGTCAGGAAATTACAGAACGTGACTGACAGAAGCAAGGTCTAAAACATTCTTATATCGTAGGATCATTCATTTCTAACTAAAAACGAGAGCACCAGTTCTACATAGATATTTCGCAAATTGCTGTACCAACAGCATAAGATCCACCACTAAGTCAATAAAAAGCAGAAAAAGGTTTACACAAGAGATCAAGCACTTTGAGACTTCAAAATGAAATCAACACAACCTGATATCTATTGTCATAGTTGCATATGCTCACAGCATTTCATTTCTTCCTACAATTTGCCATATAGGTAACCCAATATCATTACTGACGTTCTATGGTAAAAATATATTTTATGTCTGCAGCGATGGAGATAAAATACTTCTTGGTCATTAGATGAACTTAGGTTCAACGATGAAGCCAAGATCAGATATTACAAGTGACATCAGTATCTCAAGTTTTTCTACTGTAATCTAGAACCCCAGCAGATAATCATTACGCTTCAGGAGTAGTATTATCTGTTACCTGTTTTCTATAAGGAAAGCCTTCATCAGGTAAATCTTGCATATCTGATAAGCCCTCAAGAGTCTTCCTCATAAAATATGCAGAATCTTCACCTGAAAATTGAGGGAAAGGATTAGCAATTGAATAACTAAACAAACAATTGGCCCAAATGAATCCCTGAGGCACAACGTCAGAAAGGAAAAAAACTTCAACAAGAAACAACTGAAAAATCAGAGAATGAAAAATATAATTACCTAATTTATCAAACATTGCTGAAACTACTTGAAAAGACATATCCCAGACTGCATGGTACTTGTAATCAAGCAAGCTCTCAACAGTTGCACACAGCTTTTCAATGACTGTTGGACTAGACTTCCTTAAATCCAAGTTTGAATTCTGGATTCCGTTGACGCCTTCTCTGATCAAACTTTCATCAATGCATGATAATATCAAATTCTTCAACGTATCAGTTGCTGCAAAGATTGCCTCCTCATGTTCAGATGCAATAATATCTGCCAGAAGAAGTAAAACGATCATGTCAATCGTAGGATAAACCACATTGACAAGAATAGTAATATCTTATAAAAAGGATACTAAAACCAAAAAAGCAGGAGGGATCAGATACAACAGGATACCTTTCAGACCATTAAACACACTAGGAAGTTTAACCACACAAAGATCTCTGTTTAGAGAAAAAGTCCTCGTCATCCCAACTTTCAGTAAATGCGCTGTGAAGGTCATGGCATCAGCAGATGTTTCAGATCCCGAGAACAGTCCAGCTGCAAGAGATAACACTTCGACCAGTGCCTCAACTGGAACCTCGGAGGCTGGATTGAGACAAACTGCATTTAAAGAATCTATCACTGGCCTTGCAACGTATGGATCGCGCAGAAGAATCAGCATCTTAAAGCCCTCAATCAGACCAGCAATGTGATTTTTCGACATCAAGGCCAAGCACTCTTTTAGAGTGCTGAGAATGTAAAGCACTTTCTTTGCTCCCCTGGCACCTTCGGTAGAGCCCACTTCCGATTTATAGGCAAGGTCTAAATATTTCTGGAACAATTTTGCAATAGCTCCACTGACTGATTGCCAGGCCTTTGTTCCATGAGATTTCTGCAGGACATCGCGGAGACCTGAGTTTGCTAGCTTTCTTACCTAGATTTAAAAGAAGACAATCGTCAAAGTCTGATGCAAACCAAAATCATCGACACCGGTAAATTTGTAATTTACCTTTCCGTCTGAATGAGTAACAAAATTCAGCAAGATGCTGGAGGATTCAGAGCCTTCATTCCCCATACTGGACTCAACAGTTGTGAGGAGGTGAACCAAACACTTCAACCCCGAAATCAAGCACTCAGGCGTAGCTGATTGTAGACGCAGAACGCTAAGGATGAGACGCAGAGCCAACCCATCCTTCTTCAGTACTCCTGCTGAGACTTTAGGGAACACAAGGGAAAGGATGACAACATGTGGCTGGACGACATCCAAAGGTGGTTCATCATCTGAAGACAAGAGACTCTCAAGCGATCTGCATGTGGCGGCAAAGTAAGCCACAGGTGTACGACAATGATTATCTTCCGCTAGAATTTTTGATAACTCCTCAATGACAACGCATAGATGTTCGTGGTCTGGTCGTTTTGACTGCGATAAGCGATAGCGCATGAACTCCCCAAAATCTCCAGAAACAGGCAGAGCCGGTTCTGAGGGTGAGAGGAACATGCCGGTTTCAATGTCAACACACAATGATTCCATAACTTCGTTCCGTCAATTTGGCTAATCCAGGTGAAATATTCTACAGTAGAACGAGAACTATTAGCTTAATCAATCACTTTACTTTGAAACTAACACAAACCTTTTAAAAAAAAACTTACTCTTCGTTAAGATTGAAGAAGCTTGCTTGGGATTCTGATGACATGGGAAACAAGAAAATAACATTAATGCAATATCAAGCGAATTCAAAAAATGTAATAAAACCAGAACTGATAACAATCTTCGTAATTATCATCTACATCGAAATTAATCGTCAGAACATATAATTGTAAAAACTAAATCTAACTAAAACTCTTTAGGACCAAAGCAAGATTGAGACTTTTCCAGAGAGATCTACAAACTTCAAAATTGAAGCTTTGGGGTTGCAGAAGAGGTGGGGATAATAACGCTTCACAATTTAGATTGAATCTAAACAGAGAGAAACAGAACGAGTAACGGAAGTCGTATTTCTAACCTGAAAACAGCAAAGGAGAAGAACCCTTCCGGAGCTCGTTGGTTTGAAGATCAATTACGACTAAGAGACTGCTCAAGTTTGGTGTTGGTGGCGGTAACGAAAGGAGAAGCCTTTAGGGTTCTTTCACTCACCAAAAAAACAATCCAGGGTTTAAGGTTTGATCCAGAATTTTTTATTTTTTTGGCGACTGCCTCCGGTTTTGTGTTTGGTTATTTAAGTTGAAGTAATCTAGATTACGGTTCAACCGGTCAACCCGACCAACACGGTATAGAGATTCTTTTATATACACACCTGGTATTTTTTAAAATGATTGACAAGGATTAGCAAAATCAATTTTCAATTTACAACATACAATTATTACACATGAATTTTGTAATAAAATTATATATTTTTTAAATTCATAAATTATTATAAAACAAAATACCAATTATAAACACTTTAAACTCATAAATATTTCGTCATTTGCATGGAGGAGCATCATCCATGGTAGGGAGCTTCTAACAAAAGGGTTAAGAAAGAACATTGGGAACGGTAATTCCATTTGGGTATGGACTGATCAATGGATCAATGATGGAGGATGGAGGGCTCCGTATAATAGACAACGTAGCATGGACCTAATGCTAAGAGTAAACGACCTCATTGATCTTCCCAACAAGCGGTGGAAAAGAGAAATGCTTGATGAGCTGTTTTTTCCTGAAGATGTGGCACACATATTACAGCAAAAAATTGTGCCAAGGAGAGATGACTATTGGTGTTGGGAGCACAACAGAAATGGTGTTTATTCGGTTAAGTCCAGATATTGGTTGGCTTCTCAAGAAAATCATTTTCATCTCCAGCAACAAGCGCTTAGGCAACCCTCACTTATTGGAGTTAAAAGCCACATTTGGACTATTAAGACGGCTCCCAAAATAAAACTCTTTTTGTTGAGAGCTATGAGTGGAGCATTACCGGTTGTTGATTTGATTGCATCTAGAGGGATGCAAACTGATCCTAGATGTCAAATTTGTGGCTCTGAAGGTGAATCGGTTAATCATGTATTGTTCACATGCACTAAGGCTAGACAGTTAGGGGCTTTATCTTCCTTCCCCTACCCTGATGGTGGTTTTGATGAATTATCACTAGCTCTTCTCAATCTTTCACTACCTTTTCAAATCGGAATCGAATGTGACAATCCCAAAGGAGGTAAGATGTCTATTTCCTTGGATCTTATGGAGGATCTGGAAGAATCGCAATACATTCATTTATGATGCAAGAAGTTTATGTCCTCTGGATTCGGTGGCAAAAATGAAAGAGGATAGGGATATTTGGTTTTCTGCTCAACAAGTAAATAAAGAAATGGAGAGAGACATCGTTGATGAGGAAGTAAGGACACTGGAAATTTGGAAACCTCCTTTACAAAGGTTTATGAAATGTAACATTGGTAGCTTTTGGACAAAAGGAAAAAACATCGCAGGTTGTGCGTGGGTTCTTAGAGATACTCAAGGTGTGGTGATAATGCATAGCAGAAGGTCTTTCGCCAATATGAGTTCTAGAGAAGATTCCTTGATTCAGAGTCTCCTTTGGTCTATTGAAAGTATGGTCAGCCTCCATTATTCCAACATTATCTTTGCATCTGAAGCTGCAGGCTTAGTTCAAACAGTCAACAGACCAGAAGCATGGGCTTCCTTCACTTATCAGTCTGACTTGTTGATTTCTGCTTTAGAGGCGGTTAATGGCTGGAAATTGAGACTGGAAAATGCAACAGCTAATAGAGGAGCCGATCTCATTGCTCACAGTGCACTTCGTGCCTCCTTCTCGCAGTCATATGTGGCGAGTGGAGGCCCCTCATGGCTCTATGATCTTTTTGAGTCTGAGATGGTTCAATCCTCTTCTTAGTTGATTAACTTTTGTCTAGTGTGGTATGTGTATGCCAACTATTTTTTGGAACAGTTAGTGTTAGTTATTCTTTCATTAACTGTGGTAGCCTTAGTTGGTACTAAAGCTGATAGTGTAACCCTATAATTTTAATGAAATTCCAGATGACAAAATAAAAACAAAAAAAAAATCTCATAAATATTTATTTATTTATTTCAAAAATGGCACAATGACATAATGTTGTACTATTTTAATCTACCAATAGAATATTTCTTTTTTTTCTATTGCAAATAACAAACAAATCTAAACGATATACAATTTGCAAGTTCACTTCAGGCTCCTCTTGGCTACAAGCTTTTTGTAAAACTTGTTTGTGCGGAAAAACAATACAGAAGCAACTAAAGAGCCAAAGATAGCCACAGAAGCCATAATCATAAAAGATGTCCTGAAACATTGACTTCCAAAGCAAGAATTGTCATCCTCAGAAGATACCTTGTCATAAAAGTAACCTATCACTTTCACAGAGAAGATACGATTCGATAGGACCCGCAATCAAAATCGTGAAGTAGATTGTTCCCATATGCCGGATCACAAATATCTCTGATGTGATTGTCGGCATGAGCGACCATTGCGAACCGTAAGCCATACCTATCAAAACCGAACCGACATAAAGACTGAATTGTAAACCAGAGGCCACTATGACGTGACCTATAACCATAATGCCTAGAGTTATGGCCATGAAGACCGGTCTTGGCCAGCTGTGTTTGTATAAAAATGTGTCTGAGACATAACCAGCCCCAAACCGGCCAAGGAAGTTCCATATGCTCCAAAGAGAGACCAGAGAATTGAGTTGAACCGTAGAGTAGCGAAGAGACTCGCCTATTTGTCTAATGTTGTTTATAGTCGCGAATCCAGAACCCATCCCATATAGCATTGCCAAGAAAAGTAGCAAGAAGTTAAAAGTGCTCATTGCTTCCAATATGTTTGAGTCTTCTACAATAACCACATGATCTCCATCTACAGAAATTTTTGTGAAACAGTCAGTGTTCTGTTCTCACTCTATTTAGAGGGTTGCCGAATTCAGTTTTTGTTAAGCATATACCAGGAAAAACGCTTGAACTAGCAGAGTCGAGCAACGCAGAAGTGTCGAGAACAGGACAATCCAGAGACGAAAGTATCTTCTCTTATTCACGTAAGGCTCTTACCGCAACCAAAAGAGGAGAGGCAAGCAATAAAAGCACAAGGATGAAGGATAAAATCTGCATGGACCACGATAAACCCAGAACGTTTTCAACCGTAATAATGTCCATAAGATAGGCAGCGATGATCAAAGAGATCACAGAGAGACCATCCAAGTGTTTCTTGTCAGTCGTAGTGACCGTTTCATAAACTCTTACAAAAGGCATAGTCAAGATGATCAAATAGATTTGATACTCTTAGCCAAATTTTCAAAATACTTTTGTGACACATTTTAAGAATTCGAAAGGTTTTTGGTCTGCACATAGAAACGTAAATAAACAATGAATACTAATTTTCCTTATTTAATATATCAGTAATATCTTATCACATCTCTATTTTTACTCATAAACAACCAATATTAATAATAACTCACAACCTTAGATTCATTCTAGATAAAAAAAAAATGTGTACCTACTAATCTAAATATTATATTCGCTACTACTTATTCCACTAACTAATTATATATTTTCTACCTACCCACTCTACTAATTAAGTTATAGTAATTACGACATAAATTTATCGCTAAAATATCACGATTCTTTTTGTAGATCTTGGGTCGCTATTCTATTGCAACATGTCACAACAAATTTGAGTAACAATTAAATGACAGTAATAACGACACAAATGTGTAACAATATACCACGATACTTGTTGTAACAATTAAGTGACAGTAATTGTGAAACTATTTTGTAGCTAAAATACCACGATTCTGGTTGTAGATTAAGGGCAACTATTTCCTACAAAATAAAATCGAAAGAATTTGTATGGCTATATCATCAGTTAGTTCAAGTGATTCCTCTTCACACACACCACAGTATGACGTATAAGAAAAAATAAATCAGAGAAAATGAAAGAGAGTGTTCTTGAAATACATGTGACCGTGTGGATGATCTGAAGGTGCTCATCATCTTTTTCTTCTCTTGTTCTCAAATTGCAACTAGGGTTCACCGCTTATCGTCACTACAGTCAAAGAAATCGGTATCTGATTGTCACTACAGTCAAAGAAATTTGTATCTAATTGTCACTACAGTCAAAGAAATCGGTATCTGATCTTGGGAGATTGGATTGACTTTTTTATGGGTTTCCTACTAACTCTACTCAATTGGATCCATGTTTTATTATTAACAGATGATTCCTATTTAGTATATTGGCCCTTTTGGCTATATAAATATATATGTAATTTTTCCTCGTAATCATTGCATAACTACATCTCTTCATCCTCGAAGACAAAGCAAAGAAACTTAATCATTGCTTATGAAGAAATAGCAACACAGCTTTCGAAGGGCTTCTAAGGGATGATCGGCAACACTATCCATATTGGGTTGATGCTTTTAGCAAAATTTTCGAAACAATTATGTGACATATCATTTCAAGAATTGGGAGGTTTTGGCCGAGCAAAACTCTTGGTCTGCACGCAAAGATATAAAGAAACAACCCAATAAATAGTTTTTCTTATTTAATTCCTAAATATCTTTATAATATATATATTTACTCATCCACAAACCATATATACTTACAAGTCACAACTGTAATATTATTTCCTAAATATAATATTCTCATTTTTTACTCTAGCACTAACTAACAGCCAAAATAGATATATACATACTATCCTTAAACAAAATTTAATTACTTTAATTTGACTAAGTATAAAAATTACGGAGAATTGGAAATAAAAATAACTTTTTCAAAAAATATTGTCCATCTAAACATTTTTTATAAACTTTTGGTGTATTAATCTTTATAATATATGAAATTCCATTATACCCTTTATTTTAAACAAATTCCAACAAAATCAAACATATTGCAAAATCTCCAACTTAGAAAGAGGCTTTCCTTTTTCCGATCTCTTTAGTTTTTGTTGTTTATCTTTCAATAATATCCATGGATCTGAACTGGTGATAAATTTTAGGCGCTATGTTGCTTACAATGTTTATTCTCCGTTTCGTTTCAGTAGAAAATCCGGTTGAATCCGGCTGTTGTCATGGCTTACGAAAATTTCTATGTGTTTCGGGAATTCAGTGGAAGATATGAAGCACTTTCCGTAGCATATTACGATTGCCTTTAGCTATCTCTTAATTTTAGAGCTTTGATGATTCTACTGATGATGAACTTTCGTTGGTGGTACCTTCACCGGAAAATCAAAGTCTCCGATGGCGAAGGATGATGATGGAAATCTTTTTTTCCTTACACTTGTATTAACATGTGTCTTTGGATGGACTTACCTGATCTTATCTTCTTATGTAAACGTTTTGTTGGGCTCAAGTTATTTTCGTATATGTTGTTTGGCCTTTTATTGGGCCTTGTAATAGTGGTTTATCGAATAAAGTATACTTTTGTGGGGGAAAAAAAAAACTTCCTCTTTCTCCAAATTAGAGAAAACAAGCATCTCTTCAGCGATCGAAGAACACGAAGAACCATCTTCTTCTTGCGCTGGTGTGACATTCCAGTGATCTTCGCCTCCTCCCAGCGGCTTCACTCTCCCACAATTTGAATCTTCGGCGGTTGCAATCTCCGCCGGTTTAAGTTTTCCAGTAACTTTAATCTGCAGCGGATGATTGTTTTCTAGCTTGCTGCTTCACTCTCTGGCTGACTGCTTCAATATCTGGCGAGTAGAGTTTGAGAGAGTACAACAAAGTTCTCTAACAAAGTCATCTTTCATTCAAGTCCAGCTCCAAGGTTTGTAAATATATGTATTTTGTTCCTTTTGTTGCGATCTATTAGAATCCCACATCCTTTATATAAAGGCACTAGCACTAGTATATAACTCAGGCTCAGATCCCCTTCATTCTTGGGGAGGCATACCCTTGACCATGATGATTCAAGAGATTTCCTGTCCATAAAAGCCGATTGTATATCTGCTCTATAGCTTTGAGGCAACCCTTGGATAGTGCAAAAGCCGAAAGCCAAAAAAGTTAATTGTAGATCACAGAGGATATCAATTCAACTCTACTTCCTATTCATTAGTAGATATATCAACTCATGGTTAATAGCAGAAATAAAGTCCCAAAATAGCTCATAATAATCCCAAAAGATAAGTTATGAAAACAGAAGTAAACTCATTAAAAATGATGCAAACTAAAACATGGTTTGTTCTGAAAACTGGGAAACAGAGTATAGTATTAAGCAGCTTGTTGACCAGAAAGTCTCTTCCTAGCTTCCTCAATGATGGTCAACTTAATACCTTTACCCTTTGGAAGAGACACCCATGGTTTTGTTCCTTTACCAATTGTGAACACATTTCCCAACCTTGTAGCAAACTCATGTCCTGTCGAGTCTTGAATATGGATGGTTTCAAAGCTTCCCTTGTGTTTCTCACGGTTCTTTATCACACCAACACGCCCTCTGTTTCTTCCTCCGGTGACCATCACTACGTTGCCCACATCGAACTTTATGAACTCCACAATCTTGTTCTCCTCGAGGTCGAGCTTGATTGTGTCGTTAGGCTTGATGAGCGGGTCAGGGTAACGGATGGTGCGACCATCATATGTGTTCAAATAGGGAATGCCCTTCTGACCAAACTGGATAGATCTCACCTTGCATAGCTTGAACTGCAACAACAACAAATAAGGATACTTTCTTGGAACATATTACAAACCAGAGCTTTTATGTAAGTCTAAAGAATCAAAGACATAACTCATTCTGTTTCATTTAGTATTTGACAATGTAAGGGATTAAGGAGAACAAACCTTCGCTTCCTCGTCCTTGATGGAGTGGAGACGGAAGCGTCCCTTGGTGTCATACAAAAGACGGAAGTTTTCATTTGTTTTTGGGATAGACACAACATCTGTGAATAATCAATCATCTAGTTAGATCACCAATCACAGAACCAGAAACAAAAGGGTATGACAAACACGAAACAAAAACAACTAAAACCAGACTCACCCATGAAACCAGCAGGGTAGGTCTTGTCAGTTCTCACTTTCCCATCAACTTGAATATGCCTTTGCATCAAGATTGAAATAACTTCTCTGTAAGTCAGAGCATACTTCAACCTGTTTCTGATGATAAGGACAAGGGGTAGGCACTCCCTAGACTTGTGTGGGCCAGAAGATGGCTTGGGGGCCTACGCAGAAAAGAGTACAATAAGCACTAATCGTATAAAAACTAAGCTCTAATAAGATTTAATCAAACAAGTGACTTACAAAGGCACCACCAAGTTTGTCAAGCATCCAATGCTTAGGAGCATTGAGCCTCTTCAAATGCTTCTTCAAACCTCTTGCCTGCAGAACAGAGGATAAATCTTAAGACCTAAAAAACACAGTATCTTCATATTATAAGCTCATATCACTAACTGGATAATCAAAATCCTATTTTTGAGATCAAATCAAAATCGATCACAAACCCAATTCACATATCTAACAAAGCAATTGACTTTAGAAACAATATCAAGAACCCATAATTCATATAGACAGATCGATTGAACCCAGAAAGAAGACAGAGATTATCGTCCAGCTCAAAACGAATTCACAGATTGAGATAAACAATCAAAACAACATTTGAAGAAGAGAATTAGAGAGACAAAGATGACGAACCATGTTTGCTGCGAATGTGTTCTGATTACTCCGCGGCTAAGCAAGCCAGTCTCACTTATTTCTCTAGGGTTTGAGAAGCGAATTTGAAAACCCTAATTGTAACATGGATCCAAATTCGCTGCCACACGTGTGAACCAACCGTGCTGAGAGTACAGTAAAATTATACAGGCCCATATAGGCCCACTAAGAGCCCATTTAGTTTCTCTCTTTTATTTTTCTCAAGAAGATTAGAAGAATAAAAGAAAAATAAAAGGTTGTGAATGTCTCTATACCTTCTCAGTTTCTCACGCAAGCTCGACGAGAAACGATCGGAAATCTCGCCGTCGGTGAATCGCCGCCGTAATTAAAAGACGGTAAATCAGAAAGGAAGAGATTGTGTTTAAATGTCTAGAAGCGGTTAGTGTTGAGGAAGGAGGAGATTTGTATGTAGTTAAGAAATCGTTTTGGAAGACGATGTCGTTGAGGATTAAATTAGTGGTTGATAATTTTGTGGAGGAGCTTAAGCAAGCACTTGATGCTGATATACAAGATCGGATCATGAAGGAGAGAGAGATGCAGAGTTATATCGAAGAGCGTGAGCGTGAAGTCGCTGAACGAGAAGCTGCGTGGAAAGCTGAGCTTTCTCGCCGTGAGGTTCGGTTTTTTAAATTTCAATTTTTTTAGGGTTTTTTCTGTGAGATTTTTAGGGATACTGATTTGATTTTTTTGTTGCAGACGGAGATTGCGAGACAAGAAGCGAGGTTGAAGATGGAAAGAGAGAATCTGGAGAAGGAGAAGAGTGTTTTGATGGGGACAGCGTCGAATCAGGATAATCAAGATGGAGCTCTTGAAATTACTGTGAGTGGTGAGAAGTATCGGTGTCTTAGATTCTCTAAGGCTAAGAAATGAGGAATTGGGTTTAAAAGATAGGGCACAAAGGTTAATACTTTATGCTTCTTTCCATCTTGATAAGGAAAAGATTTGTTCTTCGTTTATGATGGATAGGGGAATTTGTTGGAATTATGCTTGATTTGTGTAAATTATATTCAATGAAGAAAGTATTGTGTTTTCTGCAAACCGAGATGTCTGATTATCACTCTTAAGGTGCTTCATGCTCTAATCAAACATATGTTGATTGCTGTGTTGACATACTAACATGTAGGAGTTGAGTGATTTAGATCACTGTCTTTCGGAATGATGGATGTAGTTTCGATTAGTATAGATGTTTGTAGGAAAAACAATGGCAAAGTGACATATGGGCATATGCTACTCTTCCGATTCAGGGAGAAATATCACCATAGACGAAAATTACCCAAGTGCATGTCATAGTACCATGATGTCTAACAAACATGCGTTTAGAGATATACATGCATTATTAAGACAAATATGCATTCAGATCAAGCTTCAAGTAGCTTGTCTATCAACAATCGCATTGTAAATGACTTTCACTTAAGCTAATAGTTGACCGTCTTAGTCATATACAAATGTTAAACGTTATGACTACAGGGTTTTTACCAATGGAAAGAGGATAATTAATATGAAATGAGCTGATATCAGTAAGTTCAAGGAAATTCTTTTTTCTCACTCTTCAAGAAAATCAAAAACATCATTTACATATAAATTTTAGAGGTACCCTGAAGAATGATTTTCTCAGGAGCCTGGTAAGCATCCAAGAAGTGACAAACATTAACAAATGCCCACTGTTTACTGGCACTATCTTAATGAGCTCTTTCCTATGATGAACCAAGTCACTCTGAAGATGAAAACTTAACAAAAGCTTTGGGGACCTCTAGTTTCAAGTATTTGTTGTCCAAGTTGGGCATTTGTAATTTACATGCTCCAATTTGAGGGGGAGTTTAGAGAATATATTGTGAATATATGTTAATATTTAGATAAGTCCTAATATCAGTAGGATAAAGACAAACGTTTAGAGATAGAGTCGAGTCAAGTTGTATAAATACTCATGTCGATGAATGTGAATAACTAAGATTTTCCCTAAGACTCTCTTGCTTAACAATTAGTGTTTCCACCATTCATTACTCATCATTGCTTGACCTGAAAGGGATATTTGGTTTTGTGTTCATAGGAATTTTCCCAAGATTATCCATGTTCAGGTACTGAATAAAAAATTCCACTTGAACTTTGATTTAAACGACACAACAAGTGAGCTAATGTTTCAATTTTTGCATTGCCGTGTTGCAAGGGAAAAGCTGGGTTTCACCTTCAGAGACTTGATCCAATTAGTTTCACTAAGCAAATGCCAACAGAGTTTACTTACCGATTGATCATCCAAGCTCATGAAGTGAAAGCCTGATGATACCTTTTGGTTTCAAGTTGTGATCATTCACCGTGCTGCATGCTCTGTTTTGGTGAAATCGAAACATTTGTGGATTGCGTGTTGTCATGTAGGTATTTTAGATCACGGCGTTTCTGAATGATGGATGTAGTTTGATGATTAGTATGGATGTTTGTAGAGTAAACAATTGAAACAGCTGGGACATAACTATGAGCTTATCTACATTACATAGTCCAAATTCTCATTCAGTATACAAAAGTTCAAAGGTCCTCTCATCCAGTAGAAACTGGTGAAAGAAGTTCCCTTTGTCGGTTTGAACTGGCTGGTTCAGTTGGCAAAGTTCTATCTTTATTAACTCATGAGAAGATAGAAATGCATGCTCATATATATATATATACATATATATTGATAATAGTCTTGTTCGAAGAAGATGACAAACAAAGGAGTAAATTAAAATGCAAGAAACAGACTAATTAAGTTGCACTAAACTTGGAACATAAGAGCACACACGAGGGTAACAAAGTTCGTCTGCGCATTCTCCGAGATCAACTTCTTTTAAGGATCCATCCACTCCAAAGATGTAAGCTATGTTGTTGGGAGTGGGGCATCTTACATCTTTGCCTTGATCAGAAACCACAGCAACTTGCTTCTCCTCGTCGATGAAAAAACTCGCATCTGTAAATTGAAACTGAGGTTGGATGAGTTTTTGAATATTGGCTGTTAAGAACAGATGGCTGTTCCAAGACACCGCGTTGGGCTCAATCTTAGTGGTAACCCAGATCTTCATGGTTAACGTATCCCAGGGCTGATGTAAAAGTACAAGCTGCTTCTCTAACAATAGATAGACTCACAGTATCTTCAGAGTCATAAAGCTTAAAGGGCAAGGGCAAGGGCAAAGGCGGACCAAATGTCTCACTTGTGAAATCAAAACAGACTAAGAAACTATCTTCTTCTTCTTTTGTTTCTGAATACTTCTCTGTAGCAAACCAGTAGGTATTTCCCTTGAGAGACACGCCATGGTGACTGAAAAATATATCCCAGTCTTGAGGAGTGACATCAAGAACCCTCCATGAACCAGAGTTAAAGTCGTAGATATTGAACTCAACAAAATTATCAATGCCATCATCATGATCAATAAACCTCAAGATTTTGTAGGATTTGATGCTCTTGTCGCATCCGTATCCGAGAGCATAGCAACACCTATCAAGTCTGTGGAAATTCTGCGTGGGAGGGATCCGCAGGATTTGCCCACAATACGGGTTCCAAACCATGAGCCTAGTATTGTCTTTCGTAATGCATAACAATAAACCATCGCAGTGAAAGACTTGAGATACATTATCATCGACTTTATCGTCTTTGCTAATAAGCTTACCTTGAGGCTTTATACATGATTCGTCATTCTTGTCAAGATTCACGCTCATCAAATGAACCTTATAATCCATCATCATCACCACCATAAACTCTCTTTCCTTTGCTGCTCCTACATTTAGATAAAGTGTTCCACTTTTTGCAAGTTGATCGGACGGTTCTCAGAGATGTCAACGGAACTCTACAGAGCACCTCCTCCGCCAAATCCTTTGGAAGATTCGTCACCTTCTTCATTCTACGAGGATCGATCGAAACTAAGTTTTGTTTTCTCGGAAACTTACTTTTTCCTCTTGTCTGTGATTTTACAGATTTCTTCCGCCTCACAAACCCAAAAAATTGGATTTTTTCCTCTTTTTTTTGGTTTGACAAAAAAGGAAAAGGATTTGAACCGAAAACGGCATCGTACGGGACCCGACTCTGTATCCACTCGTTCTTCTTCGTCGTCATCAATTCGGAGATGATTCCGTTTCCTCTATTACCGACGCCAATAGAATCAAGCTACAAAGCTTGCACCATTCCTTACAGATTCCCTTGTGATGATCCCAAGAAAGCTACTTCTACTGAAATCTCATGGATCAATGTCTTCGCCAATTCCATCCCTTCTTTCAAGTTACGTAACTTTTGGTTTCTCTTTACTTTGACCATACTGTATTTTCAAATTCTTTGGTAGGATATGATGTTAATGGGAACTGTTCATGTTCATTGGGTCAGATCAAGCTTTGATTTTGTTACCAAAAATTACTTGTATTAGGCTCATATTCCAATAGTTTGATTGAATTGGATGCGAGAAGTCAGTAACTGTTGATATTTGCGAATTCTTTCAAAGCCCTTCTAATGAAGGTGTAAGTTTTTGCTTTGACTTTCCTGTGTGTTACTTAGGAACATCACGAGTTTGTTTCTGGAAGCTCTTATAGGAGGAAGCAGTTAAAATCCATATTTCTAAAGCTGTTTCATTTGCAGGAAACGTGCAGAGAGCGATACAACAGTTCCAGATGCTCCTGCTAGAGCTGAAATATTTGCTAAAAGGTACATTTTTTGTGTGTGTATGTATTTAGTAATTCTCAATGTTTAGTTCGTAGGAAATCTTTTGCCAATTTCCCTTTTATTAAAAAAAAAAAATTTTTTTTTTTTTCTTTTTTTTTTTTTTTTTTTTTTATATTTTTTTGAATTGTATGCAACTCAGAGATAGTGTTTCAGTAGTTTAATATGTCTTACTTTGAATCTGGAAGATATGGGGGAATTCTTGAAGACTGGAAGAAAGATCCAGAGAGCAATGGTGGGCCACCAGATGGCGTTGTAAGTCAAAACCTCCTCATGATCTTGTTCTCTGGTCTAGTGAGGTTTGTTTTCATGGTTTATTTTGGCTTGTTTTCAGATTCTTGGCCAAGTTCGTGAGCATTTACTCAGAGAGTTGGGATTTAGTGACATTTTTAAGAAAGTCAAGGTGTGAGTTTTCTTTCAAGGGGGTCTTGAGGTTTTGTAGATAGCTAGCACCAATTCTCTTATAATCTCTCTCTGTCTGATTAGATGAGTTCACATTCATTGATGAAACTGAAATAGGATGAGGAAAATGCAAAGGCTATATCACTATTTCCTCAAGTTGTCAGTCTGAGTGATGCTATTGAAGATGACGATAAACGATTGGAAAATTTGGTGAGAGGGATATTTGCTGGAAACATCTTTGATCTGGGTTCTGCACAGGTATCTTTTTTCTTGTACAACACCGGTTTCTTCAGTTGCTTCTCTTTTGTTTCTCTTAATTACGGGTCTTTTCTTTTCGCATCTTGAAGCTTGCTGATGTTTTCTCAAGGGATGGTATATCTTTCTTGGCTAGCTGTCAAAACTTGGTTCCACGACCATGGGTCATTGATGATTTGGATAACTTCCAAGCCAAATGGATCAAGAAGCCTTGGAAGAAGGTCACTCATTTGTTTTGCTCTTTATCTAAATGCTTTGTTCAGACTTCAGAGATAGACCGTTTGACAAAACTCATTGTTTATTGTCTCTTTCTCATGACAGGCAGTGATTTTTGTTGATAATTCTGGTGCAGACATAATTTTGGGTATTTTACCATTTGCAAGAGAGTTGCTCCGTCGAGGAACTCAAGTAGGTACTTTTGGTAATGACTGAGTCTCTTTCTTAAGAGTCTCTTGAGTGAGCTTCCTGGTTACTAAAAAGTTCTAAATGAAGCTAGTGATGTAGAGTATACTCAAAGTTGTTCTTCCTCTACATCTTTCCTCTTGAAGGTGGTGCTTGCTGCTAACGAGCTGCCAGCTATCAACGATGTAACATATACCGAACTTACAGAGATCTTGTCGCAGGTGATGAATGAAGTAATTCTTGATACTCACGGCTATTAAAATTAAAAAAAAAAAGTGAAATCTGATGTATTAGTCTTAGTTTACCAGTTGAAGGATGAAAATGGCCAATTGATAGGCGTTGATACTTCGAAGCTTCTGATTGCAAATTCAGGGAACGACTTAGCGGTATGACATTATCAGCTCCCGGAAAGAGAAATGGGTTTATTCATTCGATTCCTAAGTCTTTTTCTCCGTCTCGAAAATTTGTTTTAAGGTTATTGATCTCTCAAGAGTATCACAGGAGCTTGCTTACCTTTCATCTGATGCAGACTTAGTCATCCTAGAAGGCATGGTAAGGCCGGTTTATAGTGTGGAAGTAAAGCGCGATTTAACAACTATTTTAACTTGCTTGGCTTTGTTAACTGACTTGTTGGCTGTTCTAATCAGGGTCGTGGAATTGAGACAAACCTTTATGCTCAGTTCAAGTGTGATTCTCTCAATATAGGAATGGTAGAAGTTTCTTACTTTGGGGTTTTTTCTTTATCGAATTATTGAAAAGAAATGTTGTGTGCTTATTGATTCTTTCGCATATCTGCCCATCTTTTTGTTGTGAAGGTGAAGCATCTTGAAGTAGCAGAGTTTCTTGGAGGACGGCTTTATGATTGTGTCTTCAAATTTAATGAAGTTCATAGTTAATTACATTTCAGTAATCTTCACTTTCTGTACTGATCCAGCCATTCAGTATATCATCATACACCAGTTTTAGATGCCCACTTCTTTTATTTTCTTCTTTAAACTCTCAATATTTGAAAGACACAATGAGACTTTACTATGGTTGTAGTTTTTTTTTTTCAATTATTATTTTTGTTTAAAATCTATTTCTTCTTATTGCAAAGAAGCTAATGATTTATTTAAAGAAAATAAAAATAATCAACATATAATATAAATAAAATATAGGTGATTAGTATAAATTAGATTTTTGCTGCTAAAAATAGAATATTAAAAATCTTGGAAATACAAATCTTAGAAATAATTAATCAATTGTTTTTTTTTCTCACTTTTCACTATTGTTTTCCTTATTTTTATATAAAATATTAATATCAATATGAAATGATAGAATTTTTTTAACCAAAACTTTAGGAAAATGTAGAGGTTAGCCTATGGAAATTTATTTTTATAATTATATTTTGAATACTAAAACATAGATTATTATGGTATGTATTGTTTTCAATATGCTTGCAACTAGTATAATATCTTTTTCAAATTATTTCTAATTATGAACTATTTTTATTGTTAAAATCATGACTTCTACATATATTAAAATTTCAGATTTTTTAGTTGATAGTTTTTATTTTATTTTATAGGTACAGTAATATATTCAAGAATAGTACTAACCTTTATTTTTGGGTTTATTCCACTTTTCTAATTTCTTTTTTTTAGAAAATGTTTATAACAATTATGTTAAACTTTTACCTATATTAGTAGGTCTACTAGTGAGGCAAAATTCAATCATTAGATCAATAAAAAAATTTACAGAACAAATTATATGTTGTCGCATTGTTTAAAATTTATTAATTAATAATTAAATTTGATTATAATATATAATATGGCAGTTTGTACAAATGTTGTAACTTCAAATTTTATAAAGAGTGGAAGTCTACATTGTGAAAGTCTTTAAAGTGAAAGTTCTTACAGTACAACAAAAGTTAGTACATCCCAAAGTGATAGTCATTACCTTGGCCCCTATAAGATAAAACGAATGAGATCAAAGTAGATACATTTACTAAAAAGAATATTAACAAAAGCATTTGCAATTAAAATACCAGTTTGAAAGGTCTGCAATTGCGTCGCCTCGGTTCATGTATCATTTTCCAATCGTAATAATCAGTATAATGTGCTGCATTGGCGAACATGAACATCCCATTTTCATAAGGATTCAGAGAGCGGAAAGGGATAAAATTATACACGGCCATGAGATCCAGCTGACTAAACCACTATGTTGTCGTCCTTATCTATCTTCATTTATGTCGAGTTCTTGGATGTTCTCCATTATCGGCGGTAATTTTTTAGAAAATAAAAATGTGTCGGAAATGGTTTTGGTAAACGGAATCGAAAATAGGCGGCTAATTGTTTTGGGTCTGACCTTTTTAACTCAAAATTCAATTTTTTGCATAACTCTACTAACAAAATTGTTCCTCCCAATTACAAAAGTGCATTGAATAATCAAAGGTTTTTTAAAAAAATACTCCGTATCAAAGTCAGTTAAATAATTTTTATTTTGTATTTCCTATCTTGAAAATTTAAATGAATAGTTAATTTAAATAATTCAACAAATAATAAATACTAATCTACAATATTAATAGCCACAAAAGTTCAATATAATTAATTATATGCTATAAACTTGCTAAATATCTAATAGAATAGAAACAAAAAAACCTAAAACATCTAATAAATGGAAATTTCTAATCAGCTGTTAGGTGGAATTAATGGTAACTAAGAAAGAATTGATTTGAACAACTTCTCAAGGCTCGAGATACAGAGGATCGAGCAGCTTGGAAAGTGAAGATATACTGGAGATATCGTGAGGATCGAGCAGCTTGGGAGGTGAAGATCTGAAAATATAAGCTTTGTAAAACCTCCAAAAGTGTGTGTGTGTGTCTTGAGAGATTTCTAATAAAGTGTGAAACAAAGTTTTGTTTGTTTCAAAAGAAAATTCGATAAAAATACACCAACTATTTATCGATTACTAGAAAAATACATGAACTTTGTGGGTACCCAAGAAAATAAATGAATTAATTCTTTTTTCTATTATAATACATAAAATTTTAAATTGAATCCATTTAACATAAAATCTTCTTTATTTTTAATTGTTTTAATAAAAGTAATATTTAAATAATTTATTAATTTATACATTTATACACTTATAAAACTCGAAAATAATTCCTAAAATTCTTTTCAAATCTTAAAAAATCTGTAAAATTCCAGGACTAAAATTATAAATTATCAAATTCAAAACAAAAAATCAAAATATTTCATTAAATTATTTAAATCTTTAAATAAGTCTAAAATTTAACATTTATATTATAGATACAAAATATTTTCATATAGTATACCTTTTACGAAAATTTTAATTCATTAAATATTCAAGTACTTTAAAAATTGTTTTTACCATATATAAGGTAAATAACATCTATCAAATTTCAAACTCATATATTTATATATATTATATTATTTATATCAGGAATTACCCAAATCACAAACAAATACAACCTATAATATTATATATATACACAATTTCAGGATGTTATTTTCAAAAAATAGTGGTAAATTTATCACTGAAATTTTATAAATTTTCAGATTTATATTTTAACCTTTAATTTTTTAAAAAATATTAAAGGTTTTATCTGTTTTCGATTTTTATTTATGAATTCAAAATTTTACAAGTTTAAGTTTTATTTTAAGACATATTTTAGGTTTTTTAAATGTTTTAAATTTGTATTGAGTTTTTCTCTGGTTTTTTATATAATATTTTTTAAATCATAATATTTTTAATTTAATTTAAAAATATAGATTTTAATTTTTTGTCAAACCCTAATTGTTAAATGGATACAGTTTAAAAGTTTGTGTATTATAATGGAAAAAAAATTAATTCATGTATTTTTTTGGATATCCACAAAGTTGGTGTGTTTTTATGGAAATCGATAAATAGTTGGTGTATTCTTGTGGAATTTTCTTTTGTTTCAACAAGAGCTTTTGTGTTTATACGGTCCATTGGGAATTTCATATTCCACAGATTATTCAACAAAATATTGTTTTTTCAAATTTGTGTGTTGTTTTGACTCAGCTTGAGCAATTCCGGAAGCAAAAAGGCAACGCAGAGTACTAGTACCACAGAGCCTGTTGTTGATAAACCAGCGAAATGTCACAGATTCAGATGGAGCTGTTACACTATGTCTAATGGACCTCTCAAGTACCAAATCCTCGTTTTTTGGAGATGTATATAATTTATCATTTTCAAATAGTTATAAAGCAACATCTAATGATGGAAGCAAAAGCAACAACTAAAACGGATGAACAGAGGGCAAAGTTGAATTTTCTAGTAGTTTTCGTCTATTCGATATATCATATATTATTTCTTGATGGGGGTATTCAATCTTATATATTCTTTTTGTTGAAGGTTTTGATCAAACAGAGAGACTTAAACCTTCCGTAATCTATTTAGATTCTTAATAAAACACATCAAAACAAAACAAAAAAGACAGCCAAAATAAAATAACATAAGGAGGTAGAATTAGATTTGCAATTCACTCAATCTAACCTCTAAATGAAGGAACCGAGATCAAACTGGGAGTATAAACATAGTGACGACAATACTGAATAATCCCAGAATTAATTTAAATCTTCTTGCACAGATCTTCCCTCACAATGTACATGCAAGCCACTCTAATGCCATCGCGCCCAAGGTCCCCAAAACACAAGAATAGGGTCTTGTCATAGACGAAGTAACTAATGCGATGATCAACCTGATTAAATAGCTTTGGCAAGTTATATGTCGACAAAGTCATCAAGTTTATCCACACCACACCACACCCTCTCCATCATCCCCAGCGTTATTACTAATCTTTTTCTTCGTAACCCAAATCTCAATCTTCCTTGTTTCATAACATTTCTTTAACAAAGAAAATCGATCTCCCTTATAAACCGCGAGGATAAGTTCATCACGATGATGGTTTTTCTGACAAGGAAGGAGACAAACGGGTTTGAAAACTTCCCTAGAGAAATCAAAGCTTCGGATGAAGTACTCAAAACGTGTCTCGAGTTTACGAGTAATCCAATAGAGATTTCCATTCAAGGACACTTTTGATTGTTTAATAAAGGGAGCTATTTGCCAGTCTTCTTCAGGCGTATCAATAGACTTCAACGCTTGAGATGCACACTCGTAGATCGCAAAAATCTGCTGGTCTTTACTGAGAGTATAAAAGAAGCCCAAGATCTTGTAAACCTTTTGAGGTCTACTATTATCATATCCTACGCTGACAACAATGAACTTATTATCCTTGGTCACAACCCATTTAACCTGTCTCAACCATGGATTCCAGAGCACTGTCCCATTCTTCCAACACCGATAGTTAAAAACCAAGAGATTATCGCATGTAGTGATGGTTGTGTAATTCATACGTGTATCCTGGCTAGGAATATTCTAGGAAGGTAGCTCATGCAGCTCTATCGTTGGATCGATGCTGTTGATATCGTGATTGATGATATCTATCGAATAAATCTTAGATTCGGTCAGGATGATGAATTGGGGACTGGAGTGATACATGTGGTTGTTGATGAATCTCTTGTCGGTGAAAAGAGAATTCCATTTTTTACAAACTCTTCTGAATCGAAGAAGAGATTGAGGTGAAAGACGTGCGAGTATTTCTTCCTCTAGCTCACACAGAAGCTTCACCGGCGCAGCCATAATTAGGTTTTCTGTTTATCAATTTTGGTTACAAAATTTATATTATAGCTCTGATAAAATAAGAGTATAAACAATATTTTATTTATTTTATGTCAGGAAAAGGAAAATATCTTTCGATGTGTTACGTCTTGCACAAGAAAAAGTGAAACGTCGCCTAGGTTATTGTCTCTCAAAGGCCAGGTGGGCTGGCTGCCCACGCCTTACATTGAACAACACTTAAATATAACTCTGTACTTTTATAATACAAATTTTTGTTAATAATCTTCTATTTTTATTTTCTTTCAAAATATATTTTGTTACTTATATTTCTATTTTGTTTGTGTCAGCAAGTTGAGTATTTCAAGGAATGCAAGAGCAAGCTCATAAAAGTTGCAGGAAGCAAACAATATTCGATCATAAAAAGGAGCAATCTATCTCTTGAGTGCGAATTTGTTCAAAACTACTATGTGAATTCTCTGCTTAACACTGTTAATAAGTACGGATCTTTCTTTATCAATCAAGGTAAACATTTTCCTAGGTTATCCTATGTTTTCAATTGCCAAAATACCATAAGAAAGAGGAGATCATTTATGATTGAATTCTGCAGCAAGTGTATGGGATTGGAGCAAGACAGAATGGTGTAACTTCTCTGCCTCCAACAGGATATTTTCCAGCGGCAAGAACTTCTTAGGTTTCGATGAAAAAGGTTCAAAGACTAAGCACAGATGCTCAAAATTTTAACAAGAAGCTAAACGCAGCTGCTTCAAAGCTTCAGAAGCAATACTCTGGTCTAAAGATTGTTGTCTTCCACATCTACAACCCACTCTATGATCTTGTTCAGAACCCTTCCAAATCCGGTAAGTCATAAAAATGGAACTGACAATAATAACATTTATTGTTGCTCACCTGCTTTAAGATGTATCCATGACACTAGGGATGTTGCGACATGCTTTTTTACCCGGTCTGACCTGAGCCCGTTTTGAGCCTGCCCTTGTTGAGCCTATTTTTAAAAAATACCCCGCATAACCCGATACCCGAACAGTGTAATCCGGAAAACAAAACCATAGGTTTTGGGTATACCCGCGGGTACCCGAGTTCATCTTCTTCTTTTTTTGGTAACAAGATTCACAGAAGCAACAAAGGAATGTTGTGGAACAGGATCAGTTGAGACAACTTCACTCTTATGTAATCCGAAATCGTTCGGGACATGCTCCAATGCTACTCAGTATGTGTTCTGCAATGAGATTCTTGCCAATAATCTAATTGGACAGGGCATCTCTCTCTCCTTGGTTGATTCTCTACGTATTTCTTTTTCAAAATCCGTTGTTTCTATCAAGATTTGAGTCATACATTTAATTATCTTTGTATTATGTATCAAAACAACACTATTTACCAAAAATGGTGAGAGGTGACACATCGAATAGAATAATGATGATGATATACACACTATCTATATCAAAAATCAGAAAGTATATATGAAGAATTTAGAGTTGATAACGGATAATCATTCTTCACAAAGTGGCAGCACGTTAAAGAAGAAGAAAGAACAAGAAAAATGTAAGTCGGTTCAATGCACAAATAGAATGTCAAGGTTTATGATGTAAAGGTTGAAGTGGGAATATTCGGAAGCAAAAAAACAAGTATTTCAAGACAACTTTAAGTAGTTATGATCAAGTCATGGGAGTGATGAGGAAGAAGAGAAGCTTGAAGAATTACAGTGTTTGTTTCAGTGCCGAAATTAAAACAGAGGCTGAAACCGACACAGATACATGAGAAGAAGGAATTAATCATTCAAGTTGGAGACACTAAAAATCAACTTGACGAAAATGAAGAATTCAAGAAAGTAAAGCATGAACTTGAAAAAACCAAGAAAAGTGTCAAGATGCTAAACAATATTGTGACATCAAAGCTTGATCATCTCTTAACCATGGGAAGAGTTGGGCATCAACACCAAGGTCTTCAATATAAAGGTAATGATTCATCATCTAAGACTCGGTTTGTTTCAGGTGGAAGATTATTGAGGACAATGGTATAAAACTTTTCTTTCCACATTGGTCCATTCCTTTGGGAGTATTAATTCAATCTTATATAGTTTTAATCAAACGGAAACTTAAACCTTCCCAAATCAATTTAGATTCTTAATAAACAAAATAATATAAAAAAAAGACAGGAAAAGGCCACAGAGAAAAGTAATAAAACTAGATTTGCAAGTTGCAATTCATTCAAGAGACAATTGCTTTTTAACATACATTTTCAAAACTCATAACACTTAAACTTATATTTTATCTTTTTTTCATTCTCTCTTACATTTTTACATAGTTCATATTTTATCAATACCATTTTTTCTTCTTTTCTTAGATCATACTTTTTTTTTTGGTTAATCTCTTTTTTTTATTCTTTCATTTTTCATCTTCTACTTTTGAATATGTTTTTTTTTTAATTTTTTATTTAAAATTATTTCCTTTTATCATTTTATTATTCTTTCACTTTTCATCCATATGGACAATGGGATCATTGTTAAGAAGATGACGAGACAAGTATTGTGTAAGCATATGTCTAAATATTTTTAAATAGACAATTTGAAATCTATGTGGTCACATCTATTAAAATCTTTTTATCCGTGTGTTTATAATATAATACTGGTTATAAGATAATTAACCAAAAAACTAATCAAAAAGATAAAAAAAATTATGTGTGTACAACTATGGACAACTAATTAGAAAATTGATAAAACCCTAAATGAGAAATCAAATAATTAAAGAGATCTTTGTCTATATATTCTTTGAATAGGTGTGTCCACACAAACATGACCAAATGGTCGAGAAAAAATGGTTGATTCACATCAAAATTGATAATGGATATCAATAGAATTGAATTGTGATTTTATTAATTATTTTGATATCAAATACGAAAAAAAATTATATTTAGTTTTTTTATATCAAATACGAAAAAAATTATATTTAGTTTGTAAAACATAAAACATATACAAAAGTAGAAGATGAAGAAGTGAGAGAATATAAAAAAGGAGAAAAAGAATATGTAATGAGATAGAGAGAGAATATGTTATTTAATCTCAACCATTCATAAGTAACTAAAACGAGTTGATCTAAGGGTTAAAAAGAAGGAAGAAAAATGGTTGAAAGATTAGTTGAGGGTAAAATGGTATTGATAAAATATGAACAGTGTAAAAATATAGGGGAGAATGAAAAAGACAAAATATAGGTTAAAGTGTTATGAGTTTTGAAAATGTAGGTTAAAAAACAATTGTCTCTTAATTGTTCCCAAAGTCATAAAGTTTATCGACACCACTTCCTCTTCCTCTCTATCAATAGTATTTTCTTTTGTCAAAAATCTCATTTGAAAAACTTTGAGAGATTCTCTCCACTTTTTTTAGAGACTCTTATAATTAAAAATTATCATTTATTATTTTATTAATACTTTTTTATATGAGAGACTATTGTGTTTGTGAGAGATTCTCCAATTAGATCTTCTATTTTTCAGTTTTGGTTACTAAATTATTAGGTCTTATAAGTTAAGAGAATATAAGCAGTATTTTATTTTCCGACTTCGCAAAAGAAAAAGACAATCTACATACGAAATGTCGGCTACTAAGAATGATAATCACGTCTTATTAATCCGGTTATGGTCTGTCATTGGTAAGGTGAAGAAAAAGAAAAACTAAGGCGTGTGAAGAACCTTCAATCTTTATAATACAAAAGCATAGTAAACTATTTTTGTAACTAGATTTTTAACCCGCGCATGCGCGGGCTATTGCAAATTTTATATACCATTTTTGGAAAAATTTGACAAAAATAAACAATTTAAACATATTCTTTTATTATTTTTTCATTTAAAAACGATAAATTAAACTGTAACGACATGCACTTTTCTAAAATTTTAAATTATCAAAACCCACCATGAAGAAATTATTTTCAAAGTAAGCATTTAAAGTAAGCATCACATGTTCAAGATCTAGTTTTGATTGATACTTCAAATCCTAAACTTGAATTATGTACATAATTTTTGTAATTATGTCAAGATAATGTGCTATTCTTCGTATATCTTTTGGCCTCATGGCTTCTCCTTCCTTCATCCTGTTGTACCCGTCTGTTTTATCTCCCTGTTTTTCTTTGCATTTGGTTAATAGTTTAAACCCTATGTCCCTATCCGAAAAATCCGAAATCCGAAAAATCCGATCCGATCTGATCCAAAAATCCGAATGCCCAGGCCTAGTATTTACAAATTATTCATATAAAAGAAAGTAATCCAATCATTCCAAATAGCATTTGGGTTACTTCTTTGTTTACTGACTCAAAATAAATTTGGGTATTATGTCACTATTATCACGTTGTAAACCCTTCTACCCACATTGCATAATTGTAATGCATTGACTTATGTCTGTTCCACGAGTCTTTTCTCTTTAATAAATTTTTACAATGCTTACAACATTTTGCTACATATTATTTAAAGTATAAAGTGTCTTCTTAATTAATTTCTGTTTCGTGATGGACTGGACAGCCTTACATCCTTCTACTCGGTCAAGAGAAGAGTTTAGGTGAGGAGTTTGTTTTATCCATGTCTTCTAGCCATAAATATTTACATGTCAAAATTTATTTTAAGAATATGATGAATATTGATCTATGAAACCTACGAATAATAGGTGTGCCTCGTTGTGGCAACTTGTTTCTCTCACTAATTATACAAATTGATGTCACTTTTCACCCGATTGTAAGCGCTTTCATCCAAGAGGCGTGTTTCAATATTCCTATGTCTCTCACATCAGATCTCTAATTTTCCAACTAATTAAAAACTCGTAGCGCTAGGCGTGATACTATGACGTTTCATACTTCTTTAACCTTCATTTATTCGTTCTTTACATGTCAAACCTCTGTAACATCACTGTCGATGGCAATTCCGCCTGGGTCAAATTCGATGCTATTCAAAGAGGTTTACTAATAACATGACAGAGATTCTGAACTTGACATTGATTACATCACCAACGCCAAAATCCTTGCCATTAATGGACGTATTCTCGATCGGAAATGTTTTCCATGGAATTGATTATCAGCATCGATTCTCTTATCCACGATTGTACTTGTCTACCACTGAATAGAATGGTAAAAATAAATATTAGGTTGTGTCGAGAGAGATGGAGGAACTTTATTTAAATGAATTTCCAATAATCACTTACATTTGTTTTCTACAGGTGGGAAGAAGAATTTTAAAACCCAGAAAATATGTATAGATTGAAAAGGAACTATATGGCCAAAAGAGACGACGAAAGGGTTTGTAACCTTTTGTATACTTACTTTTGTAATGTACATTGTGGTGCCGTATCCTTTACGCACCAGAATATACTCTGTTTCCGTCTCTCTAGCCATAGATTCCGTTGGATGGAGAAGCGGCGGTCACGACTACAATAGCATTTCTTATATTCATGTTTTATGTAGAATGAGTTTTCTAAAATTGGAGAAAGGATTTCATAGCCCAGAACAGGTGCAACGGTTGGAGAAGAAGTTTATAGAGAAGAAATTAATTGGTAATCTTTTCTTTAAAAATAAAAGGGAGGACACGTGTCACTCAAAGAAGTGAAAGAAACCCATCTTTTATAATATAGTATAATATAAAAGTTTTTGTGAAGCAACCTTCGATTTTTATTTTCTTTAAAAATTATATTTTGTACCTATTTTCTATTAAGGCATGTGAAGAATCATGATTTCATGAGTTAAAACTTCATGTGGAGATTTTTTAAGACTATCATATTTATTTGTCAGAATATGGTTGAAAATTGTTCGGAAACCTTCCCACCACCGTGATTAGTTGGGAATGGTAATCGGGAACTCAAATGTTTTGTAGAATTAGTGATTTGAATATTTGCCTTGTTTAGAAGAATGTGTCGTTGGGCTCTGAGCCTCTCATGGTTGATAAGAACATTTGTCTCAAAGTGAAGATAACGCACATAAAACATATTCATAGCTTCAGAAGGCAAATATTCAATGTTCGTTGGGCATTGGTGATTGTTACGTTGAGAGGGGTTTTCCTTGAGATCTTTGTTGGAGTTTTATTTAATTTATATGATTAAATTAAATTAAAGTTATAGAAGAAAAATGTGACAGTTGAAAAACACAACGAAAAGACACTTTTATGATCGGTTGTGAAAAGACAGAGGATTATATAATCAATGAAGGGTTTTTCAGATTTTCTTCTTCTCCAAAACGATTTCTAAGAATCTCAAAGTAGAGTTTGCTAATATCTTTGCACCGTGTGAGTATAATATGTAGAGATCAATAGTTGTATCATGCAAGATAGATCATGTCCATAAAATCTACGTACATTACCATAAGGACGAAATTCTATCTTAGGAGATTGATTATTCCAAACCTCTATCAATCAATACTAAATTTGAACAAACAAGAAAAAGTAAGAAATAAGAAATCACCAAGTTAGTCTTTTTGAGTTTATAACAATTGTATTCTATTTGAAAAACAAACATATTTATTTATTTTTGATTGATTTGCATCTATAATTTCAACAACAATCTTTGCCGCTGTGAAAAGCACAGATCGAATATGAAGACAAACGTGATTAAGGGAGAGTTTGATTTATTATTGGTTTCCTGATCAACTGCCTCTGATCATGATCTTGTTGTATTTAAACCTGTGTAGAAGTTAAATTCTAGCTTGTATTATTTCTTTCGAATTTTTTTAAAAAAATTCTAACTTGTATTCGTGTTTTCTAAAGAAATCTAAAAAACTGTTTTTGCAGGCTTGCAACCAAGGATTAGTGATCGGTTTAAGAGAAAGTTAAACTGTAGTGTCGTCTATTTATTGCTCACATTTATATGCATTTAATTCTCGCATCTTCAAGCTTGCAGAGGTTTTCTCAAGGGATGGTATGTCTTTCTTGTCTAGCTGTCGAGACTTGGTGATCTGCAACCATAGGTCATTGATGACTTGAACAACATCCAGGCAGACATGTGTCTCATGATCCATGATGAATTGAGAAAATGTTTATTGTATTTAATGTCCAAAACAACAATAATAAAATTTTCATATCTAATTAGGGTTCATATTTTAAATATTAAATGAAGCTTTAAACTCTTTTTCCCCTGCTTCCATGCCAAATGGATCAAAAAGCCTTATGGTTAATGAGTCGTGTCTGCGCTTGTGGTTATAGGTTTCTTTAAATCTCTATGAAGGTTTGGTTATTTATTGTCATAACAAGTATGAATGTTATATTTTTATCAATTCCTAATAAAAGCAAAAAAAAAAAAAAAACAGGAAAAGACCAAAAACAAAGTAATAAAATTAGACTTGCAATTCACTCAATCTATTCTAACCTGTTAGTAAAGGAACCGAGATCAAATTGGAAGTATAAACACAGTGACACAGTTCCCAGAATCTATGTGAATCTTCTTGCACTGATCTCCCCTCATAATATAGATGCAAGCCACTTGAGTTCGATGGCCGCCATAACACATGAATAGGGTCTTGTCATAGATGAAGTAACTAATGTGATCAAACTTATCATTAAGATTTTGAAAGTTAGTTATTAATTGACAAAGTCATCAAGTTTATCCACACCACGCCCTCTCCATCATCCTCATTGTTATTATTAATCTTCTTCTTCGTTACCCAAATCCCAATCTTTTTTGTCATACAACATGGCCTCAACAAAGAAAATCGATCTCCCTTATAAACCGCGAGGATAATTTCATCACAAGAATGGTTCTTCCGACATGGAAGGAGACAAAAGGGTTTGAAATTGTCCCTAGAAAAATCAAAGCTTCGGATGAAGTACTCACCAGTCTCGAGATTACGAGTAATCTAATAGAGATTTCCATTCAAGGACACAATTGATCATTTAGCTGTTTCAGTTAAGAACCAGTCTTCTTCAGGTGTATCAATAATACACTTGAACACACTCATAGATTGCAATATCTCCCTGGAGTTGACCGAAACAAAGAAACTGGCCCAAGATCTTGTAAACCTTTTCGGGTCTACTATTATTGTATCATAAGCCGAAAACATTGAATGCTTCATCCTTGTCCTCGATCCATTTAACCTGTCTCAACCATGGATTCCAGAGCGCTCCCATTCCCCCAAAACCAATAGTTATAAAACAAGAGTTCATTGCATGTAGTGATGGTTGTGTACATATGCATATTCAGGTTAGGAATATCCGATGAGGGTAGCTCATGCAGCTCTATCATTGAATCGATGCTGTTGAAATCTTGATTGATGATATCTATGGAATAAATCTTAGAATCGGTCAGGATGATGAATTAGGGACGGGAGAGAGACAAGTGGTTGTTGATGAATCTCTTGTCGTTGAAAAGAGAGTTCCATTTCTTACAAATGGTTCTGAATCGAATAAGAGAATGAGGTGGAAGACGTGAGAGTATTTCTTCCTCTAACTCCCAAGGAAGCCTCACCTGCGTAGCTTTTATAAATAGGTCTTCTGTTTTTAACATAGCTTTTATAAATATTGATTGTGAGGATTTTTCACTACTTCATTTAAATAATAGATAAGTTTAGAAACAAGTAAGCCTTTATCTCTCTCTTTTTTCTTTTCTTTTTGGGTAGTGAGTGATATTCTACGGATTTTACAAAAAAAATATAAAAAATAAAAATAAATAACTTATCCAGAATGCATTTCTTAAACTAACTTAATTAATTATCAATTGATTTTTTTGTTTAATATTAATTTTAAATCGAATAGAACATCCTAGTTTCAAGATCGCTTGACTTGGAGGGGGTTTTTTATTTATTTATAAAATATGAATTTCTATTACCAAAAAGAACATTGTAAATTACAAAAATTTTAAGGAAGCTCCAAAAAAAGATTCGTATGACAGTTCGATTTTTGTCTTTGGAAGGAGGAGATTAGTTATGTGAACACCGGTTAACATTAATTTTTATAAAACTAATGAGTAGTGTGTACAGTAAAACCTCTATAAATTGATAATGTTGGAACCATGATATTTTATTAATTTATAGTATAAAATAATATTTATTAATTTAAAGAGAGTTTTGTTAAAAATTAAAAATCTATAAATTAAAACAATTTTATCTAAATAAAATTAATGTTTTGGATATTATAAATTTTAATAATTTTGGACTTAAAAGTTTAAAATTTAAAAGAAAAAAATATATTTTGATAATAAACGATTAACATAAATTCAAAATTATAATTATTAACCTCAATTATTGTATTTAAACAGTTTATACGACTATTAAAATAAAAATTATACATATTTAGAATTTAAAAATTTATGAAAAAGTTAGTTTATTTTTATGACAAATTTATAGACAATATAACAATAAGATAATTTATTACACAACAAAATATTTTCTTATATAAGAAAAGGTATTGATGACTTTCTAACAGAAATTCATTAAAACAAACTACTAAAAGCATATATTTATATATATGGTATTGATGGTTCCATGACATCACTTTGATTACATGCCCGAGTCTTATTAGCTCATTATATTCCACATTTTACATCAGTTACATCAGTTATTTTCATGTATAAAATATATTTTTTTAGTAAAATGGGCACAACTATGTTTTTATTACAAAGATTACCATTTTCTTGTATCGATTTCTTTCATGTCATTTTACTGATGCACAATAACTTTTCTTGTAGAGCTACTAAAAACTGACACGTATCTCTTAAAATTTTGATATTTGTTTTTTATTTTATTTTTTCTTCTCCAATTTTTTTTTAAATTCAATTATTTGTTTTTGTTCTCTAATAAAAATCACACGTTAAATTAGACAAACAATATAGGTACATCAATTTTAATTGTTCTTTGAACTCTATAACATATTTGGATACATATTTATACATTTTTCTCTTATATAAAATGAATAATTCATATCACATTCTTTGTTTTGAATATATATATATATATCATTATATAACCTCAATATGATTAGAAGTATTGAGGTTATGATATAAGAAGTATCATTATATAACCTCAATCATAACGTTATGATGATTAGTTCCATTTTAACTCTATCACTAACACCATCCACATGGCTCTGATACCATATGGAGAGGATCGTGGATACACTCAATTAATCTTTTCACAACCCCGTTACAATGTATTGAGGGAACCGTGTCTTAGAGTGAAGTAAGATTAGTTGGTTGTATACCCCAACTTCCTATTGAGGTTATTATATATATATATATATATAACCCCAACTTCCTATATATATATATATATATTAGAAGGATTAGACATAGTAAATTATAGTTGATGTAGGTGGTAATCGTTTTTTCATAGTAAATTATAGTAATTTGCAATTTTTCCCATCTTAATATAAAATCTTCTCATTCAAAGATATTTTAAAAATCAAAAATAAATTAGTTCACCATGCCACTATTGAATATTTTACTTCAAAATAATATTTCAAATAATATTCCATATATATATATATTTTTTTCTCTCTTATAAAATGAATAATTCATATCACATTCTTTTTTAAAATATATATAAGAAGGACTAGGCATAATAAATTATAGTTGATGGAGGTGGTAATCGGTTTTTTATAGTAACATATAGTAATTTGCAATTTCTTACCATCCTAATATAAAATCTTCTCATTCAAAGATATTAAAAAATCAAAGATAATTTGTTCACCATACCACTATTGAATATTTTACTTTATAATAATATTTCAAATAATATTCCATATATATATATATATATTTCTCTCATATAAAATAAATAATTGTTATCACATTCTTTTTTTTAATATATATATATATAAGAAGAACTAGGCTTAGTAAATTATAGTTGATGTAGGTGGTAATCATTTTTCATAGTAAATTATAGTAATTTACAGTTCTTCACCATTCTAATATAAAATCTTTCCATTCAAAGATATTAAAAAAAATCAAAGATAAGTTAGTTCACCATGCACCTATTGAAATTTTACTTAAAACTAATATTTCAAATAATATTCCACACATATAAAATAATAGTTAATTTGTATTTAGTTATCTTAATTATATTTTATCTAAAACTAATTAGAACAATTGTTTTCTAATAAAATTACCACTACTATTTGACTTGGTGTGCAAAACTTGTACCTACTTAATTAATTAATCAAAAATTCTTACAAATTAACTCTCTTAACTTATTTATTTTTAAAAAGTAAATTCCATCAGTTCGCATCCTATAAATATTAATTCTCTTATCATATCTCAAAATTGAAATTTTAGTATATGTTTTTATTTTCTTGCAAGAGTTGAAAAATCAATTGAGGCAAAATGATGGTAAGAGTTTGATTCTAAATTTTTATTTTACATTACAATACTTTTTAATTTTTATATGATTATAATGCATTACATATATTTCTTTTATATTTATTTTACATAAGTTATTTTTGAATCATTATATATAATAGAGATTTTTAATGCATTTTTCTTGGTCGTTATGAGCGAGGATAAGATAATAAACTATCACCAACAATTTGTTCTTGCAAGTGGAGTGGTGGATTTTCCGGTAGAAATTCCACCGGGAATCCCCACTGAAGCCACATTCATCCTTATTTCTCTTCCTCCAGGCTTTGTCAAACAAAGAAAACGTAAAGTTGGGTCAAACCAATCAGTACATTTCATTGAAATGTAATTTAATGAAAAAAATAATATTAAAAAATTACCAGTTGTAGAGGGCGACAATTACTCCGCCGGTCTTCCTCGATCAAGGTCCATTGATAACGATCTTTGAATTTTATAACATTTTCATACAAGAAAATATCAGTTGTGTGCGGTGGTGAAGGGCCTGGTTTGGCTGTCGATAGTAGTAACTGTTGTAGAGCATGAGAGTCGTAAATTTCCATTAGGTCCACTCGTGTAAGCCATTGGTCTACAGATCTTTCGAGAATCTCTCCGAGTTCTCAATTAGTGTTAATGTCCTGAAAGTTCTGCATGATCGGTTGAACAGAGCGGGAGATTTTTGAAGAGAAATCAACGTTGGAAAGGTTTAAATGGAATCGCAAGAAAAAAAAAGTCGGCGGATGATAAACTTATTGGAGAAAGATGAACAAGATTGTTTTAAGGTCGGCGTGTTTTGGGCAAGGGCATTGGCTTGGGCTTGGGCTTTTTGAACATAATAACTAAAAAATGTCACATATTCATATGAAGCTGTTGCATCTATGTCTAATGGACCTTTCAAGCAATCTGATGAAACCAGTTCCAAAATTGATCATTTTCAAACTAGTAAAAATTTCAGTCATTTAGCTAAATTCGAAAATTTGTTGAAGTTTATCGATCTCTCAAGTGTATCACAGGAGCTTGCTTCCCTTCTTTCAAGTTCTTCTCTTCCCACGTTTGGTTTTTGTGGAGATTCATTAATGGGTTTGATCAAGCTTTGATTTTGTTACCAACAATTGTTTTGGCCCATCTTCACTCCAATATTTATCAGGGAAAAGAGACAGCAATGGACCATTTTTGATTGACAAGGGGGGCATCTTTCTCTCCTTATCCATATGAAATATAGTTGATAAAATATGAAATATAGTTGATAAAATATGAATTTCTAATACCAACAAGGACATTGTTAATTACAAAAGTTTTAAGGAAGCTCAAAAAAAAGATTCGTATGACAGTTCGATTTTTGTCTTTGGAAGGAGGAGTTATGTTAACACCCATTAACATTAACTTCGTGTACTATATATATATATATAGTGTTCTTTTAGTGAATATAGTTGATAGTTTCCGCTTACCAATATAAAAAGATGTTGAATTGTTTTGCCAAGCCACCCCAGTGAATATAAAACATAATTAACTCCTATTATTCCGTTAGAAAATCGTTGTAGAATTAGTTTTCGGTTGACAAAAAAGTACAGTATATTTTCTCTTTTAAAACATAAGAATGATATAGTTAAAAAAGAGTATCACAACTCTCATTGATCCAATATATTTCACTATTTTCAGGAATATTAATCAAAGGTGACGTAAATAAGTAAAGATCGAGTGTGGTGTGCAAGCGATAAATGCATATATATATATATATATAAATAAGTGGGAGCAAATGGTTTCCCTGTCATGTTCCATTCAATCTACCATATTGGAACCAATCTATGCTTGAGTGTTTCGAACAAAACCTGAATTTGGTTCCAACTTCCAAGACATCTCACTTTGATTACATGACCGAGTCTTATTAGCTCATCATATTTCACATTTTACATCAGTTCTTTTCAATTTTCATGTATAAAATACACATGCACTTATGTGTATAAATACATCAAGCTATAACTAGAGAAGTTCTGACCTGAGTTTGTAGTATATATATCGGTTTGTCTTGGTCTAATCGTCAAGTCATAATCAAACTTTAAATATCGAAAGTGTGAATGTGAAAATTATCGATGATTGCTTCACAATTCATATATCGAAATGTTTTATGTAGTTTAATTTTTTTTTTTTGATTTTTTAAATTTCTACAAGGGAATTTTTTTGCCGAGACATAAATTCTTCTTCAGCAAAAAAAAAAAATTCTCTATTTCTCACTTAAATCGTGATCATCAACAGATTCGATTTCTCGTCCTGAAAATCATGTTCCAAAATTCGTTTGGGTTGTTTGATTCTATAACGCATTTTAGGTATACTAGTTCTTCAAATTATACGTAATAAGTTCTTCCGAAAGGTGTCATTAAATTATTTTTTCATTAATTTGCATTATTTATTTTTAAGGTAATAAGTAATAACTGAATATTTTTAAGGTTAACTATAAGTCAATGTTTCCAAATTTGTTTTAAAATTTACAGCTCAACATAAAATATACCGACCAACTTTGCGGCAAATCATCAACATAATCAAATCATATTAATGAAAATGTAATTATTGGCAAGGAATAAAAATGAATGGGGTCCACAACATACATGGAATAAAAACCAGTCAGTGTCAAAGTTGTTTGATCACAATCTCTTCTTCCTTCTTCATCTTCTTCATCTTCTTCTCTCTTTCTCCAAGTTTAACCTCAAAACCACAATGACCTCCTCAATTATGAAAACCCTCCAGATTCGTAAACCCACTTCTCTCCCTGTCTCTTCCACCGCCGCAGATGAGCCAGGTCTTCTCCGCCGTCGTCTCTCTTCTCTCTCCCTGAATCTCACCCGTAATCAGCCTTCCACCGTCTCTAGATCCAAGTCAGTCTCCGACATGGGAGAGCAAGGAGGTAGCTCCGTTAAAGAATGGTGGGAATGGAGTTGGTCATGGATTCTCTTAAGGAAGTTACCAATCTTTGAGGTTAACAAGAACGAATCCAAATCCTCTATGGGAAGCTTCATTCATGTCTTTATCAAGCTCCGATCTGAGATCCGCCGTCTCCTCCGTCCTTCTTCTGACTCTCTTCCTTTGTCGTGTAAACACGGACAACGATGACGTGGCAATCTTCCTCATGAGCTCTCTGTCACTCGTTGGAGATTTTAAGATTTTTGTCTATGTGGTTCTAGCTACGTACTTTTATTCTTATAAGAAATTTATAAATCTCTTCTTTATTTAGTTCCTTCATTAAAATGTATAATTTGCTTGAAGTTATTTGCTGTTATTTCTTGATTTTCGTCATTCTTTAACTTTTCTTGTAAAAATGTGTAATTATATTTCATTTGTTTTAGATGTTGTTCTTTATAGTAAAAATGATGCAATTAATTAAATAGAGAGCCGATGTTTATTATTTATTTATTACATGCCAATTACTTAGGCTGGTGATGATGAAGAAAAGAAGATGATTTAAAACATTTGAGATCTCAATTAAAAGTCAAAGTATTCGAGCTGAGAAGATTTTTCAAATTCTCTTTTTACTTTTCTTTTTTTGTCTTTGCGTGAAAATAGGCAGATGTAGCTTTTGATGTGTTGCGTCTTACCAAAAACAAAAGGTATCTCCGAAACGTCGGCTACAATTAAAGGTGGCCATTAGCTTTTTGTGGTCGGTGGGAACGGGAAAAATCACATGGGTGGCGGATTGTGTTATTAGAGTTAACTCAAACGACACATTCTTTTTTTGTTTTCAATGAAAATTTTAAAACAAACACAAACTTAGCTTTGTAAATTCTTTTTCGATTAACAAGAAGTTCGAAGCTAAAACAATAATATCTTCAGACCAGGAACCAAAACATATGGTTAAAAGTCAACTATTAATTTTAGATGGCTAAGAGTAGTGTTGTTATAGTTTCCTTATATTTATTTCTAAAATACATTCAAATATTAATTATGCAAAAAAAATGTATTAAAAATAAAAATAACTTCTCTTTTTTTTTGTGTGATAAAGTTATAAAACAAAAAAAAACGAATTTGACATATTAATATAATTTGATTCAAACATAAAACATGATGAATGATTTGTCTCGATTTTTTTTTTATAAACATAGCTTTTTATTCATGTTTTAGTTTTAATAATTTCGTTTTTGTAATTCTTAATTATGAATAAATTTTATTAATTCCAGTAGAAGAAAGTGGAGGTAATTAATAAGAGAACAAAATATTTGACATGGATCAGGATACTAGATTTTGAGTAGTCCCGTCAAGTCGTCATGGACATAGAACATTAGGTGGCCAACTACAATTTGCTTTCGTGACAAATTTGACCCGACTAAATTTCTCCAAATAGATGTCACTTCTATAGGGAAAGCATGCTTGCTAGGTGTATTTGAAGTGAATGTTTTTTTCCATACACATACATTATATTTGATGTGGAGCATTCTGATAACTGTAAGGACGGTAAGTTGATTGGAGATCTAAAGGCCAAAGCTCCCATGACCCAAAGAATGAGAGTTACTTGCATGTCGATGTTGTTCAGGGAATATTACTTGTCGCAGTTTGGTTGGTGACCCAGAAATCACTCCCAATAAATGATTTCCACATTACCATAGAAGAAGGTTTAATGATTTTACGCAACTCTTTGTAAATGTAAACTTGTTTAATTTAGAAAAAACGGTTGACTAGTGAAATTGCAGAACATATTCACTAAAAATATACATAATAAAATGACAACAATCGTTAAACAAAGTCTTAATTTATTTAGAAACATCAGAGTTAAAAAAAAAAAAAAAGTTCTCGTTAAACTCGGAGAATAACAAAATGATCAAAATATCAACATGAATCCAATCTATTTCACCATTTTCGTAAACTAATAAAAGGTGACAAAATAACTCAATGCATGTGCTGTGAAGAGTATATATTATACATAGGTATAAATAAGTGGGAGCACATGGTTTCCCTGTCATGTTCCAATCTACCATATTGGGACTAATATATGATTGATTGTTTCGAACAACCTTAGTTTGGTTCCAAGACATCACTTTGATTACATGATTGAAACTTATTAGCTAGCTCATCATAGTCCACATTTTCATCATTTATTCCTCTTTTCTTATACTATAAAGATACATATACTCATGTGTTTATATATGTATTTTATGTATTTGGATGTAACTAGAGAACTAGGTGGACACAAACTTGTAGCATAGAGTTATGTAAGTGTCTTCAAATTCGAAAACACTTTGTACACTAATGGAAGATTGATCTTTCAAAAACCCAAAAAAGGGTCAAAGCTTTCAACGATGGAGATGAAACAAAGCTCACCAAACTTTAACAATTGTTACAAACAAACAAACAAAACAGAGAGATAATGGAAATAGTACTCACAAGTCACAGCTACTGATGAAACAGAACGAATACACTTCTTTTTTTTGTTCATCCACCATTTTTTAATCATACAGTAGTTTTTAACAAGTTAAACTGATCAAACCTTCAAAGATCCCGCTGGCTCGCTGCAGCTAATGAATCTGGTTTCTTTTCCTCCTTCTCTGTCATTGAATACTCCAAATGTTGATTCCATGTAAACATCTGCAGCCTCACCAAACAAACGGTTATAAAACGACATGTGAATGTGTCTACGCATCTCTCATGCTGATGTTTACGCTATTTCTCATTGTTCTTCTCCCGACACCCACATTTCCCTTTTGCATCATCGCAACAAATTCTCCATAGTCAATCCTTCCATCCTATAACCAACAAAATCGGAACTTTAACAGGCAATACCAATAGTGAAAATGTGAACATGTCAAGAGGCAAAACAAGCTTACATTGTCTTGATCAACTTCTTTGATTACATCTTCAAGAAAAACATCGGTCATTCCATGTTCAACGCAAGATTGTTGTAGCTCATCAATGGTGATGTAACCACTTCCATCTTTATCAAAGTACTGAAACGCAGAGACAAGATGCTCTTCTCTATCTAGTTTATTCAAATGGATCGTTGCTGCAATAAACTCACTGTAATCTATTGTACCACTGTTGTCCACATCAGCCTAAGATACAACAATACAGAATATGGTTAATTGTCATCTATATAGCTTAAATGAAATAGTTAGTATATACTTTCTCAAGAGGATGCATTTTTTTACCGCTTCCATAAGATCTTGAATCTCGGTGTCTTTTAAGGTTGAACCATATCTTCTCAAGCCAGCTTTGAGTTCATCAAAAGTGATTGCACCACTGTTATCAGTATCCATTGCCTCAAACATTGCTCGTAAACCCGCAATCTCTTCTTCTGAGAGACTCTCAGCTATCACCTGATCATTCCATAATAACTAGTAATGAGTAAACTTATCTCAAATGAGAAGACAATAGAAGATATCAGAGTAGAAATACAAACTTACCTTTAAAGCCATTTTCTTTAACTTATTCATTGCAGAAAACTGTTTGAGACGAGACAAAACAGCTGGATCAAGTGCTCTATCTGGTGCAACTCCGTTCTCACAGATCCATGGATGACCTGAAAAAAAACAAAAGATACAAAAGATTTAGTCTGGTTGCCAAATGTAACCATTTATGTAAGTGTAAGTGATTACGTACGCAAGACTTCATGAGCAGTCAAGCGATCAGAAGGACTGGAGCATAACATCTTCCGGATTAGATCTTTAGCGCTTTCAGATATGACGGGCCACGGGTCTGACTCAAAGTCGATATATCCCTTCAACACAGCATCAAATATTCCTTGTTGTGTTTCTGATTCCAAAAAAAAAAAAACCAAACTTTAGAAAATCTTTTCTATGGCACTAAGAGAACGCATTTAAGTCGCGCATACCTGCCCAAAAAGGCGGGACACCGCTTAGTAAAATATAGAGTATAACACCAGCAGTCCACACATCAGCTTCTGGACCATAATGTTTGAGAAGAACCTCAGGAGCTACATAATATGGACTTCCAACAACATCCTTGAATATTTGGCCTGACACATTATGCAAAGTTGCAACATTTGTAAATAGAAACCATAGTAACATATATATGCACAAAGCTTGCAAACAAAGCAAAACTAGATTCTTTATCTAAGATAAACCTATCAGACACTAAACAAGAAACCACATTACCTGGTTTGAAGAAGACAGAGAGTCCAAAATCAATAGCCTTAAGAGAGAAATCATCATCCTTATTAACCAACAAGAAATTCTCAGGCTTTAAGTCTCTATGCATAACACCAAGAGAATGACACGCTTCAACAACTCCAACAATGATCTTAGTCAACTCAGCAGCTTTCCTCTCACTGTAATGCCCTCTTTGAATAATCCTATCAAACAACTCACCACCAGCGCAAAGCTCCATCACAATATGAACATATAAAGGATCCTCATAAGCTCCTTTAATAGTAACAATGTTCTTATGACCAGCTAAATGATGCATTATCTGAATCTCTCTTCTAACATCTTCAACATCTTCTTTAGATATTAGTTTCCTCTTAGATATAGATTTACAAGCATAGTCAACACCTGTAGCAACCTCAGTACATAGATACGTTGTCCCAAATTGTCCTTGTCCTAACTTACGACTCAAAGTATAAAGATCACGAATGTTTGGAGTTTTGTGACCGAGAACATAGTATGCTTGATTGTCCATACGTCGCATAACAGGTTCCTTTACAGGAATCACAAGAACAGAATTGTTCTGTTTCTGATCTTCTTTGGGGAAATCTTGTTCTGTTGTCGGAGAATGAACAGAGGAAACGTTTGTTGTTGAGGTTTTGGAATTCTCCTCGGGCCTACTATTACTGCCCTCGTAGATTTTGTCCTTAAAAGAACCACGACATGAATTGCCCATGAAACAACTCTCTCTGTTTTTTCACTTTCTTCTTCTCCTCATCCAACGAAACTGTTGACAAAACCCCAAAATTAAACCAAATCAGATCAGAAAATTATAAAGTTTTGTAATTTAATCAAGAAAAAGACAAGATTTCTTGAAAAAGTCGTATTCTTTTAGATTATTGAGGAGAAATTTTCATTAAATGTTCATCGATCATTTATCAAGATCCCAAAAAAGAATCAAACACAATAATAAATGAGGAATCTGTAATAATAGAATACATGAACAAAAAAAAAACAGAGGATCTTGTAGTACCGGAATAGCAGAACACCGAGGAGACGACGATGAAATGGATTAGGATTAAGAATTTAAGATTAAGAAATCTGATTAATATTTCTGGGAAATGAAGAAGAAAAGAAAAAAAAAAAACTCAAAAAAGATAAATATTCGTTTGATAAGTTTTAAGTCAATAACAAAAGAAAAACTGGTTTCTTTCAATCACTTATTTTAAAAATATAAATATGTGTGTTGCTGTTTCTGGTTGGGTAATTGGATTCGTTGAATCATCAAGAGTGTAAAGATTTATTCTTTTTGAGGATTTTGTTATTGACGAAGGAAAGAGAATGGTGCAAAGAGAAAGGTCTTAGTGCTCAACACCCTTACGCGGTTTCGTCTCACCTTCTTCATTTCGTTAATTGCTCATTTAATTATTAGCTTAATCATCTCCTTAACTTTTGTAATGATAATTGCAAGTAGGGGGGGAGTAAAATTGTAATTTTCTATGATTAGTTTTGGATAACTTATTTTTAAGTGAAATGTGATTATAAACCAAACGTTATAGCTTTTTAGAGTTGGATGTGCTTATTATGCCCAACTTAGCTAACTAGAAAATATATTTATTATTAGATGCGTATAGTTATGAGTTAATTTATGGTTATGATACGAAACAGTTGACTTTTTTTATATTGACTTTTCTTATTAGTTCGTCAAGATTGTACATTTTTTTTTTGAATAAACACTGGTTTGTTTGTGTTTCAAGATTCAACAACAGTTGTAATTCAAGTTTTAGCACCGGAAACATCAAACATGTTTTAGAAAACTAGTAGTGAATCCATGAAATTGCAAAGTTTAACCAAAACAAAAAAAAAATATTATTATTAATTTAGTCAAATATATAAATTTTCTTACAAGAACTAAGGCGAGAGAGACATGTCATTGTCGGTTAGTGGTTAAGATCGCAGACTAGAATGGTCTCGCACGTGGTACACATTTAGTTTTGGACTTATGGTTCTCTTTTTCTATTATTTTTAAAGTCTTTTGTTTTCTTTTTTCTTTGAGAAAACAAAACGGTTTTGCCGATAAGAAGCTAGATATATTTTTAAATCTACATTTCCGAGTGTTCCTTTATAAGATTTTATACATATATGTATGTGTTGAGTTGTGGATTATAATCTTTTGGATTTGCTATATGATCGGACAACATGCTGTTCTTAACATTAAGTGTATAGAGGGATTGGAAAGGAGTGATAAATTATCTTCCCTATAAATTTAAAAGGTGTAGAAACTCCTAATTTAGTTAGGGATTTTTTTAAAAATATATTTTTTTACAATTTTATTGTCAAAAAGGATTCCTATGTTCTAATTTCACACCATATTGTCAATTTTCACAATAAAATTGTGAAAGAGCCCATTACAAAAATTATCCTAGTATTTTTTGTCTTTTTTTTTGATAAAAAGCTTTCAAGTTTTGACCCATTTAGTTATAGTAAAATCCCTAACACTGAATCACTAAAAATCGTGTATATATATATTTTTTTGGTTGTAAAATAGTTTTCTGAAGATTGAATTTAATATCCAATTTCTAGAAATATGATGATGTAGTTGACGCCAATAAAAAAAAAGATGATGTAATTATTTGTCTTTATAAAGTCACAATGATTTTCTTAGGCAATAAAAATTAATACGCAATACTCTAAAACAAAAATATATATTTGTTGATTTGATTTGAATCTCATCATAGTGATTCAGTGATAATAGGGCTGAATTATATTTACATTAATAGTTTTGTTCTCTTTTCGCCTTCATTATATTCTGAACATTTTTTTTAGCTTATGAAATAATATCATTGTCTTTTCTTAATACATAAGCCAACTAGTAGATTCAAAACTTTCTTTAAATCTTTCCAATTGGAATGAGGAGCACAAGACTCCAAATGTCATAGTTCTCATGAGTTGTGATGGAGATATTTAGAGAATCTAAAAGATCTGAAAGCTGCCGGTTATGAAACATGCATCATATATGCTGCTGGAAGTTGTATATCAAAGGGAGTTAAGAGTGCAAACATGTACATGTTGAAATGGGTTCAAGAAATCTTAAGAAAGCAAATCTGGTAGATCCCCAAAAGTATGGTCTACCATACTATGGAAACGAGGTGAATTTCAGGGTTTCAACCCCCTTGATAGTGATACTTCTCCATCCATTGGAGCAGTCTGTAGTTGTAGCTTTTCGTTTTGATCTCCGATATTTAATATAATATAAAATATATTGTGTACATAGTAATATATTTATCCGACGAATGATGGACAAATTATTATGGATAATTTATTTGGTAACATGATATATATTGTGATAAACTGATAAACATAGTTACAATGTTAACAAATTAATTATTGATAAAAACTGTAAATTTTATGTACGGTGATGAAACAAGATACTCATATGATTACCAGACCGACAATTACGCATGTGGTTATATCACGTTGAATAAAAACTTAGATGTTAATCCATATATATCACATGATATAATATTTTTATCATGTTAACAAAATAATTAAGCGTTAAAATTAGAGCTAATGATAGTTTAAATATTTTGATCGTTAAACAATTACTTACCATGTTAACATTGTGATAGATATATTTTGGTCCTAAAATTAATGTTAAGAGAGAGAGAACTAATTAAAAAAAAAAAGATAAAACTACCAAATTTAGACCCCTTCAAATTTTAATTTTGACCCCTTAAAAAATCATTACCAAAAATTTATTTTTCTATTTTTCAAATGTCATCCTTTGTAACTTCCCTAACTACAAAAGGTAGTATTATTTGAAAACATGATCATTACTACTTGCTACTACAATGCAATTAATTTTAATTTAGGAAATATCTTAAGAAGAACATTTAACTTTTATGTACTATAATAAACCTTGAATTTTAGATATGCACAAAATTATCTCAACACTAAAAAAATCTGAAAAGCTACTCAAATAATTAATCAAAACTGATTGTAGTTTATGGAACTTTCTCTTTGTTTTATTCAAATGCATTAATTAGAGCTGCCATAAAATAATCCAATCTTTTATTAATAACAAACTCCAAAAAGAAGAGACAAAAATTATGAAGACATCACAAATTAACTAGCTGTGGAGTAAACACTTTTCCAAAACCAGTGATAAGATTAATTCCAAGTACTTGGGAGCTTCTGAGCAATCTAAGAACAATAAACAATCTCAGTCTTATCTTTTCAGACAAGATGGTCCAGAACAAAGATTACCATACATATTTATTACTTTCCTTTGACGTCAATCAGTTATAGATAATTTTTTTTATGTTTACAGCAATATATATCACTCATTAGCACTTTACCTACAAGTCAATTTTAGGAGTTCAACAAATGCATTTGTGGGTGGAAACGAAAATATCAAAATGCTACACTATTTACTAGATTTTCATCATTTATATAGAGATATCTAAAAATATATTTTCTTAATATCTAATCAAATTTTGATGTTTTTTACATTGGTCCGACTCGAGACACGAGAATTTTATTATTTTATATTATTTATTCATTTATGGAGTATTACTTTATAAAGATTTTACTATAATTTATTCTTTTAGAAGGAAAGAAAAATCATAGAAATATGTGCTCTCCCTTACTCTTGAGCCAATTAGCCACTTGGAAGATCAAGTCCTTGCGGGACCTTCCCAGGACATAGTTTGTGGTCTGGGCAGAATCAGTCCCCGGCTTCCTACACCCCAAAAAATAATATCTTAGAAACATTTGCTCTCTCCAAGACACTCTCAGATCTTATTTCTATTATGTCAAGACTCAAAACTCAAAACTTCATGTAAATCTTTTGCTTACCCTCGGTCCACGATGACCATTGAGCGAAGCTCACAGTTGTTGAAACTGAACAAAGTTAGAGATTTTTTTTATTAATAAACAATTTCTACATTCTTAAAAGTTATATACTATAAGGTTAGTGTTTAAGCTCTAACCGTATAGACAGCTCTTTATTTATATAATCGTTACAATCCTTCCCGAAAGAGCTTAAGAGACCCTTCAAGAAGCCACTGTGAGTTACAACTGCAATCTCCTTTTCTTTCCTCGTCCATAGCTTTCACAAAGCAAATGGCAGTAGAGAGAATGTCACCATATATATTTTTTTTCATCTATATATATTGGAAGTTAACAACAAAAAATGAAAGTCACCAGTTGATAAACTCTACACCTCTGGCTGCAACTTCTTCCGGACTCTCTCTTGGACTCGGCTTCGAATCTAAAACCATAGAGAAAAAGCATAAGCAACTTGCCAACATTTCCGCATAGATATTCACCAAAGTGAAACCTATATAAATTAGTAATAGAACTTTGATCTTTTATTAATTTATAGTGATTTTAATTTATGTATAAGAAAGATTAGTTTCAATTGGTTTTTCATCTAGGATTTTACTATAAAATTTTGAAAATTTGATGTAAATAAAATTGATTTTTTTGCTCCTATAAATTTTCAGTTTCGATTTGAATATTTATTATTTAGAAGAAAAACATATTGATGGTAAATAATAAATAGTATGATGAATTCACTTATGAAAATGACATGTCATAAATTCAGATTTATTATTAATGACCTCAACTTTCCTATTTCACCAACCTATAAGACTATACAAATAAAAATTATACATATTCAGAAATTGAAAACTTTAAAAAATGTTGGTTACTTTGATGATGAAGTTATAGACAATACTACAACTCGATAGTTTGAAACACAACACAAGATTTTTTGATTCAATAAAAAGTAAAGATGAGCTATAACAATATTTAATTTTTAAACACACTAAAACCATATATTAATATATATATTTTCAACAGTTGTATATATATGATTATTAATTTATGATATTAATGAGACCATATATTTACATAGGAATTTCAAAAAAAATATTATCTTATTATTGGTCAATTTTATACTGGTTTGGGACCAGAAAATTTTATTATTTTATAGTGGTTATTAATTTATGAGTATTAATTTATATATGTTTTACTATAGGTAAAACTACAAAAATAGTCCTCTTTGAAATTTTTAATCCGTTAGTATTCAAAAAAATATAAGATGTTGTTTAACAAGTGAGAAATCGATTACGGGAAAGAGAGCCTTGTACTCAGTGACACTTCTTCGCCTGTCACAAGAATGATCACCCTGCATCCACAAAAAAACATCATTGAACAATGTGATCTTCACTCATCTATCTATACTAACACTCCTTAATTACGTGTGTACCATAGTTTCCCTGCATAGCTCAACAGCAAGGAAAGGTGGACTATTTAAGCTTGAAATCGCAGGACGATCGCTACTTCCAGCGTTAGCCACCATTAGCGGTGTTGCATCTGCTCCATTAGTATCTTCTTCACCACCAAAAGCACCAACAGCTGTTTGTATAGTTCTAAAATTTGAAAAAATTAACGATCATAAAAAATGAGTCTTGATAGTTATTTCACTTAAGCACAAAGAGCAGCTTATAATCATTTTCAAGATGAGAACTCAAGGAAGCTATGAAAACGTTATACCTAAGCAAGGGGGAAACAATGACAAGTTCAATCTTTTTTAAGAGTTGAGTTTCTTGAACATGGTTTCGTAGATTATCCACCTGTGCCATAAAAAGAGATGATGAAGAAAACACAACATTGTTGCTAGAGCATTAAAAGCCATATAAGAACAGAACAGAACAGAACGGAGATATATATATACTTGTTGCCAACCAAGAGGAGTGAGTTGAGCATCAAAGAACTTGTCAGAAGAGTAAGCACTGTGGTCTTTATCTCCAGCTACATTATGAATACCTTGAGCATGCCTCACCTAACAAAACATAACATGTCTCAGAAACTTGGGAGAGAACAAAAAGAACCATACAAAAGTTTTCTCTGACCCGGGTTTTGTATGAACCAGATGAATGGTTTTGCAACGATGAAGCGGGTAAAGACCTGTGCCTTTGTCCATGGCTACAACAATATATCTTCAAATCAAGATCAGAATCTCTTATACACCCAAGAGGAACTAAGAAGCAAAAGGTGTGAAATCAGATATTTACCTTAGATGATGATATATAGTACTAGATTAATAGTTGAGAAGAGGAAGAGATCCTAAACCACCTGATATGTTATTAGGATATATTATTTGTGTATCAATCCAGTATCAAGCTATTCCTTGTGTATCAGTCTCTTAGGAATCTTTTAGATACAATCTTTTGTGTATATATATGTTTGTACCTATTCATTAATAAAGATTACGATTCACATCATATATGGTATTAGAACATTGATCCCTAAAACTTAATTAAAAACCCTTAAGTTTTCAACATTTGTGTTCTAGTTCTGCTGCTGCAAGAGAGATAAACCTACTCTTCTAATTTAGTTGCATCCACTGGTTTCTTCACTCCTCTTGTAGGGCCATGTTTTTCACAATTGTGTAATCACACACTGGTTAGATGAGAACTGGAGATGAAAGATTAGAGCTTTTCTATGGAAAAACTTGGAGAAATGTTTACTTACAATCCGCTTAAGACTTTAATGGAATCATAAAAGAACCATTGCAAATAACCAACATCAATCAAGAATACTTTGCTCGATGATATGTGAAATTTCGAAATGGAATTCAAAGATTGAATTGTTTATGTTGGTTTAAGAGTCTACCCTGCAGCACACTCTTGGCTTTGTTGCTGCAATGGAAGCCACATTCGGATAGATAAAGACTCAAAATTCTTATAAATAACAAAATTCGAAAAGAAAAGACGAAAATATGAAAATATATCACAAACTAATCAGCTTTGGTCTGTGGAGTAAATTTTGTTTTTTTAAACCACTGGTAAGATTATTTCCAAGTAGTTGGGAGTTTCTGAACAATCTAAGAACAATAATTCTCAAGCTTCTCTACAGATAAAATGGTCCAGAACCTAACAAAGATAAACCATACACTTTCCTTTGATCATTGTTTCTGTTTAGAGCAATATAACTCATTAGCACTACACTCCTCTACTTAAATGCTATATTTTTCACAATCGTCTAATCACTGGTTAGATGAAAATTGGAGCTGAACGTTAAGTTTTGTGAAAAATAATAATCATAACCAGTAACTTCTTGTAGCAGTGGAGTCAACATAAATACCAAAAGTTCATTTTGTTCATCAATAACTAAAAATACCAAATTCTAGTCCAATGGAAGCATCATGCACTTTATTCTTTTAGAAGGAAAAAAACTATCTCAGAAACTAGTGCTTTCTCTTACTCTTGAGCCAATTAGCCACTTGGAAGATCAAGTCCTTGAGGAATCTTCCCAGGATAGTTTGTGGTCTCTGCAGAATCAGTCCCCAGCTTCCTACATACCCAACAACATAACAATTCAACACACTCTCAAATATTATTTCTATTAATCTGTCAGAACTTATTGCAATTTTTATGCTTACCCTCGATCCACAATGACCATTGAACGAAGCTCACAGTTGTTGAAACTGAACAAAGTTTGAGATTTTTGATTAGTAAACAGTTTCTGCATTATTGAAAGTTATATACTATAAGGTTTGTGTTTAAGCTCTTACTGTAAAGATAGCTGTTTCTTTATATCGTCAACACAATCCTTCCCGAAAGAGCTCAAGAGACCGTGCAAGAAGCCACTGTGAGATACAATTGCGATCTCCTTCTCTTTTCTTGTCCATAGCCTTCACAAAGCAAATGGCAGTAGAGAAAGATTTCGCATATATATTAATTTGTTTACATATCTCCACTGGAAATTATTAACAAAAAATAAAACTCACCATTTGATGAACTCTACACCTCTGGCTGCAACTTCTTCTAAACTCTCTCTTGGACTCGGCTTCCACAAAACATCCTTATCGCTTTCAATCTAAAAAACCATAGAGAACAAAGCATAAGCAACTAGCCAACATTTCCACATAGATATTAACCAAATAAAGATGGTTTTTACAAGTGAGAAATCGACTGCGGGAAAGATAGCCTTGTACTCAGTAACGCTTCTTCGCCTGTCACAAGGATGATCACCCTGCATCCACAAAAAATATCATTTAACAATGTGATCTTCACTAATCTATCATTCTATCTATACTAACACTAACACTCCTTGATTACTTATGTACCATAGTTTCTCTGCACAGCTCAACAGCAAGGAAAGGTGGACTATTTAAGCTTGAAATCGCAGCGCGATTGCTACTGCTAGGGTTAACCACCATTAGCGGTGCTGCTGCATCCTCTCCATTAGTATCTTCTTCACCACCAAAAGCACCAACAGCTGTTTGTATAGTTCTAACATTTCAAAAAACCATCATAAAAACTGAGTCTTGATATAGTTATTTCAGTTATGCACACAACACAAGAGCATCTTATAATCTTTTTTAAGCACAAAGTGGTGAAATTGTCTCAAGCTGTGAAAACGTTATACCTAAGCAAAGGGGAAACAATGACAAGTTCAATCTTGTTTAAGAGTTGAGTTGCTTGAACATGGTTCCGTAGATTATCAACCTGTGCCATAAAAAAAGAGATGATGACAACAACAACAGCATTAAAATCTAGAAAAGAACAGAACAGAACAGAACAGAACCTGTTGCCAACCAAGAGGGGTGAGACGAGCATCAAAGTACTTGTCAGAAGAGTAAGCACTATGGTCTTTTTCTCCGGCAACATTATGAATCCCTTGAGCATGCCTCACCTTACAAAACGGAACGCGTCTCAGAAACTTATGGGAGAATAAGAACCATACAAAATTTTACTCTGAACCGAGTTATATTATACAAACCAGATGAATGGTTTTGCAACGATGAAGCGGGTAAAGACCTGTTCCTTCTTCGTCCATGGCTCTCAACAATATCTTCAGATCAGATCAGAATCTGATAGACCTTAGAAGTAACTAAGAAGCAAAAAAGTGTTAAATCAAATGTTATTAATGAAAATATCGTTGGGAATGAGAAGAGAGAAGAGATCCTAAACCCCCGGAATATACCACTCTCTATTATTTGTTTAGTTATTTATTATTACTTTGAAAAAAAAAAATTGATAGATTCAGAGTCTCCCTCCATAGATCCGTGAACAGACTGTCACCGTCACTCATTCTTTTCGTCCAATTGAAAATTTGGTAATCACATACCGACGTAACTCACTTTTTTCACGCGGTATCATTGACTATATATTTTGTTTTCTACTGTTTGAAAACCTAATATTTTGTTGTTTTCTTTTTCTAACATTTTCAAAAAAAAAATTACAAGATGTAAGTGTTCAGTAGTTTGGGTAAATTATTATACAGATGATCTCTGAGATTGCTATGGATTTTCAACAAAACAAAAACAAAAATCTATGCCAAGAAAGAAACCTGATGAAACTAAATTGCCCACATCAAGAGAATAGTAACTAGCAAGTAATCAAATGTAGCAATAAAAAGCTTTACTCTTCAACAATAGTAAAACGCATCCCAGAAAAAGCTTTAGTTTTACCTCAATCAGTTAAAAGATCTTTATTTCTGTTTACAGCAATATTATCACTCATTAGCACTTTACTTACAATACAATTCCAAGGTGTTGAACAAATGCATTTGCGGGAGAAACGAAGAGATCAAAATGCTCATTCCAACCGCTACACAACACTTGGTAATCTAGTTGCAAAAGAATCTTACATAATAGTATGTTTCGAGTTTCTAGTTCTGATGTTGACAGAGGTAACTCTACTCTTCTAAGCTTCACACTGATATTTTAGTTGCATCCACTGGTTTCTTCACTCCTCCACTGGTAGGGCTATGTTTTTCCCAATTGTATAATCACTGGTTAGCTGAAAGATTAAAGCTTCTGATATGGAAACATTTGGAGAGATGTCTACTTACAAGCCACTTAAGACTTTGATGGCGTCGTAAAAAAACCATTGCAAGGTAATGACAGGTCCAACAATCGTGATTCGAACAGGAAGACTTCTAGTGAAAAGACCAACAAACCCAATGTTCCTCACAGCCTAAAGCTCAAGCAAATAACCAACAAATCAAGATTTGCTTGATGATTGCGATATGAATTTTAAAGAATAATTTGCTAACGATAGTTAAAGAGTCTACCTGCAACACACTCTTGGCTTTGTTGTTGTAGAGAGACGATACAACCACATCTGCGGGGTTCGAGACGACTGTACCTACGGCTCCAGCAGTATAGCCAGCAAGACATGTGACACCAAGTTGTTGAGCTATAGAGCAATCTTGTTTCCTTTTGTGGATAACGTTTTGATATATAAACTCAACTGACTGCTCAAACGTTGAGAACATCACCATAGAAACTGAAACCACATATAGAACATCATAATTAACAAGATATGATTTTGGTACAGAACACAACCAAGTCTATGAAAATGCTAATATGCATACATAGCTCACGTATTTGTTTCATATCCTCGAAGCTAATGCCTAAAACTGAATAATTTGATTACATAACTGATGGGTTGAGAAGTCTTAATACTTAAAAGATCACACTGATGCAGAGAGATTATGATGTTCAAACTGATTTAGTGAAAACAGGCAATGCACAAAGCAGTAATATTACATGGAAGATTGCGACACCAGAGTGGGAAAAGTCCCCTGTGGAAGCTGCATTTGGATAGATAAAGACTCAAAAACGAACACAAAAGTGAGACAGCCAAGCAAGAATGATTCTGAGAAAAAAAAAAACGGCTTACCCAGCAAGACCTTCACTTCTATATACTCTTGGAAACCCATCAAGCAACCCTTTAGCAAACCGAGGCTGAGTCTGAACTCTAACTTTTATGGCTTCAAAAGGACATAAAGCCATATCGGCGAATATCTGAGCAGAAGCACTACTTAGAAAATATATTGAAGTTCTGTTATGATTAGGTAACACATTGGCATAGAGTGTCTTGAAGTACTCATAGAGTCCGAATCTGCATCCACCTTGAACACCATAGCCTAAAAGCTTCCCTGACCAACCTCTCCATAGATAGGTATGACCATGCTCTCTTAAGAGAGTAGAGAAACCCGAGGGAATGCTATTATACTTCACTGGATTCACCTACAAAAGAGTGATCGATTCTCAATTAACTGATCCAATTTGAGCATAGAGAAGAGCCAAAAATCCAAAATCTAGCAATTTACATATCCCTAAGAGCACAGAAGATAAAAATAACCATAAGAAACAATCAAGATTAGAGATTTATAGCATAAAAATGAAATCAAGAAGCAGAGAAATGAAACAAAACCTGCATATTGACTTTAAGGACATCAAGAGGAGTTATAGCTAAATGAGTTGTTCCAGCACTAAGCATTCCTCCCATAGTGCAAACAGTATAAAACCAAGGAGACGAAAGATCATTATCTAGTTTCGTCTTGACTCTAGTCATCTTCTTAGCAAAAAAAGGTTTCTAAATCTCGATAAAACCCTAAATCCCTCTGAACAAAAGTTGGTCTTTGGCGTTTTCTCTTGAAAACCCAAAACCCAGAATACGAAGAAACACGTCACAGGAAAAGGTATAGAAGAGGGGGAATTAGCGTACGTGGAAGGTTCTCATTTCTGATGGAGATCGTTTGTCCACGTCTCCCGGACGCCAAAGACAAGGCCCAGAACTAAACAGAGCGCTCTCTTTAATTTTTCTACACAAAAAGTTCCAACCTTTCGGGAATGGGTTGGCGGAAAAATCGCATCTTTCTCGAAATGTCGTAAAAAAAAAAAAAAAAAAAGTAATTTCAGTTTTAGGTTTTATGCCGGCGGATAGATTCGTTGCTAACTGTTTACCGGGGTTTTTTTATGAGTCCTCTCTAATTGGGCTTACTATGGGCCTTGTAGTTTGGGCTCTTCAAAGTTTATCAATTTCAAAGTTTCCATTAGTGAAAACAGATTATCATGATAATGATATTGGTTAATCGATAGAATCACACAAATCATTCAATTAGTGTTGGCAATATGATTGCCTCCTAATTGTGTTCCTTTGTTATATAATCCTGTGTTAACTTGTTTCTTAGGTGTGCGTATGCTTCATGAATACAATTCCGGATTGAGAAGGGTTTAAACGTAGAATTGCTACTGATTTGGAGAGTGATCCTCTCAAATCAAAGTCCCATAAACCAAAGTCATACAAAAAAAAACAGAGACTAATCAAACAAAACATTGTCCTTTTAGCAACTTTATTTGAGTAGAAACAAACAAACATCACTCTATTCTTCTTTCTAGTTTTAGAAGTTTGAATCTTTATTATCATACAATACAAGAGGAAAGATCAATTCCAATCTCAAACACCATAAACTCACCTGGAGATACTGTTAATAAGCCTAGCACCAATCCTATCAAGCTTCTTAACAGAAGCAACAGATTTCAAATGTCCAACATTCCAAAACGCTTCAACCATCTTCTCTCCAATCACTTCTCCTTTCTCCTCCGAATCAATCACCGCAACAGCCGTTGGTCCAGCTCCACTAATCGTACAACCAAAAGCTCCAGCTTCCAAAGCCGCCTTCTTTACAGCTTCCATTCCCGGAATCAACGGAGCTCTCTTAGGCTCAACAACTTTATCAGACGACAATGCCTTCCCAAGCATCATAGCATCTCCTTCCAACACAGCCGCAACTAAAGCAGCTGCTTGACTACTATTCCAAACATGATGAACCATTGGAATCTCTGTAGGCAATGCAGCTCTCATTTTCTTAGTTGGAGCTTCAAACTCAGGACTTACTAACACAAAGAAGAGATCTTTATCCGTTGGGAATCTCAAGGGTTTCAAATCAAGCGGTTCATAGTTTCTAATCAAAACAAATCCACCCATGATCGATGGTGCTATATTATCAGCGTGATAACCGGAAACTTTAGCTTCCGATTCTAAACCGGCTAAAACCAATTCATCATTCCCTAATTTCTTACCGAAGATTTCATTAACCGCTACAGCAGCTGCGGCGGCGCTAGCTGCGCTTGAACCTAAACCACTTCCTAAAGGTAAGCCTTTGTGTAAATCCAATGATAAACCAACCGATCTAATCCCTAACATCTTCATCGTAGCAATGGCGGCGATTCCAGCGCAGTTACGGAGAGGATTTGTGCTGAGTTTTGATGTGGTTCCGGTGATCTCCGAGATTGAGATCTCACCGGCACGAACGGAGGGATCTACACGAAGAGTCACGTGGTCGCCGAGACCATCGACGGCGCATCCTAAGAAATCGAAGCCTGGTCCTAAATTAGCGACGGTAGCTGGCGCAAAAGTCTTGACGGAGACGAATACTGGCTCCGGCTCGACGGCGACAAGGGTTTGTACGGTAGCTTTGCATCTAAAGACGGAGACTTTTGAGAATAACGGCGGAGATGGATTGGATTTGAGTTGGAAATAAGCAATTGGTTTTAAAGGAGATTGGAAACAGAGACTCGCCATTAAAGAAACAGTTTAATGAGAGATCACAAGAGCAAATGAACAAAGTCGAAACCTTTAAGAGAGAGATGAATAAACGTGACCCACCTAACCTAATGATTTTTTAGCAGTAAAGCTGATTCCTTTTAGAGTGAAATGAGATCACAGATTCAGATTCAGATACCTAACCAGTGAAATTAACGGTTTAACCACAAACCGAACTGAACCTGACCGAGAAGCTTGTCCACTTTGTAATTTAGTTTACATGGTTTTCTTTGGCTCTTGGAAGTACCTCTGATGAGGTTTAAGTTAATGGATGTATATTATATCTATAAAAAATTCCCATTTTGGTTACAAATGAGGTGTGTGTAAAAATGTACAGTCTTTATGATTTGTTCATATAGATCTTCTAGATGTAGTTCTTAAGATACTATTCGTATTCATAGAATCATCGTTGGTTCTTTTGCGCTTCAACTTTCGCTTTGATTCATCGTCTTTTTCATCAAGAAATGCTAGAAAAGTCTGCAGTTTTGTTAAACTTCTTGTTATACGTGAAGGTTTTGGTGTAGGTGGTATAACTTCTTCTTCTTCTGGCTTATGTTTGCAGAAGTCACGGAGTATCTTGAAGAAGTGTAAAATGAAAGCTACAAGACAAGCGATCCCAACGACAAGGAACATGCCCCAGAAGCTATGCACCTTGAGCTGTTCTGAGTCATCTGACTGAGAGTTCTGCGCCTTGCTGCAGTTAGATTTGGAAAGCCATCTGTTATGGATGTTCTGAAGTTCGCCAGTTTCGGATAGACCAAGAATCGCGGTTGACATGTCAACTGCTAAAGGAGAGTCTCTTGGGAATGCCTTGTTTCAAGACAAAAATGCAAATAACTTTGATCAGGTTATGTTCAAGCATGCTGGTAAAGAGAAATTAAATTGAGAAGATGATGATGACTCACAAATCCCCAACCGCCTCTAGTGAATTCTTGGCCTCTGATTGCAAACTTACAGTAATCTGAGAGGAAGAGATCAATATAAGGACGTTCATCAACAATTGCAGAAACAGTGCCGTTTTGAAGCGCTTCAGCGTATTCTTGAGGAGAGCCAAGAGCCACAAGTCTGGATCTAGCGATGTTAAGTTCATCGATCATGTAGTTTTCAGCAAAAGAACCAACCTGGAAGCCAATACGACCAGTGCTACTGATGAGTGTATCTACTCCTTTTATAGGTGAATTCAGCTGTTGCACTGTAAGTATCGATGTGAGACTCGCAGTGTAGCTAGATGTAATGATCAAAACCACAAAAAGCCATATGAGCAGCACCATACGACCAAGTGTGCTCACTGTTTTCTCTCCTGAGAGTTTGGTTTCATAAAGATGTTAAAAGAACATCACAAAGGAAATGCAGTAATTAACTAGCTTGAGGAAGGGATTTTGAGACTTACTGTGAGAGAAAAACATCGTCGAGAAGGTGAACCTGCATTGTAATTAAAGATTAGAGCTTGCATTAGTTATGGCAATCTACTATTTACTTGAGTGACTGACCAGAGAATGGTAATGATTTGTCTCCTTGGAGGACCTCGAAAGTCATCGTTTATTCGGTGTTCAAGAATCCATATTACAGCTCCAACGATAATGAAAGAAGCTGCTGTTACTGCCCACATAGGAGGAGTAAAAGGGCGTAAAAAGGCCCAAGGATTTTCGTTAAGTGATGTGACGGGAGCAACCACTACAAGGCCTGTCTCAATGTATGGCTGAGTAAAATCCACAATCCTTGTTCGTTTTGTGACAATGGCTACATCTCCTACAACAGCATCAAAGTCAACCCCAGTTGTGACCTTGTTAACCAGGTCATTGTAGTTTGGATTCTCGAGACCATCTCCGAAAAGGATGAACTCGTGAGGAACCGGATAAGAAAGCAGTTTCACCGCAGCTTCAAATACATCAATGCAATATCCTTGCACTTTACTGCTATTTCCATTGACCCTTGAGACAAAGTCCTTGAAGCTTGCTCTATCAGGAACACCAATTCTCAACCGCCTCCCGTTGTTAGGAAAAACCCATCCACGAGGCTTAACCAAAGTCCCACCAGGCCAAGTCACAGATTTCAAATGTTGGTTTGAGCTAGAACGGTTAGGAGGTTTGTTGTAAAATGATTCAGGAGGCACAATAGAAAGACCAGAATGGTTAGACCAGTAACCTATTTGGCGAACCTCATCATCAACCAGATTGAAAATATCGTATGAAGGCTGTACCATTGATCTGTCTGGAAGAAATTGAACCGGACCTGTTAGACCAGACATCTTTGCATGCACAATATAATCAAGAAGTTGTGGTCCTTCATCAAATCGACTCAATGCACTTAGATTCATTGCCTCATCTTTCAAACCTCTTAACTTTGCATCGTGAGAGAAGGAAAGCTTACCTCCAGCTTCCAAAAGTCTCTTAACAGCTCGAGCAATGATCCAGACAGTATCATAAGCATATAAGCCATATACATTCAACCCAATAGTCTTATTATTATTATTATTACTCAACTTGTTCTTCCACCGTGCTGCAAAGTCCCTTTTCTTTCTTGAATCAGGCGTGTGAAGACGAAGTGTTAGAACTCCATTGAGAGTTTTGGTATCCAAAGGCAAACCTGAATCTAAAACAGTAGACAACCAAGGTGTAGCTATCCAAACATAGCCTTTCTCCATCATCCCTAACCTCTTTGCTTCCTGAAAGATTATTTTGCCTGTATTTGGGAAAGTGTTCACAACGATGATCCGAGATTCCATTCCTCGGATCTTAATCAACTCTTCTATGATCACAGCTGGACTAGTAATCACAACATCAAGCGGAAGTACAGCCTTGTAAGAGATCCTACAACGCCTCTCTTCAAGCTCATCACCTAACGCTGTAACCCCATTTCTACCATTATCATCATCATTATATAAAGCCACGACATCTGACCAGCCATAGTGTGTAATCATCTCTGCAATGGCACGCATCAGAAACAGATCACTAGGTGCTGTTTGGACAAAGAATGGGAACTGGAGTGGAGACAGGGTAGGATCAAGGGCTGTGAATGATAACATAGGAACAGTAAGCTCATTTGCAAGATGAGACAACACATGAGCCATTATTGATGTTTGTGGACCAATAATAGCCACTGCTTCAGTCTCCATGAACTGCAAAGCTGCAAACAACAAAAGGATTGAAGTGAAGTTAAGTATCTATTCAAAAGCAATCAAGAATATGGATACAATGAAACAAACAAGATGAGTTTTTTATTCTTTCTTCAACCTCCCATGATGCTGAGGAATCCACTGCGTTTAGCATCATTCATCATAATTCGCAATTTCGATCCACCAAGGAAGCTAGGATCAGAATTAACATCTTCTTCAGCAGCTTTGAAAGCAATACTTGCAGTTATACCAAACAAAGTGTTTTTACCAAATATTGCACCAACTTTAATAACAGGAGGCCTAGAGCTAGAACTAGAAGCTCCTTCTGAAAGTAACACACCACCACTAAGAACAATGAAACTCCATAGAACCCAATTCATTGAGCTTAACATTGAACAAAAAAATGAGACCTTGAGCAAGTTTTCACAAGCAGAGAAGCTAAAGCAAGTAGTTTTCAGTTTCACCAGTGTCACGGAAATAAAAAAAATAAAACCTTTATTACCATTAAAGACGGTAGAGATGAAATTAGAGGCAGAGATTATACGAAACCTCAAAACAGAAAAGGAAGGAAGATTCGTTAAAAGCTAAATTAATGGCTGAAAAGTGAAGAAATGGAACAAGCAAGAGTAAAGAAAATGACAGGAGAGGGAATATGAAATCGTGGGTATACTTGAAAATTTGAGAAAGGAACAAACTTTTTATTTCTTTATTGGTTTTGAAATTTGATTTACTTATAAAGAGAATCCATGGAGGAGAGAAAGCTGCAGGATAAAAAAACAGAGGAAAACTTTGGATGAAGGGAAGAAGAAAACGTGGAAAATGACACTGAAGCGAAGATCTCCATTTGGATTTTAAAATGAATTTTGTCAGAACACTGAGAGTCTGAAACTAACCCTTGTCTTTCAAATTGACTACATGATTGAGAAAATGTTTTTTTTTTTTCTTTTCTTTTTTTTCCTTACTCAAAATATTATTTCGTTTAATACCAGGTTTTTTTTGGTATATAATATTTGGTTAAATGGACACAAGGTGCCGACAAAAAAAATGGAAACAAGTTGAGAGATAATGGTTTAGTTGGCTGCAAAAAAAAAGATTTTTGTTGGAGTGCGATAAGAAAATAGTTTTTTTCTTTTGTTTTAAGTATAAGATCAAAAAATTATAATAGAAATTTTTATAATGGCAAGTTGGTATTGAGCGTAGCGTACCACCAACCAACGCACGATGAAAAAAATTGAAATGATGAACGAAAGGAACTTGCGAGTAATATTTGGAGTAAGGATCAACAAAGTGTAATGGCTAAGACCTATATCCCATGGAATGCAATGGGATTTGTGTGGAATGTCCACCGAGATTGGGCCATATACAGTTTTGTTGTTATTATTATAAGTGTTTATTTAATGAAAAAATTCTCCCCCTAAATCTGTTATGCTCCTAAATAGTAAATACATATTGCAAGTGTTTTCCAGTTTCTTCTTTTTCTCTCAAACTAATTTTAAAAATATATTGCGGTTTCGTTGAAGCATCTACTAATTATTATGAGTGAACAGTTTTTTTTAACAAATATTTCTCTTGAATGCACTATAGTCTATAGTTAAAGGATTCGGGACCAAAGTCCGAATGGTCCATGATAAATGTTTGCTATAAATTTAGGACCTTGTATTTATTTTTTATTTTTTTGAGGTTTTTCTGGACTTTTGACCCAAACTAATCTTTTTTTTTTTTTTAATTTAGAGGTTCCTCCAGATCTTTTGTAATCCCCCTTATGCCCATCTTTTTTTTTGCACAATTTCGCTGTCGAACTCAAGTCTCAAAACAAGTACATACGGACCTTGTATTTAAAGCCTAGACTTTCGTACTACCCACGCATGGATCAAGTTTTGCTCACACACTTGGGATTTTTTTTAGGATTTGAAGTTTGTAATTTAGATTATTACTTACTCCACTTTACAAGAATCTAAACTGTTTTCCTAATTTTGTTATAATATTTTACGATTTTCATAACTCTCCAAATTCTTTCTAACATTATGAAACATAAATGTTGATATTTTTTTGTTTAAACATTTTCTTTAGATTTCTTTTCATGGTTCATATCTCTCTATTCCGTATAAAAATTCGAGGGGCCTCATCTCCATAAACCAAAGAAATTCTAAAAATCAAGTATGGCGGGGTTGACACGCGTAACGACACATTCAGTATCAAAATCAAAACTGTTTCTGATCGGTCAAAAACTACAAAATTTGGTATCACAAATCTTCGAGTAACCTTCACTTTAGTTCATGAGTTGGCTACTCATTCAAATCAGCATTTGCCTTCCTCTTGTGGAAGGATGAATGTCCACCCTGGAAAATCTGAATCCGCAAACAGAGATGTTGGAACCGCTTTGTAGAAAGCTAAAGGAACTTGCTTTACCCTTCTCCGAATCTGTCAATTTTATGATCTCCACAAGTTAGTTCATCTTATGGTATCGGTTTTGCACTCATACCAAAGTCGAGTGATCTCTACTTAACCACAAAGAGTTGATGGCTTGCTTATGAATCATAGCTACATTACCTCGTCCCCGAATATGGTGGCATATGAACCAGAGCTAAAATCTTCAATTTTAATATCAGCTGTTTTCGCTCTGATGGTTAAATCAGTTTCTAGTGATGAAACAAACCTATACAAGGACCAAAAAAAAAAGAGATGACCAAATGTAAAAACCTGATAAAGTTTTTGGATATAATTGTTTGGTGTGTAAAATATACATACCTTGAAACTGGTGGGCAGTAATGGTGGCGCAAAGTGTCAATCTCCCAAAGAGAACTTTCTGCAACAAGTAGATATTGGGGTTTCCAGTAAAAATGAAAATAACATCAGTTCTCTTATGAAATATCGTAACAAGAAAGCAAAAAATGATCTGTCTTTGAGCTTTTAAAACGACAACAGCTTTACTTTATGTATATGAATCTAGACAACCAGGGCATTATAATCAAACTAACATATGTAGTTATGCTACAAAACCGCCGTTAGGAAAGTAAGAAACAATACACATGATAAATTTCCAGTGGATGAACGATGCTTCTACATAAGAGTGTAATTCTGTGCTAAAGGGGCAGACCATAAATATTTAAACGAATGGGAATAGAATGTCAATTAACTTACTTAAGGCACCAGATTTCTTGGGATCAGTCTCCTGGTTGTTGAAATAGTCAATACCAAGCTTTTGCTTTTTGTTGGTCTTTGGTTGGCTCTCATTGTTTTCATCAGCTTCTGTGTTGGCTTCATTGGTGTTTTCAATGGTTTCCTGAACAAGAGAGACCTCTTTATAAGTCCATGCTTTTTATGGTAAACATATTTTTGGCATTTTCAAGCACTAACAAAATAGGTCGTACCTGGACAAGATGGTTGATTGTAGGGTGTCTTCGCAAAAGGTTGTGGATCAAAGCTGTTATGACCAATGATCCCGCGGGAGGAATGTAAAGCAACAATCTGCTTAGTTTCTTTGTGAATGAAGCTGCCAGATATGCTGGAAGTAATGATGACTTCATGCAAGTATCAAGAAGCTGCAGAAAGCGTTTCAGACATAGAGGTAAGAATAACAGAATATAAATCAGTAATTCATCAGTTACTAAAATCTCGCAATACCTGAAGAAATTTTGCTCGGTGCTTTGCCACAAATACAGAAGGAACCAGTAACACATACAGTTTCTCGTAAAAGTTCGGATACTCCAAACCATGTTGAGTCATGAGGATGAAGAGGCTGCTAAGAGCCATCACACTAACAACTCCTCCAATGTCATACGATTTTGTTAAGAAGTCGCTGCAAAATATGGTGAAACATAAACAAGCGCTTATTGAAGGACAATGACAGATACAGAATGATAAAAGCTTTGGTAAAACATGCGTACCATAACATTGTAGGATTAGATAGATGGGGAATGACTGTCTGGTGAATACTAGCAAGAACCTGGTTATCAGAAGAAAACATATTGGTTAAGTCTTTGTCCATGCGAAATTCCAGACAAATGGTTAGTTGTGAAAGTAAATTGGCTTACCTCCTTGTAGACATCTAGGGGAAGAGGCAGTCTGAGAAATGAAATCCATGCTTTAGTGAACTTTAACTTCATCCTCTTGCTAATTGTAGTTGGAGAAAGGAGCTGGAGTTTTAACAGAATAAATCAAGAGGCAAAAGTAAGCAATTACATGCCAAGAAGAAAACTAATTCACGGAGTCAGAATATTTAGCAAACTAGCAACTTACACTGCTGTCTTTTTCCTCAGTTTTTTTCTTCTTCTTTTTTGGTTTCTCGCTACTGCTTTCATCTGGAAATACCAATAACCCTTATTAGCAAATCTAAACACAGAGGTAGTCCTTTCACCCAAATTGGAAAACAAATAGTCAAGTTCTCAGAAACAGTCACCTAACCCACTCCACATCTCGTGGTTAGACTTTTCAGCTTGTTTCTCAGGAGGTGGAATTTGAGATAAAACTTGATAGATGTTGCGAACAGAGAGTTCTATGCTACAATTCACAATATTTCCAGATCATCAACAGCACAATAACAAACAAAAAAAAGAGCTTAAAAGTTTCATTCAAACAGTGAGTAAGAAAGAACAACAAATCTACAATTTACTCATACTAACCTCTCTTTCGACTCATTCTCAGCCTCACTATTTCCGATCACGATTCTATCAGCTAAGAGTAATAACAACAACCAAAAAAAACAGAAACTTATATTATGCATCAAGATTAATAAAAAAGAAGAGATGATGTCAAATAAGAAAGCAAGTTTAAACGCACCAGACACGACTGATGCTTCCAATGTTTTCACAAACTTCTCCATGCTGATGTAAGTGAAATAGCTGGCAATAAAATCAATATTTAGAGTCAAATCCCAAATGAGCAATTAACAGCAAGCTAAAGCAGATGAATGAACATGGAGAAGGATTTATCAACATACCGAACATCAATGTACTTGAAGTACTTTGAAGTAAGTATATTCAAGAATACATCAATATCAACCGCAGAGTGAATCTACAAAGACAATAGTAAAAAGCATTAAGCACTGCAATACAATAACCAAAAGAAGAAGAATATTTTCAATAAAAGTCTGAAGCTAACTTACAATAGTATGAAGTAATCTTTGATAGATTGAAGAATGATACCTTCCCACATTCAAAAGCTTTACAAACTCCATTAATGTCCCCAACACAATTTCCTAAAATACAATTAAAACATTAGAAACAAAACAACGCTAAAGCAACTTCAAGAGAGAACACACATAGAAGATAGAAAAATTTACTCTTAGAGTATCTTCTGACTGTTGTGAGGTAAGAACATCGAGTAAAAGCTTAACGAATTCGTCAAATTTTGATCTAAGCCAAGCTTTGAAGATAACTTCAGGATCTTCAGCTTCAGTTGTCTTTGACGAATCATCGCGAGAGCGTTTGGTTGAAGAAGGATGAGAAGAAGTAGAAGGAAGCTGAGAGATAAGAGGTGTGAAAAAGGATTGGAGGGAGAGGAGTGATTCGACGACGAATTCCGGCGGAGATTCAGGTGAGATGAAGGAGAGAAGGAGAGGAAGGTTATTTATGTGGGAACGAGAAGAGAGTAGCTCAACACCTAATGATTTGAGCTCTTTCAATGTGTATTTCTCTTTCTTCTTCTGGTTCTTTGAGAGAATCGACGCCATTGTTTTTGAGCTCCGTCTCTCTGGTTCGTGGCGGAGACGGAAGAGGCACAATGAAAAACCTAACGACGTAGTTTGGAAACAATACGACGTCGGATTTAGTACTCACGAAATGATAAATTATATACAAGCCCTAAATCATGTAAAATATCAATATTTGGCCCAAACCTTTTTTATTTTCAGCTATAGCCACTAAAAGTATGATTGATGGCTAGGTGTGGGGGCTTTGGGCATATAAACCGAACTACTGACTTAGCCAACCCGAACCGAAGTTTGACTAATACGGTTCCGATTCGGTTCATTGTGTGAAACCGATAGACAAGAAGAGGATTTAACTGGTTCGTTTTGGAGAAATTTTGTGCCAAATTTAACATAAATTATCGGAATGTAACGAAATTAATCAAAATATACCGAAACTAATCAAAATTACTGATTTTTTTTCCAATTTTAAACCAAACTAAATTCGATACCAATCTGTTACCTTGGACCGAATTGAAATGTATCCTTCACAAACCGAGCCAAACTTTTGAATCGAACTGAACCAATTGCGTTTCTCCTAATTTGAACATTCAACATGGTTCGAAAGGGATAGTGTAAACGATAGTATCTGAAACTGTAGCATTACACAAATACAGTAGAGATAGTATGAGATTAAATCTAGAAACTAAAATACGAGAAAGATTGATTGATTTTTCTTTCTTTTTTTCTCTTCCAAAACACTACAAAACTCGAAACAGAAAGGCTCTTAGATAATCAAAACTCAAAATACAATCTATTGCTGCTTCTCAGGTTGTTCCTCTTCTTCCTTGTCTGGGTTTTCTTCTTCCTCTTCTTTCTTCTCTTCCTCTTCTTCATCTTCTTCTGGAGGATCATAAGGCATCGGCGGTGGCAACGGTGTTTTCATTGGACTAAACTTTGGGAAAATATCAGGCCTCCTCCCAGGTTTAGGTCTCTCCCACTCCTATCAGTACATCACAACAAAATCAAAACCAATTCTAGCAAGAAACGTAAAGAACATAACAAGGGCATATGCTATTTACATCGATGTAGATTCTCGAGTATTCATACAGAGAAACAAATAACACTGATCTCTCCTAATGCAAACGCATCTAATCACTTTGGAGTCATCAATAAAAAGCTTTCCTCTGAACTTTTATCAATTGATTTAACTGTTAAACCCTTTTGTAGATTCATAGACAAAAGCATAACCAAATACTCGAAGCATAGGTTATACAATTTGAAAACCTATGAAGATTAAAGCTATGATAACATGAACAAAATTGATTAGACCTAGAGCATATTATATGTTCCCCCATCTCTGTACACAACACACAATCAAGGACAAGCCATGAAAGAAGCAGAAACATCGAAAATGTAAACAAATCACATACTCTGGCACAACAGTTTTGCTCTCAATTTCCAATTAAGATTCAAACGAAGCGACAAAATCGAGCTATTAACATGACGAATTGAAATGTGGAAACTGGAAATTTTTTGTGGGAAGATCCGAAATCAGAACCGACCCGAGAACTTACAATTGGGAAATCGAGAGGATTGCGACGAGTGAGCTTTTCTTCTTCAGGAGCCATAGCCACAACGTGGAGCTGATCCTTAGCTCTTCTTGCCATCCGAAGTTTCGGATTCCGATGACGGCAAATGGACGAGAAACCATGGATACGCGACGAAGAGCAAACAAGCGAGCACGAGGAAGACATCTTCGTAGTAGATAGAAACCCTAGAACATCGAGCGATGGAGAAGGAAGTAACTTCGCGGAGCAAAGCGACGCCATGGCTCCGGAGAGGGGCTATCGAGTTTTTCCACCAACCAAGAATTATCTAAAAGCGTATAGCTGCGTTTGCGTTTTGATAGTGGAGCAGGCTTGATTGGATGGGCCCATAAACACAAAACGCTATGAGGCCTTTAAGGATTATCGATTCAATGCGTTTTTTTTTTAATGCGATTCAATGCGTTTGAAAATCAAGTTGTATATATGATATAAATATTATAATATTTCTTGTATTAAGAAAATGTTTCAAACCTTTTCAAATAAATATTTTTAATTAGTTAGTTAAAAAAAATTACTATAGTAATAAGGTTTTTGTTTTTATTTAATATATATTATATATATTTTTGATCGATTTTATGTTAAACTCTAACCGCAATCATTGTCAACTAGCAACTAATTTTCTACAAACACACCAATTTCTAACACTTTTGTCACTTTCCATGTTAGAACTATTTTTTAGTTATTTGGGTTTATTTTAGATTTAGAAGTAATTTATGTACGAGTTATAGAAAGGAAAATTTTGTATAGGATTCATTCTAATATTTATGTAGGTTCAGTTCAAGTTCGATGCTTCCCAATTTATATTGGTCAGGTTCGGTACTTTGGATCTAGCCATTTTTTTTTTCATCTATTACATCATTATTACTGGAGATATCATATCTATTCCTAATATCATGATTACTCGACTATCTAGCAGTAGATACGATTACGATGAACAATTTCTTTAAATGACGATTCCATGATGCAAATTTTTTTTGATAGGCGGTTCTGCATGTATGACATTCCCATGATGGACATACTATCTCCGCAACACTTGGATCTACGTCGGACGGTTCTGCATGTACGACATCCCTATGATGGACAAGCCCTCCCCGCAACAAATAGGATCACAACAGAGGACTCTAACTGCAACACTATGAAACTCTTAAAAAGTTTTGATCTATTAATCTGCGTTAACTGTGTTATTTGGGGTTCGAATCCCAAAATTGATGTAAAAACCTTTTTAACACGATAACCAATGGACCAAATGTGTTTCCACCTGATCTAGGCATCTAGGTATTTTATATAGGCCTAATAGAGAAAATAAATAGAATTGTGAATTCAACCTAATCATACTACAATATATCGTCTGTAACAAACTTTAAGTAGAAGAAATCTAAACCCTAAATAGAAATGGAAACTCAAATGAATTAACAAATAATATATCATACTTAACGTATTTAATTGAACAATAAATAATCTAAACCCTAAATAGAAGTGAAAACCTAAATATATACATGTAAAATATGTTGTCACTAAAGAACAAGAAGGAAACTGAACCCGAAATAAAAATGAGATATGGTATAATGTTTAATAAAGCTTTTTTTATATAAATGTTTGATAAAGTTATACCCGTAAAGTTTAAATCCTAAATCCTAAATAAAAAAATATTAACTTAAAATTTTAGAGTTTACAATCAGAGCCGGCGTTGAACACAATTTCATGAAACATTTGAATGGGATCTCACTTTTTAGAGGGCCCTCACAAAAAAAATTATATAGTTGACGTCAAAGGGTGAAAAGAAAAATATATATGGAAAGGATGAGTAATGTATTAATTTTCGTATAAATATTTGATAAAATATTGTGTGGGTCTCAAATTATTATTATTTAAATATTATATTATATTATTTAATTAAAAAGAGAAATTTAAGTTAACCTCATTCTTTATGTGACTTCTCATTTTTTCTCTTTTTTGATTTTAGAGAGATAATATTTTCTCAAAAAAATATGAATCATTTATTTATTCTAAGGCAAAAAGCTACTTGAATTTGTTTGAGAGAAAAAACCATGGTTAAAAACCTCGATTATACAAGTTTAACGGATGATTTCGCAGAGAAAAATAGAAGAAATGTTATTTTTAGAAGCTCTAAATTATTGTTAATTTTTTTAGATATTATTGTAGTTTTTTTTTAATTTTAGTGGAGACTGAAATTTTGTTTTCTCTATTAAATCATCGAATAATTATTTTTTCGTTTGGGGCCCCAAATTTCTCAAGGCCGGCTCTGTTTACAATGCTTGAATGGTGTGAATTGTATGATGTTTTAGAACTTATGCAAAATAGAAATGAATTAAAATAATGATTTGACACTAAAACTACTAACTTAACACTTTACGAAGTACGTAACATCAAATCCAAACCTAACATTATCAATGGTTTTATGTATCGTCCACTAAACCTAATTGTATTGAATGTACCGTTTAGGGTATCTCCTAAATGTTCAGTTGAAATCAAATAAACCCTAAAACACATCTTTAATTCATAACAAGATCTATTTAGTCCAAACATGTCTAATATATATAATTCAGAACATTCTTACACATCCAATGGAACTAATATTTTAGAAATTATAAAATTAAAATGAATTAGATTAGTGATTTGGAAGTAAAACGTAGAGATATTAACTGAACACTTTATAAAATACTTAACTCTAAAACTCAAACCTAAAATTATAATATTTTCCTAATGTATCGTCAAATACACTAAAGCGTATTTAATGTATTGTCCATATATTATACGTCTTAGACATCTAATAAAACCATCTAAAAACTCTGACACATCTGAAATCTAAACTCTAAATCATATACCAAAAACCTAATGATACATGTAATAAAGTTATTACTAAATAAAAACACGTAAAGACTTCGATTATATATTGTTGTTGACATGAAAAAATTAACATTACAATGGTGACATGAGGTAAGTCAATGATTTTTTATTTATTTTTATTACAAATATCAAAATCATCAAAATAAGCGGCACTTTGGAAACATCGATGGTTGTCATCCATACTATGATGGTTTGGATGATACGATTGTCTCCACATAAGGCAAATCATTATCAAAGAATAAGACAAATTCTGTTGAAACAATTAGTCTCTATTGTCACTCTTTCTTTTCTTCTCAAAACGATTGAAAGGGTGTTTATTTCCTTTCTACCAAAGAGGTTTTCTTCACTTGATGATGACTGGTTTTACCTTAGATTTATCAGTGGGTTATTTCAGAAAGTTTTCGATGGTGTTATCCTTTCAATCACTGACTTTTTCTTTCCGTTAGATAAAATTTTTGTTGGATAATATGTTTTGGTCTTACGATTTATTGCAATCCTGACGGTTTTACTTTGGAATCAACCATTATGGGAACCACCATGGAGAATGCGAAAGATCAGAGGTGAATGTGACGGGAGGACAAAGTCAAAGCCAAACCTTGTTAGAAGATCTTGGATACGGAAACATTGGTATCTAATTGTAGAAACAAAACTTCATACTGAAGCATTGGGTTTCATAATGTTATGTGTAATTATGAGCTTTAGAAACAAGAGTTGCTAGCCAAACACACAATTTGCATTAAGAGAAGATCGAAGACAAAGAAAGAAAATAATGGATGTAATATATTGTTAGCGAATAAGCCTTTACTTCGGGAAGTATCGTCAAATTCACTTTTCATGTTATTATCGTCTTCAATATATGGCGCATATTTCTGCTTATATAATAATTTATTTTTTCGGAAGTTTTTGTGTATTGACTTTGTAATCTTGATTTGTTATCAATGAAATTATTTATTTGCCGCAAAAAAAAAATCAAAATCATCAAAATATAACATATTAATTTAAACTTAACTCTTTGTAAACGTTCAAAACTGTAAGTTATAAACATTTAAATGTGTCCATTGATCTAGACAAGTAGAACGAAAATACATACTTCTGTATGACTTATTAATTTTCCCTTCTCCAACCGTTACATTTTCATTTTTATTTTCAATCTAAATTTTTCATTAAAAAAAAGTTGCACTTAGTTGTTCTTTAACTTTTTTACCATGTTAAAAAAATCGTTAGGCGCTAGTCGGGCGCCCGAGGTGGGCCTAGCGCCTAATCAGAAAATCGGGGATTATACGGAGTTTAATCGGGAATTAGTTTTTTGATCATTTTTAGTGTTTTTTTAATAAAAAATAATGTTATGAACTTATAATATAAGTATACAATTGGTAATATAGTTGATTTGTTCTCGATTTCATTAGTACTCTGGTATATTTTTGTATTTTGGTTTCGATTAGGGTTCAAAATCAGGAAATAGATGTAGAACGAATAAACATAAATGGATTGTTACTGTTTTTTTTTGTTAACTGAACCAATTTTTTTTATTAAATTGTGAAAAAAAAAATTTGAAAAAAAAAATCTGCTAGGCGGAAATTAATCGGTAAAAAATCGGCCAAGCGGAGATTAATCGGCGAAAAATCAATCCAGCGATTAGTTACTCAGATTAGGCAAAATCACGGTGGAAAGTTACCCTTGAACGATTAGGCGGCCGATTTTTAGAACATGGTTTTTTTATGTTATCGATCAATAATTTAGAAATAAATTTTCAATCTTTCACATTGTAAATCTAAGGCAAAAAATCTCATGTTATTAACTACAAATCTATAACATATCTGTATACACTTATATATTTAATGTATGAATCTAACTTTACTTTGCATTTAACTATTAATAAGAAAAAAGATCATTAAAGTTAGTTTACTTTACCTAACAGAAGATATATAAAATACAGGTTCTCTTCACCTATAGTTCAAAGCGAAATTGAAAACACAAGATCTCGTGGCCTTAGAGATCAAATACAAACTCTCTTCTCTTATAATTCAAAGCTAGCAAAAATGATGTCAAAAAACAAAAAATTCAAAGCTAAACTGAAAACAGTAGAAGACCTAATGGCTCTGCCGGTGAAGCTTCCGTGGGAGTTGGAGGATGACATACTCAGACGAGAGTCTTCCACCTCAATGTCTTGTTCCATTCAGAAGCTTATGTAAGAAATGGAACTCTCTTTTCACCGACAAGAGTTTCCTCAACAACCACTTGTCTCACTCCCGTCCCCAATTTGTATTCTTGACCAATTCCAAGATCTACTCCATAGACATCATCAATCACAACAGCAACGATCCAACGATAGAGTTGCATGAGCTACCCTCTTCGGATATTCCCAACTGGGATACACTTATGAATTTCACAACTATCACTACATGCGATGATCTCTTGTTTTATAACTTTCGGTCTTGGGAGAACAATACAGCTCTCTGGAATCCATGATTGAGACAAGTTAGATGGATGGAGTTCGAGATTAACCATTTCTTTGTTTTCGGCTTAGGATACGATAATAGTAGACCTGAAAAGGTTTACAAGATCTTGGGCTACTTTCCTTCTCACCGTAAAGTCCCGAGAGAAGAGGATCAGCGAGTTGTGTTTTACGATTGTGCGTCTCACACGTTGAGGGTTATTGATAAACCTAAAGAGTATTGGCCCATAACTGATATTGCTAAAAAATCAATTATGTCCTTGAATGGAAATCTCTACTGGTTTGCTTGTAATTTTGAGACTCATGAGTTCTTCATCCGAATCTTTGATTTCTCGAGGGAGAGTTTCAAAACCTTTTGTCCCCTTCCATGTAAAAAGAACTATCATATTGATGAACTTCACCTTGCAGTTTTTAAAGGAGATCGGTTTTCGTTGTTAAAGCAAAGCTGCTAACAAGGGAGGTTGGGATATGGGTAACGAAGAATAGGATTAGTAATAACAATGGAGATGGTGGAGAGAGAGTCAAGTGGATAAAGTTGATGACTTTGCCAAAATCTTACTTGCCAAATCTCTATTGTAAGTTTGATCGCATGAGTTACTTCATCTATGAGAGGACCCTTTTCATGTGTAGTGGTGACGATGAAACTGGAGTGGCTTGCATCTATATCGTGAGGGAAGATATTTGCAAGAAGATTCAAATAGGTTTTGGGATTCGTAAATGTTGTCACTGTGTTTATACTCCCAACTTGATCTCACTTCCTTGAGAGGATTATATTAAGTGAATCGCTAGTCTAACTATATTGCTATTTATTGTGGCTTATTCCTATTTTGTTTTCTTGTTTTTAGTCTGGATTGATAAAATGCTAATATATCGTTAATAAAATGGTTTGATTCTTACTTGTTTTGAACTTGGATCTCCAAATGATCCTCCAGATTTTAAGAAACCACAAACGCAAAGACAAGCGGATGCTTGTGCACAAATGAGAAAAGTGCATGTTGCAATGAATTATGACAAAAATTGCCAAGTAAAAATGCGGTAATCTTTGACCTAAGTTTTAGAGCAAGTGAAGAAGAGGTGATCACACTTGTTTAGTTTTCTGCATAATACACATGGCTGAGTATGACTCCACGTGCCCATACGGTAATCGGTAGAGAAACGGTTCTTCAATGCTAGCCAAGATATGAAGCTATATACCATAGGCGATGCCCAGCCCCGGCCCCGAGTGTAAGCCACATAAGCCGCAGATTAGGCCCTTCATTTAAAACATAAAATTCTTCTTTACATATTGGTGATATAGTGTGTGCGTTTCATTCCCATATTGTATTCATTATTTTTTCTGTGTAAATGTTTCTCTATTGTGTGTGTTTTCATGTGTGTTATGTTACTCAACCATGTACGTATTATTTTTTGGAGTCACGTGGATTCACCATTTTTTTTTGTTGATTTATGAAATAATTTAAATTAAAAACTTACAAATCTTGGTTTTAAATTTTAAAAAAGAAATGCATACATTTATATATGTATAATTTTATCTTTTAATGTAATTTTATAGTGTTAGCATCTTTAACACATTTGGACAACATAATTATAGCATTATATTTACTTTTACAAAGATTAAATAAATAATAAAATTCTTTTATAATAAAAAAACCTAATTTTGTTTTTGTTAAATGTTATATTTTTTGTTTCGCTTAGGGTCCTCTAAATGGTTAGACCGGCCCTGGCGATGCCAATGCCAAGCACCACTCAGCTTCTGATCTTTGAATTGATTCCATCTGCAAGCAGCTAAGAATGTATTTGACACTGTGAAGGTGTGTATCTCCAAAATAAGATATCAAATCCAGCTTCAGAACACATATATACCGAAGAATCCAAAATCATATCGACAAGTTGTTTAGTCTAGTCCTCCTGTCTAGCCAATGGCGGACCCACGTATAAACAATGTAGGTCAGCTAACACATCCAAAATTTTAAAAATTTTATAAGTGCTATGGATTTTATTTGACTTCCACCTAATTTATTCTTATTATCAGTTTGTTTTATTAATTTGGCACACCCAATTTTATAATATACCTGAAGTCCATAAACAAAAAATGTCCATATTTATATTTTTGTTTGTCTTAAATGGCCCAAGTTTTTAACCTACTTTTGTTTTAACTTAACTTTTGTTTTTTTTGCTCAAAAACAAATCTAATTACAATTAAAACAAAATTCCTCTTAATCGACCTTTCAGTTTTTTTCTTCAACGATTCAACCTCTTCTCTTTTAAATTCAAGTTTGTTCATTTTTCAGGTAAAAATTTAGATTTTGTAGGTCTGGGCGTCCAGTTCGGTTTCTTCAGATCGGTTCGGTCCGAACCAAAAAAATTGGATTTGGATTGCAGTTCAAATCAAAGTCTAAACTAATCGGAATGAATTAAATTTTACATCGGTTATCGGGTCGGTTCTGTTCGGTAATTGGAAACCGATCGGTTAACCAAACTTCATATAAAAAAACCTACTTTTCTAAACTCTTGTCCTCTCTCACGATCTCTGTCTTCTTCGTTCTTCTCTTATTTTCTTCTTCTTTGTTCTTCCTTTCTTCTTCCTCTGAGTTCTTCTCTTCTCCATCTCCAACTCTTTGTCTTTTCCCCATTTTGATCATTACCGGCTCCTCCGCTCACTTGCTCTACTTTTTGATGTCACCGAACATTCCAGAGAGATTGTGGAGATTTATAGATGATTTTCAAACCAGATATGGAGATCTGGAGATCCGATGAGGTCCGACTCAGCAGTCGTCAAAGATCCGGCGAGGTCCATCGTCACCGTCAACAAGCCGTCATCACCATTCCATCACAATCATTGAGTCATCAAACCGGCAGAAATCGCCGTTTCAACTCTCCAAGCTTCTCCTCTACAATCTCATTTGGGTTTTGTTTTAGTATACGCCCATCTACTTTCTTTTTAAAATGTCTGGCCCATTACTTTTAAGATTACGAAGAAAAAAAATTGGGTTTTCATTTTTATTGGTTTTAAGCCCATAATCAATTTCGGTTAACCGAATAAACTGGGGGAAAAATTAATTCGGTTCAGTTCGGAATCAATTTTATAACCTATAACTGAACCAAATAATCTGACTTCCTAAACAAATTGAACCGAATTTTTATTCGGATTAATTCGGCAAAATTTTAAAAATTCGAACAAACCTATTATCTAATAAACCGATCTGTTTAAATCGCTAAGATTTTGTTTTTACAATGATTTTAATTTATGTTTATTGATATTTCAGTTATAATTATAAATTTAGAACTGCAATAAGATTATGGTATTAAAGAGCATCAACATCAACGATTTGTAAGCCAATTTTGTTTATAATCATTAGCTCTGGGCATTCGGTTAATTCGGGTTAACCGGATCACTTTATTCAGAATTTTGGATAATTTTAATTTTAAAAATGTTACCGATTTGAACTGATTAAAATTTTCGGTTTAATCGGTTTGGATCTTGTTTTATTCGGATCGGTTTTCGCAAAATAAATCTATTCCAAAATTGAACCGAAACTTGTAAAATTCGGTTTGTTCGGTTTATTACAGGTCCAAAACAAAATATATTCACAAGTACAAAAGAAAACATGTGTTACAAACCCCAATAATAAGCCCAATAAAAATATAATTAGGGTTAGGTAGACACACTCAAATCTAATCAACTTGACGACGGCTGATTAGTGACGATGGCTGACCGGTGATGACGATTGACCGGTGAAGCAACGGTGACGATGACGGTGGTGTATAGACGCTTGATCCATCCTTCATACGAGACTTTTCATCCGCCAACCGCAATCTAAATCAAGCATAAGACACAATGTTAATCTGATTTGATAAAATGGATTAATTGAGGATTATCTCTTTCATTTGTGATGAGTTTCGGTTAGATCTGAAGACTTACCAGTGAGTCCAATGAGAGCTTGATGATGAGAAACGAATCCAGTGAATAGAGTTGAAGAGAAACGATGTGAGGACGAAGAATAAAAATATGAGAAAAAGGTGGAGAAGAAGAAGAAAAAGATAAGAAGAGAGGTGGAGAAAGAAGAAGAAGAAGAAGGAAGAAGAAAGAAGAAGACGAGAGAGGGGGGCTGTGCCGAATGTTAAGAAAATTAGGTTTTTTGTTTATGTTTTTATATGATGTTTATTAAACCAAACAAACCGATCGATTTTGCTGTGCCGAATCGATCCGATCCGATAACCGAATTCTAATTTAAATCATGCCGATCGGTTTACGCTTCAATTTCAATTAGAATCCGAACCCAAAAATTTCGGTTCGAACCGAATCGATCTGATTAAACCGAACCGACTGCCCAGGGCTAATAATCATAATTCGTAGTTACTATTATGTTTTTATTTAAAATCATTTTTACTGTAGTTTATTATGAATAGTTGTCAATTTTTCATAATTCAGATTAAACAATTCACATGTGCAAAGCTTTAACTAATTTTTTTAATTGTTCGTAGAGAAGAAGTTGTTTGAATGTTTCCATTGCTTAATCATGTGCTTAAAGTTCCATGTACTATAAATTTAAAGGTTATTTCTTTTGGAAATATATTTATCTAACTACACTCTACCAAAAAAGGGTAATGATTGTAATCTTTTATGTTACTATATTAGTATAATTTCTTTTGGAGAAGAATTATCTAGACAATCATTTGGAATATATATATACATAGTTGACAAATTTTCAATCATAATTTTTTTTTTTTGCAGACAAAGCAATGGCAGATTTGCACAAATATTTTAAAAGAAAAGCTCCATGCCCATCTCCACCTCGCAGCGAATTAGAAGATATTGATCTACCATCAGATCCTGCAGATCGAAAAAGAATAAGAGATTATCATCCGAATCAAAGAGATGAGGTAATTCATAAATATTTGATTAGAGGTCCTTGCCAACTTCGTGGTCATATTTTTGAACAAAAGCCTATTGGAGGTGTATTGAGGCAATTTAATCCAACATGGTTTGATCGATACAAAATTTGGTTGGACTATAGTGTGAAAAATGAAAAAGCTTATTGCCTGTGTTATTACTTGTTCAGAGATAGTGTAGGTAAATGCGTAAGAAGTGATGCATTTATCGAAGATGGATTCTCTGGATGGAATAGGATCAAGGGTTTTATGGAACATGTGAGAGCTGTTGATAGTTTTCACAACAATGCAGTTATGAAGTGTGAAAATTTGTTGAAACAATGCCAGTCTATTAAGCAGGCTTTTCATAAGCAAGATGATACTTCAAAAGATGAGTATCGGACTGGGCTGAATGCTTTCAGTGGCCACGATGAGTCTGAAAAATCTGCTAATTGAGGAAACTTTGTAGAACTCTTGAAATACACTGATGATCAGAATGAAGTCATGAGTAAAGTTATTTTAGATAATGCTCCTCGCAATAATCAGATGATGTCTCCTAAGATCCAGAAAGATATTGTGCATTATTTTGCAGAAGAACTAGTCAAATCTATTATTGAAGAAATAAATCATGATATTTTTGCTTTGTTGGTGGATGAGTCTGCTGATGTTTCTGATAAAGAGCAAATGGCAGTAGTGTTTTGGTTTATTGATAAAAGTGGGATCGTCAAAGAGAGATTCATGAGTATTACACATGTGAGTAAGACATCTTCAGCATCTTTGAAGTCTGCTATTGATTCTTTGTTTGCTAAATATGGATTGCGCATTAAAAAAGTGAGAGGACAGGGATATAACGGAGCCAATAATATGAAAGGCGAGTTCAATGGGTTAAGGTCGTTAATTCAGAGGGAAAGCACATCAGCATATTATGTTCATTGTTTTGCTCACCAACTTCAATTGGTAGTTGCAAAAGAAAATTTTAAGGTTGGTAATTTCTTTGATATGATTTCTCTTTTGTTGAATGTGGTGGGAGCTTCATGCAAAAAGAAAGATATGATCGGAGAGAGGCATAGAGAAAAGATTCAAGAAGGAATTAATAATGGTGAGATCAGTATGGTAACATGATTGAATCAAGAGATTTCTCTTCAAAGACCAGGAAATACTCATTGGAATTCTCACTATAAAACTCTACTGCGTTTGACTGATTTGTTTTCTTCTATCGTTGAGGTGCTTGAGTACATTGAGACTGAAGGCGCAGATACCTTGAAAAGATGTCAAGCACATGGCCTCCTTAAATACTTTCATAGCTTTGATTTTGCATTTTATCTGCAAATGATGATACATCTTTTGGGACTCACGAAAAACTTATCCATGGCGCTGCAAAAAAGAAATCAAGATATTTTAAATGCTATGTCATTGGTGAAATCAACTAAGAGGCAACTGCAAAAGTTCAGGGATGAAAGGTGGAATTCTCTCATGATGAAAGTTTTTTCTTTTTGTGAAAAACATGGTCTTGAAAAGGTTGAAATGGAAGAAGATTTTGTTGACTCAAAGAGACAGAGAAAAAAACAGGAGTATCAAATATGCATCACTACAAGGTCAATTGCTTATATGCTATCTTAGATTTGCAGCTTCAGGAATTCAACGATCGCTTTAATGAGGTGAACACTGACTTGCTATTTGTGATGTTTCCTTATCTACTTTAAATTCATTCTCTTAGTTTGATCACTCGAAGTTAATGAAGTTATCTAAGTTCTACCATGGGAGTGCATATCTCTTGAGCAAGAATTAGATATCTACATTGATAATGTTCGAAATCATGAGAGATTTTCTCATTTGAAGAGTCTTGGAGAACTTGCTCGAATGTTGGTGGAAATACGAAAACATATATCACATCCTTTGGTTTATAGGCTTTTGAAGTTGGTTTTGATTTTGCCGGTTGCTACAGCAACTGTTGAGAGATGCTTTTCAGCTATGAAGATCGTGAAGTCATATCGACGCAATCGTATTGGAGACCAATTTTTGAATGATTGTTTAGTTTGTTTTGTTGGAAAAAATGTATTCGATACTATTACAAATGAGACCGTGATGAAACGATTTCAGGATATGAAGGATCACAGGATGCTTTTGTAAGATTTTTTTATATTAAAAGCTGAGTTTAGTTTCTTAGTTATGTTTTGACACAGGTAGAAAAAGTTTCTGGGTCCGCCACTGTGTCTACCTCATTGATAACATCTGCTACTGTTACGAAGTCCAACCAGTGGCAGAGCTATATGGTAACAAAGATTTTAAAAATTAGTGTATTTTTTGGTATATTTTTGGTTAAAAACTATATAAATTTCAGCAAAATTAATATATTGACCCTCATAAAATCAAAAATTTATATTTTAACCCCCTTAAAAAACAATTTCCCTCCGCCACTGAGTCCAACGATACCAAACCAGAGGGAGCCAGTGATCAAACCAGAAGAAAGTCAATTAGCCATCATTAACTGTTCATTTTACAAACTGCTAAGCAATTCCTTAGTCTTTTCACTTGGCTAAACTGTAAAACTTCTATAGATTAATAAGGTTTATATAATAAGATAAGAAGTTTTCGATAAAATTCGTATTATTCAAAATTTGTTTTTATGTAAAATTTATACCTTATAATATACATTTTGTTTTAAATTTAGAAGATATTGTGGTTACTATTTTTAATGTTGGTGATGAAGTTACATATACATTATTAGATCGTGAAACCTAGGGGTGGGCAACAGGCCCGGCCCAAAACATTTATATGCCCTAGGTCAAAAACAATTTGTTTGGCCCTTCACTATAACAAAAATATTTTGGGCCTACTTTGATACTTATTTTAACTAAAATATTATATCAAGAGTCTATTTTCATTTTTTAAAATAAAAATTTTAAAAAGCCAATTTTTACTAAAAAAAACTAAAATAGACTCTTGATATAATATTTTTGGGCTTATATATAAAAAATTTCTTTTAAAAATGGGCCATTTTACTTAAAAAATTGTCTGAAAATTTAGTTGGGTCCTTGGGCCGTCGCCCCTCTGCCCTACCCATTTGGGCCGGGCCTGGTGGGCAAAATAACCGAAACTAAAAAAACCGAACCGAACCGAATCGTAAATTTGTAAACCCGTTCAGTTACCATTATAAAATTTACTTCGGTTTCGGTTCGGTTCGGTTTAAAACCATAAAATCGTGGTTTTTAAAAAATTAAAAAATTTATTTATTATATATGCTTAAATAGATAATTGTATCATGAGTTTAAAAATATTTAACAACAGTATCTTAAAACAGTTGTACAAAAAAAAAATTAATAAAAGAAATATACAAAAACTCTAGATATATAATCACCTTATATATAATTTAAGGTTTTGGATCATTCATTTAATTTTTATTAGAGTTTTATCAAATTATTTTTGCAAGCCGCATAACTAAGTTTGACTTTCATTCTCTTTTAAGTTTTCTAATAGAATAGATTTTGAGTTTTAACTTTCCAATTGTTTAAGTTTGAGTTTTTTTTTTTACAAATACAAATTCAATTAAAAATTAAATGTTTTGATTTTGAGATTTGAGTTATTATTTGTTATAAAATCATGAAATAATCTATAAGAACCGAAACCGAAATCAAACCAGCCTGAACCAAATTAATTATGGTTAAACCCATTAAAACTGTAAACCGAAGAAAACCAAACCAAACCAAACCGTATTTCAATCGGTTTCTAAATGGTTTCATTTTCTATAGAACCGTTAAAACCGAAAAACCAAAAAAACAAAACTGGAACTGAACCGTAAACCGGAATACACTGAAACCATCTGGTACGGAGCTGGTGGGTGAGTTAAGGTAGTGAAGGGAGTGTATCCGAATGAGGATTAGTTTGTCAATGACTATTGTAAATGTCAATAATCTTTTTTTTTTTAGATTATGTAGATCATTATCTAGTGTATTTAAGAATCTGAAAAGACTAATGTTTTTTTGTTTAGATTAACAATTTAAATGAAAAGAGTAATGTTTTTTTGTTTAGATTAACAAATTTTTTTTTTAATGTATTTCTCAAATTTGAAAAGAAGAAAAAATACCCATCCTCCGAAAATCCTGAAATTATAAAAGTTGTTTCCTCTTCGAAAATAAAACACAGTTTCTGTTTTCCTATTTTAGAAGAGCTATATATAAGTTTGACCCAAAAAAAAAACTATATATAATTTAGTAACTTAATTAAATTGAAAACCTAAGACCTAATGGCTCCGCTGCTTTCATGTGAGTTAGAGGAAGACATACTCTCACGTCTTCCACCTCAATCTCTTATTCGATTCAGAAGCGTTTGTAAGAAATGGAACTCTCTTTTCACCGACAAGAGTTTCATCAACAACCACATGTCTCGCTCCCATCCTCAATTCATTCTCGTGGCCGCCGATTCTAAGATTTATTCGATAGACATCACGGATCAAAACAGCATCGATCCAACCATAGAGTTGCGTGAGCTACCCTCCTCTAATTTCCCTTTGGATAAATCTTTCAATGAAAAAACCATAAGTACATGCGATGAGCTCTTGTTTTTTAACTATAGTTATTGGGGGTACGACACTGCACTCTGGAATCCATGGTTGAGACAGGTTAAATGCATCGAGACCAAGGGTAAAAAATTCTAAGTTTTCGGTTTAGGATACGATAATAGTAGACGAGAAAAGATTTACAAGATGTAGAATTGTGATCTACGAGTGTGCCTCTTATGCGTTGAAGTTTATTGATACACCTGTACATGACTGCCACCTAACTCTCTTTCAGTCATCTGTATCTTTGAACGGAAATCTTTATTGGGTTACCGAGACTGGTGAGTTCATCCAAAGCTTTGATTTCTCAACGGAGAATTTCAAGCACTTTTGTCTCCTTCCAAGTCTTTTTGATTCATTTGGTTTGGAAGTTGTCCAAGTCATCAATGACCCATTGTCGTGGAGGCAAGTTTTGACAAGAAAGACAAACCAAACCATCCCTTGAAAAAACCTCAGTAAGTTCAAGATGTCAAAAGGAAATTAGAGCCCTAAATTAGTACATGCTTCATGTGGAACAAAACCAAAGATACGACCAAAATTTCAAGAGCCCGAAAGTAAATTCACACCTTGACTTTCTTAAATATGCCCCTAAACCTTAACTCTTTGAGTAAAATGCTTACGAACTCAGCCAATAATCTGAAAAAAAAGTTTTAAGAGGGATACAACCAATTGAGTATTAACCAAATAGTGTAAGATGATTTAATCATTTAATGTGGCACTTTAATTCCAAAATTCACAGGCTGACGATGTATTTACTCACCATAATTATCGTATAGCATCAAATACTTCTCAAACTAAGGCTCCATTATAGATACCTCTCGGGTAAAAGTTGTAAACGTAGATAAATCCGCCATGAATGTTTGAAACTTAGATACCCATGAAATATAAAATTCGAAACCTAAAACTCCATATATCTGAGTTATAGTTGGTTAATATTGGTTTACTGATTTGGTAATATATCTTAACCATTTAAAACTATATATAAACCGGATTAGACCAATTACCACTAATAAACCCAAATTCAATAAAAAAAATCTTTAGCGTTTTGGTACATTTCGTTTACCACACTAATAAACCCAAATTCACTGTTAAATTTGTTGTATCACCGCTTCGTAGGAAATGGACGTCATACCGAACCAAGTTGCTGGCCTATGTTGTTGGCAAAGAAGAAACACCTAAAATCGTGTGCGAATTTATCATTAAATACATACATAGATACGTAATGATGTGTAATGTATATGGATAACTTTATATATGTAGCAAAAGAAGTCTCTACATAATGATGGACCACCATTCAAAAAGGCTAAATTATTACCAACATAATCCTACGGCCCAAAATTAATGTTGGCTCTTGACATTTTATTTCAGCGAAAAAGGAATTAAACAAATATTCGAATTTCGAAACCAGACTAATTAGCAAAAGTCTGTGAGTTGAGTTCAAATTAAACTCTTTAGATCTTATATTTCTTAAAGATGTTATAAGAAGATAAATCTAAATTGATTCTTAAATGATTTTTTTGGAGTTTCGATTTGTTCTAGTATTTGTAAGTAATGATTTTTTGTCCATTCCAACTCTATATATGAAACAAAGCAGATACAAAAAAAAAAGAGAGAGTAATTTTCTAATTGAATGAAATATAAATTATCGTCGTATTATCTATTATAAGTAGTAGTATTAATGCTATTTAGCAAAGATACTGCCGTACATGTGATGTAACGTTGGATGAAAACAAAATCTCAAATGAGAAGAATATAAGAAATTGAAAAAGGACATGCATCAAGACTCCAAAGTCTCAATAAGCGTAAGATATTTTCTCCATCCACAGATCTCTATAAAATTTGCCTCTAATTAAATATAGACAGTGACCAAAAGAAGTGCATAGAGAAAGAGAGACACCATTTGTATTTAACTTGGAAAAGAGTAAAATAGAGAAGATATTTTCTTTTTTGACTATTCAAGCTAAACCAAGACTTAAATAGGCATTTAAAACATTCGAATCAAATACATGTAACCGGACAGTATCTCTTCTCCCTTTAAATACCGATCGAATACCTTTAGTTTTATTTTCTCGTATACCCAATTCGTGACTATTTATAGTAATTGATCATTGACCAATCAATTCCTTATAAGGCATTTTTAGTATACCCAAAGCAATGTATCCATCAAGTTTTATTAGTTAATAAAAAGTTAGAAACCATTTAACAAACAAAAATAATTAAGACTGTTTAATAATGACACTCTCTCATGACTAAAATCTAACAAAATTTTATTTATTTTTGCAAATGTTATTTTATAGCTCGCGCAAATTGAACGGTTGGATATATGATTTGAATATTTATTTTTAAATATGTATATAAATTGGGGTTTATAATTTTAAGTTTTTCAAAAATATACACATCTATTGAAGTATATAACTAGAGCCGTGCCAAAAGTTTTTGAAGCTTAAGGTAGAAAAAATCTCATTGTATATATATTTTTGTAATAAAATATATATTGTAACTAAAGTTTATCATATTTTTTTATAATAAATTAGAGATAATAAAAAATATTTTTTTCTATTTATGAATATAAAATTTCAACTATTTTCTTAAGCTATACAACATTTTTAAGCTATAAAATATAATTTTACACTATTTTGTAATCTATTTTTTAATTAACACTATTTTTAGTCTATAAAAATACTACACTTTAAGATAAATTTTGTAAAACATTAGAAATAATTAACACTATTTTCTTGATATATGAAATAAAAAATTTAAACTCAAGTATAATCACACTAAAATACATATTTCATCAATATACCAAAAAAAAAAGATGTGCATATATAAAGAGATCACATCTAAAAAAACGAAAAGAGGGGGGGGGGGAGACTCCTTCAACTTCAAGAGCTTGGAAAAGAGGGTAGGATCTCACTAGGCCTGGGCAAAAGTAACCAGACCCGAATACCCGACCCGAACCGACCCGAATACCCGACCCGAACCGACCCGAAAATACCCGAACCGAATCCGATCTGAAATTTAGAAATACCCAAAAAATACCTAAAATCTTAAACCCAAAAAACCGAATCCGAACCCGAACCGAACCGAAACCCGAATGGATACCCAAAATACTCAAATATAATTATATATATATATATATTAGTTATATTTAGATTTAATATAGCCAATTATCTAACATTATAATTATAAACCTAGATATATCAATTATTTTAAATCTAAAATAGACAAAATATCCAAAATAACTAATTATAAGAATTTTTTTAATTATATTTGTAAAAATTTTATTCAAATTTAACCAAAATTTATTCAAATTTATCTATTTTTTATTTTCCTCCAATATTTCGGGTATCCGAAGCCGAACCGAACCCGCATAGACCCGAACCGAACCCGATCCAAAAAATAAGAATAGCCAAAAAATATCTCATACCTTAAACCCGAAAATCCAAAATACCCGACCCGAACCCGAACCCGAACGGGTACCCGAACGCCCAGGTCTAGATCTGACCTTAAGAGAAACCCTAAAAGTTCCTCGCTTGAGAAGTTATATAATCTCAAAATATATTACAAGGAACCTAACTAGGATTTATGGTTAGCACTAGAAATCCATGTTGTCTATGGCTGAAGAAGCCTCCTCTGTCATCGAAATCTTGCAAAGCTATTTTTTTCGTCGTAAAAAACAAAAAGAGCCCTAGAAAACATACACGGTTTATATCAATACTATTTTCTCGAGGGAAAAGACTCAACAACCAAAGTGTGAACCAACGACCATCAAGTGTTTTGATTAACTTTAATTTAGCATGTTGAAAGATTGTTATTAATATAAGTTAAAAATATCATAAATGTACTCTTTTAAAATTTTATTTCCAAACAGATGCTCTACTATTTCAAAAATCTTTCACAGAAAACCCCATTTGAAAATAAATTTTTAAATGGTTCAAAATAAAAAATTTCCCCAATAAAATTGTATTTATCTCTTCTTCAATCCGTAGAACTGTCCAGTCAAAATTTGCCCAAAAAATTACTCGTAAACATGCCAGGACAAAAACAATGTGCTAAATGAATCTTTCTATTTGCTATTGCTAAGATAAAAGTTTAAATTTAGTATGTGGCATTTGCCACACCCGCAAATCATGTCGCCACGTCAAAAATGGACCGGAGTATTAAAGTTATGAAGCCACGTAAACACTGTTTGCTTGTAAATCTGATTGTGAATAAATTACTGATCATCAGTCGTAGAAATACTACTCGTAGACCTAGAAAACATATGAATTTTATCGGTTGATCATGATGTTTTTGGTTGACGGGCTCCACTACGAGATACATCCAATAATAGCATATAAATTCTTCCATTGGAGGATGCATAACCGAAGAAATATTAGAAAGCATTATGATTTTGTGTATTTTTATCTAAATCAAAATATTCATAGTAGCCAAATGACTTTGTTTATGGTGAATTTGAGGCTCGCTCACTCCAGATTGGCAAAGGAGAAGGAGTTTCGAGCATAGGAAGAAAAAGCTCTCATTGTTAGAGAAGGGGTAAGTTTTTAAGGGTTATGTTAGCCATTGTAGTTCTGTGAACATTGTTTGAGACTTTAGAGGTGAAACATGAAAGGTTTTATTACACAGTCGTAGAGCTTTTATAGCATTGACCAGCAAACAAGATGTTATGCTCTGTAGAATTGGCTATCGAACTTGAATAATTTTATTGATCAACATAGTTTGGTATTTATACATATATAGACCGACTTCGTGATTCACCTAATATCCTAAAATATGGACTCTAAATCTTATCGTAATAGGAAATTGTACATTAACAAGATATATTAATATTTAGCCCAATACTCCCTCTCACGTTGGAGTGTGAAGGTTTTGAACTCCCAACTTGGATAATATGTCTTCGAAAGGAACTCGACCTAACGCCTTAGTTAATATGTCTGCCAGCTGTTCATGAGTTTGAATGTGTTGCGCTGTGATTATACCATCTTTAACAGCATCCCGAACAGAGTGACAGTCAGATTCAATGTGCTTTGTCCGCTCATGAAAGACTGGATTTGCGGCACTATGAATGGCGGCCTTGCTATCACAAATGAGTTTAGTTGGTGTAGACTGTTCGATGCCCAATTCTTTCAACACTCGATGCAGCCATTTTATTTCTCGAAGTGCCGCAGCCATAGAACGATACCCAGACTCAGCTGAAGAGTGAGAAACAGTCTTCAGTTTCTTAGTTTTCCATGCAATTGGCGATCCTCCCAGCAAAACAACAAAGGCACTCAATGACTTCCGAGATAAAGGACAAGAGTTCCAATCAGCATCAAATATACCGTAAGAGAAAAATCAACATCAGAGTTTAAAAGAATTTCTTGACCTGGAGACCCTTTTAAAAATCGTACAACACGTGAGGCGCTTCCAAGTGTCCTAGACGAGGAGCTTTCATGAATTGTGAAAGTATATGAACTGAGTAACTTAATTCTGGATGTGTGTGAGTGAGATAAATCAGACGCCCAATGAGATTGGATTTTCTAAGAACTCACTCTTATCCAGAGCCAGATGGTGATTTTGTTCCAAAGGAGTAGACACTGGTTTCGAACCAAGATGTCCACTGTCGGCGATGATATCTAATGTATACTTGCATTGTGACAAGAAAATTCCTTCTGGACCACGACTAACTTCGATCCCAAGAAAATACTTAACCTTACCCAAGTCTTTCATAGCAAAAGTTTTGCTCAATTAGTCTTTGAACTTTTGTAACATGTAACCATCATTACCACATATCAAGAGATCATCAACGTAGACTAATACACGAAGATCAATATTATTACGTGTATACAAAAATAATGAGTAGTCGTCATATGACTGGACGAACCCAAACCGTAGTAGAGAATCAGATAACTTTTTAAACCAACATCGAGGAGCCTGTTTTAAACCATACAATGACTTACGAAGGCGACAAACCTTATTAGGATGAGTATGACGGAAGCCTGGTGGCAGATATATATAGACTTCTTCATCAAGGTCCCCATGCAAAAAAGCATTATGAACATCCATTTGGTAAACCTCCCATTGACTAACTTAAGAAGCTTTCTCACCATTGTCATTTTCACCACAGGTGCAAAAGTCTCATTATATTCTTCGCCTGCAACTTATTTATTCCCAAGTACAACAAGATGAGCTTTGTAACATTCCACCGTACCATCCGCATTATAGTTTGTTTTATACACCCATTGACTCCCGATAGCAACCTTATTCTTTGGCAGATCAACAATATCCCATGTTCTATGAACTTCAAGAGCATCAACTTCCTTAAACATAGCATCATTCAGAGGTGAGAGCGTGATAATCAGGGGGTGTACTTGCAGCGTTATATGTCATATATTCTTTTAAAAAGGCGGAAGCTGACTTTGGCGAAGAGGAACGATGGTTCCAGCTGTAGGAGCAACAGCTGGCATAACAGGTTGTGATATCACAAGTTCAGTGTCCGTCTCCCTTGCTGGAGATGCAGCTTGACTTGCAGGAGACAGAGGTTGACGTGTAGAAGATGCAGCTTGACGTGTAGAAGATGCAGCTTGACGTGTAGGAGATGGTACACACGGCTGTGAACTAGGAGATGGAGCCACATCTATTACAGTTGGTATAATCACTTCAGTATCACTACTCCCCCTTTCCACAGGAGGCGGGGCATTCGACCGATCCTCAGCTACCGGTGACGACGGAGTGATTGTTGGTTGAGAAGAAACTGTATTAGTAGCAAACGGAAATACATCCTCTCGAAAAATGACATCACGAGATATCAAGAATTCATTCCTTTCAATATCAAAAACTCTCCAGCCCTTTTTCCAAATGGATATCCCGTGAAAATACATAAACGACTCCATTCTACAAACTTGTCCTTAGAACGTGTTACACGGTGAACATAGCAAGCCGAACCAAAAATACGAAACTGATCATAATTAGGCTTGCAACCATGCAAAATTTCATATGGAGAAACACCATTATGTATAGTTGATGGAGTACGATTTATCAGATAGGCAGCGGTCATAATGGCCTTTCCCCAACATTTAATCGACAAGCTAGCTTGAAAAAAATAGAGTCCGCGCTACATTGAGAATATGTTGTTTGATGAACAATACCATGCTCACGAAAATAGGAAAAGAGACACATGAATTATGTTCATTGTCACTACAAACCGTTGTAACCGTTTTACCAAACTGTTTTTCCGTATATGCCAAGAAATTGGTGAGGATAGTACGAACTTCAGATTTTTCGAGCATGAGGTATGTCCAAACAGCTCTTGAAAAATCATCTACTATTGTAAAAAAATAAATGGCACCACATGAAGACGGTACGCGATACGGTCCCTAAACATCACAATGAATTAATGAAAAATACTCCGTTGTTTTATTAATACTATCAGGAAAAACCTCTCGAGTTTGCTTAGCTCTGAAACATACGTCGCAAGAACCAGAGTTAACAGAAGACGAGGAACTAGGAAATAAAGGTAAAGCCAAAATTATAGAAAAACTTGGATGTCCTAGACGTTGATGCCATAAAGTTTTATCCGCAGAGATGTCTACTCTATGTATCTTCGCAGTAGCAACATCCGTAAGATAGTACACCCAATCATGCTTTTCACCAATTCTAATCAGAGTCCTCAAAACACGGTCATGCAAAACAAATATGGTATCAGTGAACACGACACAACACTTTTTTTGTTTTACAAGCTTGGATACAGAGATCAATGTGCAATTCAACGAAGGCACAAAAAAACACATTAGACAACATAATATTGTCCGACAATTTAAACACTCCCATATTCATAGCAAATATTTTACTTCCATCTGCAAAACCCACGAAACATGGTAGAATATAAACAATATTAGACAAAAGAGAGCAATCCCCAGTCATATGATGAGAAGCCCCAATGTCAAGGATAACATCGCCAAAGTTTGCCTTACCGGACAATTTATCGGAACCTGATTTTTCTTGGATCATCTGTATGAAAACTCTCCATTGATCTTGTGTTAATGATGGTGTTGGAAACGATGAGGCATTAGAACTCGTAGCATGAATTGTAGCCACTTGACCACATCCTCTACCCGAGCTACCTCCACTTCGGCCTCCACGACCACCGCCACTACGTTCATGTCGTTCATTCCACCAATCCGGAAAGCCAACAATTTGCCAGCAGTCTTTCTTGTCATGTCCTTAACGTCCACAGTGAGAACAAACTATCCATTCACGGGGTTTGATGATAGACATATCACTTCTTCCTCCACTCGGAGCAGAAGTCTCGTTGTGCCGAGCCACGAAGCCAACCGCTTCCTGTTGTTGCTCACAAACTCGAACAAAGCCCAACCTTTACTCTTCACGTATCACACGAGAGTATGTTTCACAAGGGATAGAAGAGGATCCAATCCAATGATATTAGCACACACACCTACAAATCTCGAATCATCAAGTCCCATGATAAACTGATGAATTATCTCTTCATCTATTGCTTTCGAGATTTCCGAAGAGGTACCACAAGTACACACAGGAAGAGGAGCATAACTCTGCAACTCCTTCCATAAGGCGGACAACCGCCCAAAGTAGTCGATAACCGACTGTCCATCTTGACGACAACTTGCTAACTGAGCTTTGACTTGACGAATTCTAACTTTATTTCCAATTGAGAAATGTTGCTTCGATTCCGTCCAGAGTTGATGAGCATCCGAGATGAATGTCACCGTTGACTTCACTTTGGGTTCAATGCAAGCACGGATCCAACCAATTATCATGGAGTTCACGGTCATCCAATTTTCAAAGTTTGTACTATCATATGTGGGTTTAGTGGTTGTACCAGTAATGAACCCTGTCTTGCACTTTGCTTGAAGAGCGTTTGACATCTCTCTAGCCCCTTCATCATAATTTTCTCCGTTGAGAATCACAGAGGAAATCAATGCTCCAGGATTATCCGAACTGAACAAGGAGTAAGGAGAATATTTCTCCGACTGTTTCTCTGACGCCGTCTCGATACCACTAATAGACTTCACTTTATCTCCATCGGATATAACTTTATGGTTTTTAAAAACACGATCAACTTGATCAAGGAACTCTTAACCAAAGAGCAAGACACAATACAAAAACAGATTAACGTTACGAAGAACAGAGTAACGTGACAAAGAAGAAAGATAAAACAATTTTGAGCAATTTTGATCAATGCTCTGATACCATGTAGAATTGGCTATCAAACTTGAATGATTTTATTGATCAAAATAGTTTGGTATTTATACATACATAGACTGACTTTGAGATTAACCTAATTGCCTAAAATATGGTATCTAAATCTTATCATAATAGGAAATTGTACATTAACAAGATATATTAATATTTAGCCCAATATGCTTGAAAGCATCTTATGGGCAATTCAAAGTATGCATCACCACAAGTTGACTAGAGTGATCTTCTCCACGGACCTTACAAACCTGATTAAAGTAATTAATCGCCCAAAGGCGTGTCCATCTTTTCAATATCAGTCTTCTGAATGTCTTTTTGGTTTAAGGAAGCTTTCATATTGGCGAATGAAAAAAGAAAAAATCCTAGCTAATAGAGGCGCGACTCTCATTGCTTAAAGCATCACTTCCGATGTAAAGCTTCAGTCTTACGTTGCTAGATGCTATCCTTCTTTGCTTCATGGAGTTTTTGAGGATGAGAGAGTGGAACCCTTTGTTTAAGCTTTGCTTTGTTCTTATTTTGGCTGTTGTTTTAAGCTTTTGCTTTGTTTTGTTTAAGCTTTTGCTTTGTTTTGTTTAAGCTTTTGCTTTGTTTAGTCTTTTTGGTTAAGAGGTTAGTCGACCTCTCCCTTATCTATTGACTTTAGATAGACTACTTTGTTAAGGTGAATCTTTCTAATGTTTAATATACCACATATGACACACATAAAAAAAAATTCTGTTTTTCTATTTTAAAAGAGCTCTATATAATTTAGTAACTTAAACTGAAAACATAAGACCTAATGGCTCCGCAGGTGACGCAGCTTCCGTGGGAGTTAAGGAAAAAATACTCTCACGTCTTCCACCTCAATCTCTTGTTCGATTTAGAACCATTTGTAAACAATGGAACTTTCTTTTCAACGACAAGAGTTTCCTCAACAACTACTTGTCTCACTCCCATCCCAACTCATCCTCTTGACCAAATCTAAGATTTATTCGATAGATATCATCGATGTATCTTTGAATGGAAATCTCTATTGGGTTACTTGTAAATAAGAGACTCATGAGTACTTCATCCAAAGTTTTGATTTCTCGACAGAGATTTGCAAACCTTTTAGCCTCCTTCAATGTCAGAAGAACCGTATGATAGATTTTAGCTAATCCGAAAGTAACGAAACACACCAATGTATTGATTAAATGAATCCAAATGAATACAAAAGGTAAACGAATGAATTCAAGAGTCAGAATCGAAATGATTATAACTTCAGCTTCTCCCAACTCACACAGATCGCATCAATCTCACAAGCACATCACTTGTATAGAATGAATTCAGAAAAAAAACATAAAAGAAACTAATCCTTCAATAGCTTCTATTTATTCAAAATCTGATATAACGGCAAAGCTTCCGTTTCTCCGAGAGTCTTTGCTTTTCTTCATTAAACAGCAAACCCTCTGTTTCTCTCAGAGTCTTTCCCTTTGTATTAAATTCCAACGGCTCTTTTCCCCTGTTTTCTCCTGATATATGATTGATGATTCTTATCAATACTGTCCCCCTCAAAAATGAGCTTGTCCTCAAGCCTGGAGTTGGGACAAAAGCCGGAAAAATTCTTTAGAAGGTAGCCACAAGTTTTGTTATGCAATGCCATCCTGCCATTGAACAAAAACTTCACGAGTACCCCGTGAAACGCACGTCCAAAATCTTCTCAAGTGTCAACAATATATAATTGATCTAAAATGGTACAAAAAACTTTGCAGCTAACTTATGACAGTTCCGTCGAACCAAGGTCAACTGCCTATAAGGCTGGAGCTTCATATACACCCAATCTCCCACCGCAAACTCCACATCTCGTTGTTTTTTATCTGCATGTTGCTTCATCATTTCCTGAGATCATTGCATATTATCCTGAATATGGGACAACATCAAATCACGTTCTTTCAAGTTTATCTCTAACTCCTACACTTTTGTAGACCCCGATTCAAATTTGAGTAACTGTGGTGGTTCTCGGCCATAAACCACTTGGAAAGGAGATGTCTTAATCTCCGTGTGATAAGCCGTATTATAAGAAAACTCAGCCCACACCAAAAAATGATGCCATATACGAGGATGACTATAGGCAAAACATCGTAGATATTTTTCTAAGCAATGATTAAAGACCTCAATCTAGCCATCAGATTAAGGATGATAAGGCGTACTGAACTTCAACTGTGTGCCTGATAGACGAAACAATTCTTTCCACACCTCTCCAATAAAAATCATATCCTGATCCGACACAATAGATTTAGGGAACCCATGTAAATGTACAATTTCAGCTACAAACTTGTTCGCCACATCAATTGCCTTAAATATATGCTTTAGCCCCACGAAATGTGCAGCTTTGCTTAGACGATCAACCACCATCAGAATAACATTCATACCGCCTGATAATGGTAATCCCAAATTGTATGAGGAATGGGTAGAGGTTGGAGTAATCCTGCAGGTGATAAGGTAGAATATTTATGCGTTTGACAAATGGAACAACCTTCCACATACTTCTGTATATATTTCTGCATCCCTTCCCAATGGAAACAAGTTTAGGATCGTTTAAGCGTTTTCAGCACACCGTGATGTCCTCCCAGTTGATTATTGTGAAATTTTTGCAGAATTAATAGAATAAACACAGATACTTTCGACACCACCAATGGATGTTTATACCAAATACGATTCCCAACAACCTGATAATAATCCCGAGTGAATGTCTTTGACACAATCTGACTGATAAGGGCCTGAATAGTGGAATCATTCTCAATCTCTTTAAACAGATTCTGCATCTGAATAGAGGATGGGACAGAGAGAGTCAACAAGGACACATACATAAGATGAGGCACATGAGACAAACCATCAGCTGCTTTGTTCTCCACTCCATGTTTATACACGATCTCCATATCATAACCCAACAATCGCCTTAACCAATGCGTATACTCCATATTTACCTTTTTCTATTCTAATAAAATTTTGAAACTCCTCTGGTCAGTATGAACCTCAAACTTTTGGCACAAGAAATAATGTTTCCATTTCAACACGGCCATAATAATAGTCATAAGTTCACATTCATAGACCGACTTCAACTGCTCTCTAAGTGTTAACATGTGACTAAAGTAGGCTAATAGACGTTTATCTTGAACCAAAACAGCACTAAATCCTGTGCCCGATGCGTCAATTTCCAAGATAAAGACCTTATCGAAGTCAGATAATCCCAATACCGAAGCAGATACCATAGCATGTTTGAGATTCTCAAAGGCTTGCTGTGCTTGCTCAGAACAAACGAATTGATCATTTCTCAACTGATCAGTCAAAGGTTTTGCAATCATTCTGTATCCTTGCACAAACTTCCTATAGTAGCCTGTGAGGCCCAAGAACCCTCAATAATGTTTAAGAGTAACAGGTATAGGCCATTTCAACATTGCTTCTTTTTTCACACCATCAAAAACTACCCTAGCCGTTGATATTATATGGCCAAAGTACTCCACATGAGAAACACCAAATAAACACTTATTTTGATTGGTAAATAGGTGATGTTCCACCAACAACTATAACACCAAAGCCAAGTGTTCCACATGTTCTTGTAAACTTCGACTATATAACAATATGTCATCAAAAACACTACTACCAACTGGCAGAAATACAGCTTGAAAACAATATTCAACAAAGCCTGAAATATTGTCGGGGCATTAGTAAGGCCAAAAGGCATTACGAGAAATTCGTAATACCCCTCCAACATTCTAAATGCAGTCTTCTTAACATCACTTTTTACTTGTGTCGATAAGAATGCTTTTCTCGGTTGTTGTAAATCTAGATTTAGAGTTAGAACAAATGGATGTGAAAACAACATTTTTACATGGAAGTTTAGATGAGAAACTCTATATGTCACAGCCGGAAGGATATGAGATAGGAGATCCGAAGAAAAAAGTATGTTTACTTAAGAAGTCAGTATATGGCTTGAAGCAAAGCTCATGACAGTAGAACAAGAGGTTTGATCAATTTATGGTATCAACTGATTTTAAGAGGAGTGAACATGATCCTTGTGTTTATACAAAACTAATCTCGTAGGATTGATAACTGTATTTACTATTGTATGTGGATGACATGATGATAGCAGCAAAAGATATGGTGGATATTCAGAGACTTAAGGATCAGTTGATTTCAACATTTGAAATGAAAGACTTAGGAGCAGCTAAGAGAATTCTGAGCATGGACATTGTTCGAGACAAGTCAAAAGGAGTTCTGCATTTTTCTCAGACTGAGTATCTTAAGAAAGTTATTAAGACTTTTAGGATGGAAGAAGCCATGATAGCACAAACTCCTATAGGTGCACATTTCAAGTTATATGCAGTAAAGAATGTGGAATCAGAGATAAACATTGATGTAACGCCTTATTCTTCAGCTGCTGGAAGTCTCATGTATGCAATGGTAGGAACAAGACCTGACATTGCAGATGGTATTGGTGTCGTTAGCCGATACATGAGCAGGCCATGTGAAATGCATTGGGAAGCTCTAAAGTGGCTTCTCCGTTATATTAAAGGGTCTGTAAATGTTAAAATCTCCTATACTAAGGAAAAGAAGATGAAGGTTCAAGAATTTTGTGATTCTGACTATACATCAGACTTAGACAGAAGGAGATCGATATCTGGCTATATGTTCACAGTTGCTGGAAATGTTGTGAGTTGGAAGTTAAATCTACAATCAGGGCAGCTTTGTCAACTATCGAAGCTAAATATATTGCCCTGTCAGAGGCAGTGAAAGAAGCAATATGGTTAAAGGGATTGTTTGAAGATTTTGGTTTCAGTTAAAGTGTGTGTTGAGGTAGTGTGATTCTAAGAGTGTTGTTTGTCTCTCCAATAATCATGTGTATCATGAGCGCACTAAGCATATGGCAGTGAAGTACAACTTTGTCAGAGACATGGTAGAAGAAGGTGAGATTGAGGTTGTGAAGATTCACACAAATCGTAATCCGGCAGATGTTTTGACTAAGGTTGTGTCGGTGAGTAAGTTTAATGCAACATTAGACTTACTCAAGATTACAAGAGCTTGAAAGAGCCGTAAGGCTCTGTAGCTGGAGGTGTAGATCATCAGCAAGAGGGTTCCACAGAAGATCATCGAAGAAGTGACTTGAGCTGAAACAAGGTGGAGTTTGTTAAATGTGTTTACAACTCTGGTCAACTTGGCTTCGTTTGAGAAGTGGTTTAGGAATAAGTGATTGCCCGTCTTAGACAATTCCTTATTAGTTTAGGATTGAGTTTTAGTTACTCATATATAATAAGAAGTATATGAGTCATAAAATTATCATCCTAGTTATCATGCTTTTGTCTTCTTCTACATTGAGATTCTCATGTCTGTTGAGATATCTTGTTTTTCTTTTGATTGATAGTGGAAACTTGCTGATAGTCAATCCAGCTCCAGGGACGTAATCGTACATATCGGAGTCAAATCCTGGGTGACCAATTCTCTTATCTTGTTCTTTATTGCTTATTATTGTTATTGAGCTGAGAGAGAACTTAAATCGTTCTATTGGCAGTTTAATCACATTAGTTACTTCATCTATGACAAGGTCTTATTCATGTGTTGTAGCGACCTTGGAACTGGAGATGCTTGCATCTATATTGTGAGGGAAGATCTGTGCAAGAATATTCACATATATAGATTCTGGGATTGTTAATTGTTGTCACTGTGTTTACACTCCCAATTTTATCTCCGTTCTCCGTTCCTTTACTTAGATGTGAGATTGAGTGAATTGCAAGTCTCTTTTTTTGTTTTGTTTTTTTTCCTGTCTTTTTTGGAATCTAACTTGACATAGTGAAACTACTAACCATTCTGATCTTAAGAGCATAAAAGTTTTTGTCAAGCGATTGATCTTTGAAGTCTGAACAAAGCATTATGAGTCTATGACCTTCTTCCAAGTCTTTTTTATCCATTTGGCTTGGAAGTTGTCCAAGTCATCAATGACCCATTGTCGTGGAACCAAGTTTTGAAAGCTAGCCAAGAAAGACACAAACCATCCTTTGAAAAAACTTCAGCAAGCTTCAAGATGTCAACATAACAGAGCCTCTAAATTAGTACATGCTTCATGTGGGACAAAACCACAGATAGGACCAAAACCTCAAGAGCCCTTGAAAGAATATATCCACACTTTGAGTTTCTTAAATATGTCCCTAAATCCTGACTCTCTGAGTAAAATGCTCAAAGAACCAAATAAGACTAACGAGTGTATATATATGTGGCACTTTAATTGCAAAACTCACTGCTAAAATATTTGGATCACCGCTTCGTAGGAAATGAAAGTCACAAGTAACCAAGTAGCTGGCTTACGTAACCGAACATCTTAGACAGTTGGCAAAGGAGAAACACCTTAATTGGTGTGCCAATTTCTGATTAAATACATTCTTTTATATATATATGCAAAAGAAGTCTACATAATGATGTACCACCATTAAAAAAGGCTAAATTATTATCAACATAAAAAGGAATTAATGTTGGCACTTGACATTTTTATTTCAACGAAAAAGGAATAAACAAATAATCTAAATTTGAAACCAGACTAATTAGCAATGAAAAAGTTCTTGATATTATAAGAAGATGAAATCTAAATCTAGAATTAATCCTTGATATTTATGTAGTTTCGATTTGTGCTCAAATTTTTATATAATGATTTTTTTGTCAATTCAAAATTTTAAACAAATAATCTGCTTTGTTTTTTTTTTGTCAAACAAAGCAGATACAAAAAAGGGAGTAAATTTCTAGTAGAAAGAAACATAAACTAGCGTCGTAATTATTAGTAGTATTTATGAATTTAGTACTGTTAATTTAACAAAGATACTGCCGTACATGTAACGTTGAAAGAAAAAAAAATCTCAAATGAGAAGAATATAAGAAATTAAATAAAGAAAAAAGACTTGCACCAAGACTCAAAAGTCTCAATAAGCTTAAGATATTTCCTCCATCCACAGATGTAGTTAATGACAAAAAGAATTGTACATAGAGAAAGAGATGGCCAACATTTGCATTTAACTTAAATATTAAATTGGGAAAGAGTAAAGTAGAGAATATATTTTTTTTTTGACTATTCAAGCTAAACCAAGACATATGGTATCTAAAACATTCGAATCAAATACATGTAATACCGATCGAATACCTTAGTTTTCTTTTCTCATATGTAGGATACCCACCCAACTTGTGACTATTTATAATAAGTGAGGATTGACTAATAAACTCTTTTGATTTTCCAACCTTTTTTGTTGATAAAATAACCTTTTAAAGTTTTAAAGACTGTTTAATAATGATTTCTTGTTTCACATAATCTTTTTCTTTTCTTTTCTTTTCTTGGGAAACTCACATAATCTTTTACAGTATGGTTTCAATGTTTAAATAATTAGTACGATATACGAACATACAAATTAATCTGTCTATATACCGTACTCATATCCCCCCCCTTTATATTTTTATTCTTTAATTAAATTGTTAAATACCGTAGTTGATTTCCAACATATTTTTATTCTTTAAAAAAAATTATATCTGAATTAAAATTACTGCATATCAAATTTATGAATTATTAATAAAAATATTATCGAATTATAACTAGACCTGACAAAAATATCGAACGAAATCCAACCCAAAAAAGGAATCGAACCCAAACCCGAACCAACAAAATATTCGAACATCTCTTAAACTTTTATAGCCGAACCGCACCGAAAACCAAATGAGTATCCGAAATAAAATTATATACCAACAAATATTAATTATTTTTAGATTTATTATAACCCAATTACTAAAAAATTATAATTATAAATTCAAAAATATCAATTATTTTAAAACAAAAATACCGAAAATAATCAAATATCCCTAAATTCTTAGTTATATTTGTGCAAAAATAACCAATTTTTTAGTTTTCTTCCAATATTTTAGATATTCGAACCCGATTAGAACCCGGATGAAACCAAACTGAACACAAACCAAAAATTATAGATATCCGAATAGATATCAAATATCTAAACCCAAATACTCAAAAACCAGAAAAAACTAAACCGAACCCGAACCGATACCTGAACTCCGTAGCTATAACAATCCAAATCCAAACCTTTTTTTCATCCAATTACATTATTATTTAACAATCGTAATCACTGTTTACAAAAGGTAGCAAGAACAAAGGACATAAGTCGAATAAAAAACACTGGTGGTTTGAAAGTAAAACTTTCCTAGCTAAGGTATCAACACACTGGTTGTATATTCTTGATCGATAACTGAACTTAATTGCATCAAACTGTGACTGCCAGAGATAGATTTCTTGAAGGTAATGCTGTAATCGTAAATTTTTAATTTTAGCATTAATAATATTGATAATATTGCAATTATCTCCTTCAAATTCTACATGGTGATATCCCAAACTCCAAGCAGCTTGGAGGCTCCATATTAGAGGTGTGCATTCTGCTTCTTCAATTGAATGGCGACCTTGAAATTGTCCCATCCCACCATGTAAAAAGTTTCCGTTGGTGCGCCGTATAATCCATCCTAGTCCAGAAGTACGATTGCCTGTATGATGAGAGGCATCATAGTTGCATTTTACCCAACCTACAGGTGGTTGTTTCCACCGTTCCTTAGCATGAAGATGTAGTGTTGTATAGGTATCCGTAGATGTGTGAGAATTATCTCGACTATCTAGCCATTCCGTTGTGTCAGATAGCCCTTTGGACAGAGTTTCTTGTACGTTCTCCGCTTTATGGTTGAAAACCATATCGTTTCGACTTTTCCATAATCTCCACATAATCCAAAAAGGAAAGCACTGTAGGTGTTTCCCAAGATTTGAGTTCTTGTAATTGTTAAGGAGATACCTAATTTTATCTTCGATGGTTGTTAGTGGGTTATCCAGTATAGTTGTAGGTATACCGGAAGCTCTCCAAACAGCTAATGCATGGTGTCATGTGAAGAACAAATAGTTGCTTGTCTCTCTTTCAACAATGCACCGGGTACAAAATTCATTGACACGCATATTTCGTCGAAGTAGATTATCCAATGTCCCTATAGTCCGAGAAACTATTCTCCAAAGAAAATAACGTAGTTTTGGAGCAATATCAAGTTTCCAAATCTCCTTTGCTATATCTGGATGCGCCACCAATGGAGGTAGAGGTCCTACATCAGATTCATCTTGTGGTGTGAATGCTAGCCAATATCCTGATTTTACGCTATAGTGACCATCTTTTGTATAGCTCCAAAAAGTTGTATCTTCGGTCGATTGATTCGGTAAATATATTTTTTGGATCAGATGGTGATCAGAAATATCTACAAGTCAAAGAGCTTTTCTTCATCCCACTGTCTTGTGTAATGATTGATGATGTTCGCCACTTTTTTGTTTGGATTAATCACCGGCAAAATTAATGGTGGTCGAGGTGGGTTGGTTGGTAGCCAGAAATCTTTAACTAAATTAGTATTCATTCCATTTCCTATACTAAATTGTAACCCACGATTAAATAATTCAGTCCAAAATCGTAGTGAGTTCCACCTATACGAAGGTTATGCACCACGATTAGCAGTGAGGATGGTTCCTTCTCTAAAGTATCTGGCTTTGAGTATTTTGTACACTAAGCTATTAGGGCGTCTCATAATTTTCCAAACTTGGTTCGCCAGAAGAGCTTGATTAAAATGGTGTAAATCTCTAAATCCCAAACCACCACTTTTCTTTGACTTAGTAACTTTTTTCCATGAGACCCATGATATTTTCCTTTTTTCCAATGTACTTCCCCACCAAAATCTAGCTACCATACTATTTATTTCCGAACAAAGCTCTATTGGTAACTGGAAAATGTTCATAGAGTATATCAGCATAGCATAAGCAACAACTTTGATGAGTGTCTCTTTTCCTGCTGTTGTAAGAAATCATGTCTGCCATCCATTAATCTTGTTTTGAACTCGGTCTTTAATATATTGAAGCATCTCTCTCTTCTTTCTGCCAAATTGTTCCGGTAACCCAAGATATTTTCCACCACCAGCTAACGTTGGTATTTGGAGAAATTGCATGATAAAATCTCGAGTATGCTGATAAACTCTATTTCCAAAAGTAATGGAAGACTTCTCCATATTAATGCATTGCCCTGAAGCTATCTCATATTCCTTAAATATTTGTAATAACTGGGAAGTATTACGATGGTCAGCTTTAAGGAAAAAGAGGGAGTCATCGACAAAGAGTAAATGGGTAATTGACGGTCCTCCATTACTAAGAGTGATTCCTTTCAGGTGTTTTTCTTGTTGAGCCGTTGTGACCAGGTAACTTAATACGTCTGCACAAAGTATGAATAGGTATGGTGATAGCGGGTTACCTTGTCGTAAACCTCGGCTTGCTTCAAAATAGTCGTATGGGCTTCCATTAACAAGGACCGAGAAAGAAACTGTTTTGACACAACTCATAATCCATGTGATCCATTGACTCGCAAAGTCTTTTTTTGTGTAGAACTTGTTCTAAAAAGTTCCATTCTACACGATCATAGGCTTTACTTATGTATGTCTTTACCGCCATGTAAGAGTTAGAGCATCTTCTTTGTGTCCATAGTGAATGCAGCACTTCATGAGCAATAATTACGTTATCTGTTATAAAACGTCCAAGAGTGAAAGCGGCTTGGTTTTCGGACACATTGACTGGAAGATATTCTTCAATCTCTTGACTAATATCTTAGATATGATTTTGTATATCACATTGTAGAGTCCTATTTAGCAAAAATCCTTCATTGTTTTTGGGTTCAGAATTTTTGGAATAAGACAAAGGTTAGTATGATTCCAGTCAAGAGGAAAACACATGTTGCAAAGAACTTTCTTTCTTCTATCTCAATATGGACATACTGTCTCCCTATGTTGTTGATAAAAAGCGGCATTAAGTCCATCTTGACCTAGAGCACGGGTTGCACCGATAGAAAACACTGCTCGTCTTATTTCCTCTGATGTTACTTCACACGTAAGCTCCATGTTCATCTCTTTTGTAACCAGCGGCTGTGTGCTTCTGAGAACCTCAGTTAGGTCACCATTGTTGGTGCTTGAAAATAGATCACCAAAAAACCTCACAGCTTCCACAGCGATCTCCTTATTCCCATAAATATATTCATTGTTTGGCCCCTTAATCCTTGAGATGTTGTTTCTAGCCGTTCTATTCTTGGTGGAAGCATGGAAGAACTTATTGTTAAAATCTCCTTCTTTTAACCATTGGTTCCTGCTTTTTGTTTTCCAGTAAGTTTCTTCTTCTTTGTAAGCATCTAGTAGTTCCCTTGTCATGACTCAGATCTGATCAAGTGATGTAATTCCATCAGTGTGTGCATCATCGATACTTTTGGTTAGTGACTTGATTTTTTTGCAGAGTTGTTGTTATTCTGTCGTTTCCAAGAAGCAATCTCTCTTCGATAGCTTCGAATCCGATCTGATACAGCATTTATAGATCCATTAACATTGTTATTCCACCCTTGTTTAACAATTTCATACACTTCTGAGATTTTTCCTAGCCGAGGATCATAGTGAAAATTTCTGTTTTCTTTATTCTATGAACGTTTAATTTTGGTAATGGTTGGTCGATGATCTGACTCAACTATTTCAAGATACTCAACGGAAGATGCTGAAAACAAGGCCTTCCATTCGTCATTTGCCATTGTTATTTACAACTACTATATACACTTAAAATTTTTATAAATATTTACACCATTTATTTTCTACATTATTGAATTTGAAAATAGAAGATTATGACCCAAACAAAAAAAAAGTGGGAATCCCATCCCAAATTTATGTCATCCCTGAGAAGACAGACAAACAGCAAAGGTGGGGGCGCGTGACAACACACGCGCTGCAGCTGGCAACAGCCAATTTCCCTCTCATATTCATTCTTTCTCCAAATCCCCAAATAACATTTTTCCCTTCCTTTATATCATCGCTTCACCACTCTCTCTTCTTCTCATCCAAATTCACTCAGGCAATGTCTTCGCCGGCGATTATCACCACCTCCTTTTTCTTCTTCTTCTACATCTCTTCTCTTCCTCTTATTCTCACTCAAACCACTGTACTTCAACCCCTAAATGTCGCTGAGATTGAGCGTGTAAACCCTAAGCTTCCACCGAGAAGTTTCACTCTCACAACATCTAAAAAATTCGAAGGATCTTCCGATTTAATCCATCTCCGGTACCATATGGGACCGGTACTCTCATCTTCTCCGATCAACATCTACGTTATCTGGTACGGACAGTGGTCTAAGCCACACAAATCTCTAATCAGAGATTTTCTCAATTCAATCTCAGATGCTAAAGCTCCTTCCCCCTCCGTCTCCGAATGGTGGCGAACCGCTTCTCTTTACACTGACCAAACCGGAGCTAACGTATCTCGATCGGTTCTAATCGCCGGTGAATACTCCGACGCTAAATACTCCCACGGCCAACACTTAACGCGTCTCTCGATTCAAGAAGTTATAGCCTCAGCCGCAAGATTCGCTTCTTTCCCGGTGGACCACAAAAACGGTATGTATCTAGTGCTGACGTCACACGACGTCACGATGCAAGATTTTTGCCGCGCCGTTTGTGGATTTCATTATTTCACTTTCCCGTCGATGGTTGGTTACACGATGCCTTACGCTTGGGTTGGTCAGTCGGGAAAACAATGTCCGGAGGTTTGTGCTTATCCGTTTGCTTTACCGGGATATATGGGACACGGTGGTCCTGGTGAGCTCCGGCCACCGAATGGAGAGACAGGTGTTGATGGGATGGTGAGTGTGATTGGTCATGAGTTAGCTGAAGTTGTTTCGAATCCGTTGATTAATGCTTGGTACGCCGGAGAAGATCCAACGGCGCCGACGGAGATTGGAGATTTGTGTGAAGGATTGTACGGAAGCGGCGGAGGAGGAGGGTATATTGGTCAAGTTATGAGAGATAGAGAAGGGAAAACTTTTAATATGAATGGTAAAGGAGGAAGGAAGTTTTTAGTTCAATGGATTTGGAACCCTAATTTGAAAGCTTGCTCTGGTCCTAACTCTGTTGACTAGACGAAGAAGAAGGTGATTATGATGTTAATGATGGTGATTTGTGTTAATCACGACGATAATGATGAAATAACTCTCTTATTAGAATTAGATTAGTAGTAATATTTGATTTTTTTTTTCTTCATATATGTATACTGCTTTTGTATTTTTTGAATGGAATTTTCATTTTTTTTACCTATTTTTGTTTAACTCAGACAACAGTATTGGTAATGTTTAAAGAACTTTTATCTACACTTCGGGAAGCGAAAAAGTTTGAATTTCAAAATCTTAGATATTTTTCTGTGCATTATTTAATAGTGATCGGTTTCAATAAATGTAAACTGTACGATAACGATAACTTATACTTGTAAATGTCTTCAGTTTTTGAGGAAAAGACAAATAATAAAGATAAAAGAAAATGTTTGTTGGATTGAGGACTGACATGATGTTGAGAAACGAATCTTTAAACTCTTACAAGGTAAGATTCTTAATTAATTATCTAATTGCAATTAGATTTAGTTGTCGGATAATCAAGCAATAGATTGTTTTAATTTAATTTATTCCAATATTAGACTGATTAGTAATGTTTAATATCCTTCATAAAAATTGTGGTGGTTTACTTATTTTTGTGTGTAAATTATATATTATGTAGACGGTCTTTATAAAATTACTCAATAAGGTAACAGCATTTGATAACTAATGTATTAATATTATGTTCGATGAATTATACGAATTTTTTACTTTATTTGATTGATACACAAACTGTTATACTAATTTGGTTTTATTCAAGACTAGTTTGGTTTGCTCTAAATTATATTCATAATAAGAGAATTTTGCTTTCTTTAATTCATCATTTTTGGAGTATTAGGAATTGACCCCTCTGAAACTATTATATTTTTCTCTCTTCCAAACAATCTTCTCGACTAGACAACTAAATTATTGATGAGTCCAGAAAATATTTTTAGTAAGATCATAATTTAAATGAAGTATTATTCAATTATTTAACTATTGTATTGCTGCAAAATATATATTACATAGAGTATTACTAGAGTTTATAATGTTGTTTTCAAAATTTTAGAAAGGAAATTACCAAGAACTTATAACCTAGTAAGAAATTTGGTGAAAGTTTGTACATGAGGTCCTGCTTCTCCTACCAATCAAAAATCTAATACTAGAAACTAGTGTTACCATATGTTGCAATGTAATAATGAAGGTTAGGAAAAAGACTTTGAAGAATACGCGAGTGGTAGAGACAACATTGAGAAGGTGTTTGTGAACGACAGCTAAGAAAGGGACCCATTTGAAACTACAATCATTACCGATGTCTATGGAAACTGCATTTATTACCTCAACCTTTTTTTTCTTGCTATTTTTCACCTCATTACCTATTTTATTTCACAACTGTAGATAATTGACGTTTTCGGCAATTCATGTTGAAATGTTTCTCATTCCTTCTTATCTAAGATTCTATGAGTTCCAAATAAGCATGTAAAAGTGGGCCAAAGCCTCTGTATTAGGGGCTCGACTGGTTTAAACGCGGTGGTTGCATTTATGGGTGTGGGAGTTTGCGGAAGTGAACAGTTGCAGATGCTGTTTAACATATAAACGTTATTAAACAGTTTGTATAACTAATTTAATAAATAGAAACGGATGCGTTTGCAGTAAATTACTGACTGGTTGACAGCGGTTGCGGATGCTGTTTAACATATTTAAAATATATAATTTTTATAAAAAAAATTTGTATTACCATAATCAAAATTTAAAAGTGAAGTTTTAAACAAATTTTATAATAACTAATTAAAATTATTTATTTTAAGAGGTTTGAAACATTTTTTTTATTTATAAAATATTTTTATACTTATAAATATATTTTAGTTTATTTAGTAGATATATAAAGAATTTAAGAGTTTATTATAATAAATTTATATTTTTCGAAAAATATTGTTTTGATTTTTTTTATAAAATTTTATTATTATTATAAATTATAAATTAAAAAATAATTATTTTTTAATCAAACTTAACCATTTGACCCTACAATGGAAGGTGCTTTTGAAATAAAAAGATTTGAAACGGTTCGGAGCGGTATATTGTGATTTACTTGATTGGCATGAAACGCTTGCAACCGCAACCATCCGCAAACGCATCATTTGCGGGTGGTTACGGGTGAACCAATCAAGTCCTAGGTCTAATCCATCTCGTTGCGGAAGCCCACAATTTTAGGATTCGCGGGTCAAACTTTTTTAAAGCTCACTGTGGGATGGACCGAGTGGGACGAGCTTGGTCCATTTGATAGTCCTAACAGCTTAATAACTAGGGTCAATTTCTCAGATGCTCTTACTTGTTAAAAATTTAATCTACACACACTCCATTTTTCTCCTCTACTCCTCTCCTCTTAATGAAAGTTGAGTTTCTCAAGTGTACCCTTACCAAACCAATGCAAACCGATTAACAAAACTGAGAATCTTATAATTTAGCTCGTGTAGAATTGATGAATAAAACAAAAAACAAAATTGACCAATCAGAGAACACCCCAACATGTTCTCCCTCCGACAGTGGATCTCCCCGTCCCGACAGTCCTCTCTCCGAGCTAAATTCTCCGTCGTCGCCTTCCTCTTCAACCATTGAAAGTGTAGCTTTAATCTCCAGGTCAGTTTCCATTCCCTTCTTTCACTTCTAACATCTTAAGACATCGAGTCTTTAGTCGATTTTGGGTTTTTGTAATTAAAATTTAAAGATTGCAAGATTTGAAATTTGTGTTGGAAATTAATGGATATTGGTTTGGTAACCTTGTTTTCTGGGTCGATTAAGACATTGTAATGGAATGTAGTGGTTGATTAGTGTTTTTGGTCCAAGAATCAATTTGCAAATATAGTAGAAAAAAGTGAGTACAACAAGTATAAATGGAATTCATGAGATATAAAAGTATAACTGGTATAACTAGCATAAATGGTATTTCTGAGATATAAAAGTATAATTGGTACAATTGGTATTTCTGCTACAAGTCATTATGTGCTAATTTATTATTGTTTTTAATTTTTCAGGAAGAAACAATGAGCAACGTTTCAATAAACATTCATTTTGATTATGAAGGATATTATGCAAAGATCAGAGATGATTATCAATGGTTTCGAAGAGAAGCTAACTTGTACGGTATATTCTTTAGGAAATCATCAATGGAGGAGATAACTTATTCGATGTTAGTGGATAAGATATGTATGAAGATTGGGATAGATGAATTTTCAACGAAGTTGAAATTAAGTTACATTCCATTGGTAGTGAAACCTCAGACACAATCATATATTTTTGATGATGAGGATGTATATGTATATCTAACCTCGACGGATAAAGAGCAACGTAGAAGTGTATTGCATGTAGAAGTCATCAAAGATTTGGAAATAGTTCCGTTATGCGAGCAACTTTCGAGAGTAGAGAAAGGAAGTTCAGTTGGTATGAATTATGGGGAAATAGTTCCGTTAGACGAGCAACTTTCAAGAGTAGAGAAAGGAAGTTCAGTTGGTGTCGATAATCTTTACGCAAGGAATGCACCATCAGAACAACCTCATGAGCCTTTGGAGCCGCTAGAAAATATTGTTAATAACAATATGGATAATGTTGTTGATAACAGTATTGATGATATGGGTATAGATAGTTGTGGTATTCGGGAATACCATGAACTTCCAATTGTTGTCCAAGAATCTCAGTTTTTAGAGTCATGGGAAGATGGTATTGGTCTGGAATTAGGTAAAGAATTTGAAAGCAAGAAGGCAATGCAAGATTTAGTTGATAGAGCTTCACATCTTAAATGTTTTGGAGTGGCTATAGTCAACTCGGATACGAATCGGTACGTGGTAAAATGTCGTGAATCATTAGAAGGGTGTAAATGATATTTACGAGTTGCAAAGCTTAAGAATTCAACTCGTTTCTTGGTTCGAGTATACACCAAGATGCATACATGCTCTCGGACTATTTCTAGTACAAGCTACAAAAGGAAAGACACACCACGATTAGTTGCATCCCTTTTGCATAAAGATTTTCCTGGTCAATTCCAAACCCCATATCCTAAAAGTCTCATTTCTCTTGTTCTAGGAAAACTTGCTGTGCCAGTGTCATACTCTACTGCATATAGAGGGAAACAACTAGCTGTTAGTGATATTTGTGGCAGTCCAGAAGAGAGTTTCAAGATGGTCTATTCTTATTTGTACATGTTAGAGAAGGTGAATCATGGTACAAAAACTAGTGTGGTATTAGAAGAAGGAAAAAGGTTCAAGTCCTATTTGTCGCTTTGGGAGCTTCCATTGAAGGGTTTCAAGTCATGAGGAAAGTGATTGTTGTGGATGCAACCTTTTTGAAGACCGTATATAGTGGCGTGCTAATTTTTGCTTCAGCTCAGGATCTGAATCACCACCACTATCTCATATCGTTTGTTGTAGCTGATGGTGAAAAAGAGGATACTTGGATGTGGTTTTTCAATACCTTAAAAATCATCATACTAGATAGCCCTGAATTGGTATTTATTTCTGACAGAAATGCAAGCCTCATAAAAGCAGTGGGTGAGGTGTACCCGAGCTCTCACCATGGGCATTGTATCTATCATTTGTCCCAGAATGTGAGGGTAAAAGTTAAATTCGTCAACAAAGATGAAGTTGCTACAAAATTCAGGTAAATTGCTTAGATTTATACAATAGTTGAGTTCGAGAAACAATATGAAGATTTTAGGATGAGGTTTCCTAAAGCAGCCACGTATCTTGATACTACTTGTGAAGTGGAAAAATGGGCAAAGTGTTATTTTCCCGGATTAAACTTGGTATAACTTGGTTTCGTAATGGTACAACTATGACCAATTTAAATAATGTCTGTATTTGTAAAACTTGGTATAACTTGGTTTCGTAATGGTACAACTATGACCAATTTAACAAATCTTCTCAAAGTTAATAAAATCAATCAATCAATAAAATCTAAATGTATTTAATAAGTTTAACCAATTTAACAAACTTTCTCAGATAACCAATTTAATCAATCAATTTAACCAATTTAATAAATCTTCTTAAATCTACATGAAATTCATTTATGTACAAGAAAGACCATATACTTTTATGATGACTTTCTTATTGGTAGCCACATTAAATTACAAAATTACAAACTAATGTTGTTATGCACATTAAATTGAAAAAAACAAGGTTAATATACCTGAAATAACTAAAAACATGAGTACAACTAAAATATTTTAGTTTAGATTTTAGTACAACTAAATAATACACCAAAATCTCAAAAAGTACAATTGTGTATATAAGAGTACAACTTGGAAACTAGGAACAACTGTGTTGACCTGTCAACTTGGACCCACGGTTTTCAACAACTGTTTTCACTTGTCATTGGACCCACGTCTGACGGTGACCCATGTTTATTCTGAGCTTTTGACCAAAAATTCAACATTTTCAATTTTCAATTTTTGGATCTACAATTATCGAAATTTTTTGCATTTTCCCTCCATTACGCGGGCTCCCCCCAATTTCATTCCCACATTAACTACTTCCATCTCCTACATTATTTGGTGTTCTCTTTCTCCCTCGATTTCTCTTTCTCCCTCAATTTCGATTCTTACTCGATTTCTCACCCTATTTCGTTTTTACCTATTTCGATTCTCAAAGATGTCTAATATTTCGGAGAAGGACTCATACTACGCTGAAATGAAGGAACTCAAGGAGCTTGAGAACAAAAGGACTCTCATAGCCGATGGTGACTACGGGCTTCCTCCTACACGATGTCCATGTGGTGGAAGAATTATCAAGGAAACATCTCAAATCATTAGTATTTCTCTCGCAAATGATCAATTAACACATTTCAAAGTGTGAAATGAGCTAATATTGTTACTAATATCTTTTATGAGCTAATATGAAAGCTTATGCCTGTACATCTTTGTATATATATAATATATAACTAAAAGACTAAAGCACAATATTAATGAAATTAATTTAATAGTTATAATCAAAAACACTATATACACAATATTCTAAATTAGTTTTATTACTATTTTTACAAATTAATAGTGACTAATTAATAATTATGTAATAAAATACATACATAACAACAAATTCCAAAAATATTTTATATTTTACCTTATGTTTTGCTTATATTTTACTTTTCTTTTTTGTCAGTTCAGATTTTTTATAGAAACAACAAGATTTGTAGACTTGCAGAAACTATCAACAAATTGGACATAACAGACGCTCATGTAAGTGTGAAGCGGTACCAAACCCACTCAAAGAACATCAAGGAAGACCAAAGAAAAAACATAAGACTATAGCTACCACTCAGCCAACATAATTTTCACTTCAAATTTAATGCTTTGGTAGTATATACTTTATGATATATGCACGGTCTTCTGTTGTAACTGGTGGTACTTCTTAGGACTATTAGTTTTCTTTTTGGTTAGACAATATTGCTTGGTTTTTTTTGTCGGTTTCTTAAAATAGAATATTATTCAACAATTTGAATTGTTTGATATTTGTTTATGTTATTATGTCTTTTATTTTTATTTTTAACAGCTTCTAAACATCAAACTAAAACATTCAAAATCCATGTTAAAATCACAAAACCAGAATCCTAAGTTTCTAGTTCGAGATTTTTGCATGCATTTTATGGTGTTTAATTATAAAAATAACACGAATCACGAATTATTTTTGTAACAAATACAATTTATGACATTCATAACAACCTTCCATCACCGTAGACGGAACCTGTTTACGGTAGGTCAAATCTATTGATGAATTATAGTTGAGGAGAATTTTAACTAAAACAATAGTTTAGAATTTAAAAATATATGGAACCAAAGTTAAAGGGGCTTCTTCATTAAATTTTCTATTTGACTAGGGTAAATTTGATAGCAAAAATGATATATAAATTCGAAATTATTAATTTGTGTTCAATACTCTTATTAAATAATTGGTTGAATGTTTAATTTCAAGTGGACATGTTTCTTGTGGGACACGAATCACGAATGTGGACTGACTTGAGTTGAGAATATAATAGAAAATGGTAGCAGCTTTTTGTGGAAGTTCTGCAAATAGTCCTATCAATATCAGCATTAGTGGATCAATCAACACAAACTATTTTTTCATAAATATAAAAAGCCAATAAATTACGAACTACATTTGTAGCTAAAATTTATACTGAAAACCGTTATTTATATACAAAATTTCAATGTAAAGGGCACTACATGCAATAAAATTAGTGACAATTTTTTTTAATGGTAAATAGGCTTTTCTAAAATTTATCTTTTTTTCAATTACCAAAAGATTCTAGACCAAAACTCGTAATTTCTTTAGGCCCAACATCATAATATATCATAATATATAATATCAGTTTTATCTCAAATATCACTTATCCTGGAACCACTAAAATTTGCCTAAAATATTTTTCTAATCGGGCTACACTTGGTAAATTTGTCTTTTAACGATTAGATGAATTCTAGATCGAATTCGACTATTTCGCAAAACTCATAAAATTTCCGATTTCTTTGCCATGGAACTTTTGACCACACTATAAAATGTAGGGATGTTGTGGTGGGTAAAAAACCCAGTCCGATCTGAGTCTGTTTTGAGCCCGTCCGTTTTGAACCTATTTTAAAAAAAACTCGAAAAGCCCGAAACCCGAACAGTGTAGCCCAGAAAAACCCATGGGTTTCGGATATACCCACAGGTACCCGAGTCGCTGTTTTGTGTTTTTGATTTTTTTTATAAATATTTACATCAATAATTATTTATAAAATTTGAACATTAAATTTGTTAACCAAGTAAAAACATAAATGAAATTTTTTTATAAATATTGATATAATTCTTTCCATAAATATTGATATATTTTTATAAATGCATTAAACATTATGTTTGTTGATTTTGTTTTACGATTTTAGCAAAAATCATTTCAAGGTTTTCTCGGCACAAAAATTTTATTCCGTGATTTTTTGATTTCCGGCCAAATTTACTATTTGACGGGTTTGACGAAAAACTCAGTTCCAAAATTTTATGATTTTGGCCTAAAAACATAATTCTGCGATTTTGCATTTTTGGCGGGAAATGCCATTTTGCTATTTTCCACCAAATTTGTGATTTGACAAGTTTGGTAGAAAAAATTCAGATTTTAGCACAAAAATGTAATTTTGTGATTTTGTGTGTTTTGGCGGGAACTTATCATTTTGCGAATTTCCCACCAAATTTGTGATTTGACGGGTTTGGCGAAAAAAAACTCAGATTTTGGCATAAAAACGTTATTCCAAAATTTTGTGTTTTTGGCGAAAAAATGTTATTTCACGATTTTCTTACCATAAATGTGTTCTTAGAAAAAAAAAAATCCGACGGGTACCCTTTACCCGATAGGGTAAATCCGAATAAAGCTCGGGGTAAATCCGAATAAAGTCCAAGATAAATAAATCCCGCACGTTTTAAACCCATGTTTTTAACACAAACGGGCAGACCTACGAGTATGATATTAAATCCGGGTTTTGGGTACCCACCAAGTTAAAACCCATAATTAACATCCCTGATAAAATGTATCGAAAGATTTAACACCTTTCTTTTTGAGTAGTTTCCTATACACATCATAATTCAGTAGTAAAAAAAGCCAACATCACGTCCATGAACTCGACAAACATTTTTTCAAAATTATATTGTACGTTTGATTTTATTGATTCAACCAATATATTCTGTCTTGACTTTTGATCCAATAACTAGATATCCAAAACTAGAATTAAATTGTTTTCTAGAAAGAGCTTATTTTCTTTTAATTAAAAGGACATTTTACCATCTTTTATATTTGGTATCTTATATCATTTTACTTTTGTAGAAAAATTATAAAATTTCGTAAGCAACTCTGATTTATTACAAATGTTTCAAAAAAAAAACACTCTGATTTATTAGAAATTTTTACTTAAAAAAATGAAAAATATATTTTTATTATATAAGTAGGTTAAAAGGTTGAAGTAGTAACTATTTCAAAAATAGATAGTGACTTGTTGAAAAGTAAAAATAAAGAAAATGCCAATGATAATAATTTTGGACTTTGATTGTCTCTTCTCCTCTTTATTTGGTGGTGAGGTGTAAACATTTTTTTTTCTTTTGGGTTGACTTTTGACCTTAAAACTTCTCATTTTCTTTCCTCTTTCTTCCTCTAATCCTTGCACCACCCTTCTTATGACTTAGTCGTCTCTTTCCTCTCTCAATGCTGTGTCATGATAACAAACCACTTGCTCATGTTTCTCTCCACAATAAATATTTTAGAAAAATAAGAAAAGAAATTTCGTCGAATTAGAGAAAAAAAATAGTGTTATTTATCTTTTTTCTTTTTCTTTTGTTCAGCCATTCACACCTAATTTTAAACTGTACTTGTCCAATCTCTAGTGTATATTTCTCTGTAAAGCTCTCTGTTTTAGCTTCACACGCTAATTCTTTTCTTTGTCTTTGACTTATGTGAAATCTTTGATTATGAATTGTATGATTGTTTAAAGACAGATACGTTTATATATTTAAAAAGAGGGTAAAAAGGTTTTGGCTTTAATTATCTTTGTTGGGATGGGGCTTTGCTGGGGATCTCCATCTGATTCTCCTCCAACAACAACTCCTACCTCTACTGGTAACTTCAGTTCAGGTTCGTCCTCTCAAGTCTCTGTTGGTTGTTTGAAGTAATCTACTCAATTTCTCATCTGGGTTTTGCTTAAACTTGTGTGATACGTTGTGTTTTCACCTGCAAAACCATTTCGATGCATAAAGGGTTATGCTTTTACATCTCTGTATAAGCGATGGAACCTTTTGTTAATTGGATTGAGATTCTTCTTTTGGTGTTATCTCATATGGGTTCTCTGAAAGTTTCCTCCTTTGGTTATCAAACTGCGTTCTCTATGTCTTTGCTGAATCAAATTCATGACTGTCTTTCCTATGGTTTATCACTGAAGCAGGGGCTTTTAAGTCATCAAACAACACGGCGACTACGGGAACATCAAGGGGAAGTAACATATCTAGTAACAGTGCTTTCTCTGTGGGAAGTGGTGAAGATGTTTATCCTGAGGGTCAGATACTTCCTATTCCGAATTTGAGGATATTCAGCTTAGCAGAACTTAGAGCTGCAACGAGGAATTTCAGGTCTGAGAATGTTCTTGGAGAAGGAGGATTTGGGAAAGTTTTCAAAGGCTGGCTTGAAGAGAAGGCCCCCGGGAAAAACAACAATGGAACTGTGATTGCTGTCAAGAAACTAAATGCCGAAAGCTTCCAAGGATTCGAAGAATGGCAAGTGAGTAGTCGGCTTATCGAATGAATCATGAGGAAGTAGTTTTCTCTGATATACAATGAGGAGTTTTGTTTGTTTCTCAGATGGATTCTTTCTTGGTTTTTTGTGCAGTGTGAGGTGAATTTTCTTGGAAGGATTTCTCATCCGAACCTCGTGAAGCTTTTAGGATACTGTTTGGAAGGTGAAGACTTGCTTCTTGTGTATGAGTATATGCAGAAAGGGAGCTTAGAGAATCATCTTTTCCGAAGTAAGAACCATTTGCTTATATACGCAACTTATGTCGATGTTTGGATCGGATGATTCCCCAATCCACATGATTTGTAATGGCTTTATTTGCTTCTATTCCCCCAGAGGGTTCTGCTGTTCAGCCGCTCTCATGGGAGATAAGGCTTAGGATTGCAATAGGAGCAGCTAAAGGCTTAGCGTTCCTGCATGCTTCTGAGAAGCAAGTAATTTATCGAGACTTCAAAGCTTCAAACATTCTACTTGATGGGGTAAGTAAAATACAGATTGCTTATGGATTTGATGTAGCAAATCATCAAGAAATGAAATCTCAAATGGTTTGCTCTTGATGCAGTCATATAACTCAAAGATATCGGATTTTGGATTAGCGAAATTAGGTCCTTCCGCAAGTCAATCTCACATCACAACAAGAGTTATGGGAACACAAGGTTATGCAGCTCCAGAGTATGTTGCTACAGGTAACATTGTCTCATCTTCTTGATTCTTTTTAGTTTCAAACAAACAAACTGTGAACATGTTGGTTGGTTTTTTAACAGGTCACTTGTATGTAAAGAGTGATGTTTACGGGTTTGGCGTTGTTTTAGCCGAGATCTTAACTGGTTTACATGCGCTTGATCCTACTCGTCCTACCGGGCAACACAATCTAACCGAATGGATCAAACCTCATCTATCCGAAAGAAGAAAGCTAAGGAGCATAATGGACCCTCGTCTAGAAGGAAAATACCCTTTTAAATCCGCTTTCCGAGTCGCTCAGCTAGCTCTAAAATGCCTTGGACCCGAACCCAAGGACCGTCCATCAATGAAAGAAGTAGTAGAAGCTCTCGAACTCATCGAAACTGCCAATGAGAAACCGTTGGAGCGAAGAACCACTAAAGCTTCTCCATCCGTAGGTCACCAACAAGGTCATTATCGACCACAACAACTCTCTTCATTTCGTCCAAGGCAAACCATGGCTCGAGCTCGCTAGTGTTGTTTTGAAAGACACGAAATTCTTTTTTCTCTCTTTTGTTTTTGATTTGTTAAAAGATAATCAGAACCCAATTCGTATGTAATACTACTACAACCAACAGTGTATTAATGTGTAGTGAGTGTTTGGTGTGTGTGATATAGTTGCTTAAACGGTTAAAACCAGATTAGGAAAGGTTTAACTAATAGTCTATAAATAAGCCATTTTTTCCAAATTCTGTTGTTAAAGCTTCCAAATTTAAATGTGGTTTGGGCTTATGATAATGGGATCACACTTGTGTTCAAAGCTACAAGCTTTGTCTTCGAAGATTAAGCAAGCTTCTGTTAATGGAAAATGGCGGGAAGTGATTTGTGGTTATTCAGAGATACAGAGAGCTGGAATTCAATTTAACGATCCTTTTGTTTTCCCCATTGTTTTTAAAGCTTGTGCTAAGCTCTCATGGCTGGTACAAGGTAGATGTGTTCAAGCGAGTCTGTGCAAGAGAGGGTTCGAGTCTTTTGTTTCTGTAGGGAACTCAATTGCTGATTTTTACATGAAATGTGGAGACTTGTGTTCTGCGATGCGAGAATTTGATTGTATGACTTCGAGAGATTCTGTTTCTTGGAATGTAATCGTTTTTGGGCTTCTTGATCATGGTTTTGTAGAAGAAGGGTTATGGTGGTTTTCGAAGTTGAGAGTTTTGGGTTTTGAAGCTAATGTTTCAACATTGGTTCTTGTGATTCACGCGTGTCGTAGTTTGGGATTGTACGTTGATGGTGAGAAGATTCATGGCTACGTGATTCGTAGTGGGTTTTTGGAGATTTCGTCTGTTCAAAATTCGATCTTGAGCTTCTATGCGGAGTTTGATTCGTCAAGCGCACGCAGACTGTTCGATGAAATGTCTGAAAGAGATGTTATTTCATGGAGTGTGGTAATCCGAAGTTATGTGCAAAGCCATGAACCTGTTATTGGATTGAAGTTGTTTCAAGAGATGGTTGGTGAGGCGAAAACAGAGCCTGATGGTGTAACTGTAACTAGTGTTCTCAAGGCCTGCGCGGTTCTAGAGGAGATCGATGTGGGAAGATCAGTTCATGGATTTTCCATACGGAAAGGCTTTGATTTGGCAGATGTGTTTGTGACCAATTCACTCATTGATATGTATTCAAAAGGATATGATGTTGATTCAGCATTTAGAGTATTTGATGAGATGACTTGTCGAAACATTGTTTCATGGAATTCGATTTTGTCTGGGTTTATACACAACCAAAGGTACACAGAGGCTCTTAAGATGTTCCATTTGATGGGAAAAGAGGCGATTGAAGCGGATGAAGTTACTCTCGTGAGTCTTCTCCAGGTTTGCAAGTTTTTTAAGCAGCCATTGCCCTGCAAGTCAGTACATTGCGTGATAATCCGGCATGGATACGAGTCAAATGAAGTGGCGTTGAGTTCTTTGATTGATGCATATACAAGCTGCAGTCTTGTTGATGAGGCAAGAACCGTGTTTGATTCGATGACGTACAAGGATGTGGTTTCATGTAGTACAATAATCTCTGGATTAGCACGTGCTGGCCTAACTTATGAAGCAATCTCAATCTTCTGTCAGATGAGGGATAAGCCCAACGCTATAACCATCATAAATCTTCTTGAGGCATGCTCAGTTTCAGCAGACTTGAGAAAATCCAAATGGGCACATGGAATTGCTATCCGGAGAGGCTTAGCCATCAATGACATCTCAGTTGATACCTCTATTATTGACGCATACGCAAAATGTGGCGCCATAGAAATTGCGAAAATGTCATTTGATCAAATCCCTAAGAAAAATGTCATCTCTTGGACCGTTATCATATCAGCATATGCTATTAACGGTTTACCGGATAAAGCAATAGCATCATTAGAGGAAATGATACGACAAGGTTACACATCAAACGCTGTGACATATCTGGCAGTTTTATCAGCTTGTAATCATGGTGGATTGATCAATAAAGGTCTCATGATCTTTAAATCAATGGTTGAAGATCACAAACCTTCTTTGCAGCATTACTCTTGCATTGTAGACATGCTTAGCCGAGCTGGAGAGATTGATACAGCGATGGAACTAATCAAGAACCTTCCAGAAGACTTCAAACCCGGGGCTAGTGCTTGGGGAGCGATTCTTAGCGGTTGCAGGAACAGTTTAAAAAGTGGGATCATTACCTCAGAGGCAATAGCTGAGGTTCTTGAGCTCGATCCCTTGTGTTCTTCAGGTTATTTGCTTGCATCAAATGCATTTGCTGTTGAGAAATCATGGGACGATGTAGCGATGATGAGGAGGTTAGTGAAGGATAGAAAGGTTCGGGTCATTGCGGGTTATAGCATGGTTCTTGAAGGAAGCATGGCTAAGAGGTTTTTGGCTGGAGACAAGTTAAGCCAGAGTGATTGTGAGTTAAGCGATGTCGTTCACAGTCTACATAGATGCATGAGGTTAGACAACAAATACGATGGGATGGATCTAAGGCCCAATGGGCCTTAGCGAAGAATTTTAAAATTGAGTTAAACGATACCGTAAAGTGTTCATCGCGTGTCAGACACAGGATTCTCCGAGTCGGATGAAAGAGAGAGAGGAATCGGAGGGGAGGTTTTAAAATGCTTAATCTGACCCGACCCGAAGCGATCCGATACGTTCTCTCAAGCAGAAGTAATAAAAGTCGTTGTCTTCTCTTCTGAAGTCTCTCATTTGCTATTCGACCAAAAATAAAATATATTTCCCTTTCATCAAGAAATCTATCAAACCGACTTAGAAAGCTTTCGAGTCTTAGCGTCTTCATTGAATTTTTCTAGGGTTAGGGGCTTCTGATCAATTTCTCGATTTGGTAAACTAGGATCTAAAATTAGAATGGGTGGTGAGGGAGATTCGAGTCAGCCGCCCGTCGGAGCTGGAAGCGAACCTGTGGCCGTGAACATCAGGTGCTCCAATGGCAAGAAATTTAGTGTGACGGCGAGCCTCGATTCCACGGCTGAGTCTTTCAAAGAGTTGGTGGCGCAGAACTGCGATGTTCCAGCCAATCAGCAGCGTTTGATATATAAGGGCCGGATCCTTAAGGACGATCAGTCGCTCATCAGCTATGGTACTTTTCATCTGTTACTATTGTTTGTTCTGTGGATTTTGTTGATTGAAATCTCATAAGATTGCTTGGTTGAAAAAATAAATTTTAGATTTATGTAAGGTTTTTGTGAGGGAAGTTTTTTTTTGTGTTGGTGATGATATATGTATCTTGTCGTGCGGATTGCTATGGAAGAATATAGAGAGATGTTGTTAATGGAAGTGTTAACGATATGATAAACGATTCGTACAGTTTTCTCATCAATGGCTGATACTGTGTTCTATTTACATTATGTTTGGTGTGTATTACATTGTTTTTCTTCATGAGCCTTAATGTTTCCATCCTCTGTGGATCATTTTATACATAGGTTTGCAGGCTGATCACACCATTCATATGGTTCGAGGCTTCGTACCTTCTTCAGCACCTCCTTCTGCTCCGGCTGGAAACCAAACTACTGCACCTAGTGCTACTCGAGCAAATGATAGCCCAAATCTAGGAGGAGCGAGTCAAGGAGAATCTTTGTTCCCTGGGCTTGGATTTAATCCTTTGGGTGGTGGTGCAAATCCTATGGCTGGGTTATTTGGATCTGCTCCTCTTGATCTTGAGCAGGCACAGCAACAACTTGCTCAAAACCCTAACATGGTTAGAGATATGATGAATACACCAGCCATTCAGAATCTAATGAACAACCCAGAGTTTATGAGGAGTATGATTATGAGTAACCCTCAAATGCGTGAGCTTGTAGATCGCAATCCTGAACTTGGTCATGTGCTCAATGACCCAAGCATCCTTCGACAAACTTTAGAAGCTGCAAGAAACCCAGAGCTTATGCGTGAAATGATGCGGAATACTGATAGGGCCATGAGTAATATTGAATCTATGCCTGAGGGATTTAACATGCTTAGGCGTATGTATGAAAATGTCCAGGAACCGTTCTTGAATGCTACTACTATGTCAGGGAATGCTGGAAGCAATACAGGTGCTAATCCATTTGCTGCTCTCCTGGGAAACCCGGGGGTTACTACACAAGGTGCCGATGCGTCTAATAATTCTTCAACGCCAAATGCTGCTGAAATGGGGACAGGGAATAGTATTCCGAATGCAAATCCACTTCCTAACCCATGGGGTGCTACGGGGGGTAAGAAACTGCATTCTCATTCTCTTAATTGCCTGTGAGATTCTACTTGTCTTTTGAAGGATCCAAAATATTTAATAGCAGTAAGAGAGGCTTGTTTATCAGAAATAGAAGTTTATGTTTACTACACTGGCTATAATAATAAAATTTTGAGTTCATGTAGTTCTCACAATTTGTTTGTTATGATTTGTTTTTGTGTGGATAAGTTTCTTGGCTGCTTGTTTCTTATTTAAGTTTTACTCGTAATGCTCTAAAATTATTGAATATATTGTGGGGCTACTTAACAGGCCAAACAACTGCTCCTGGAAGGACAAATACTGGTGGAGATGCAAGAAGCCCTGGACTTGGTGGACTTGGTGGTCTTGCAGGCCTTGGTGGACTTGGTACGCTTGGAGCGGATTCACCTCTTGGTGCCATTCCGGATGCTACTCAATTGAGTCAGTTATTGCAAAACCCAGCCATGTCGCAGATGATGCAAAGCGTACTTTCCAATCCTCAATACATGAATCAGGTAGCACCAAGAATAATCCAAACTTAAAGACATTTTTGCTATTGTGAACATGTTTTTAATGTTTTTCCTTGATTCCAGCTTATGAATCTCAACCCTCAACTTCGAAGCATGCTAGATATGAATCCTCAGTTGAGGGAGATGATGCAGAACCCTGATTTCCTTCGTCAGTTTAGCTCTCCGGAGATGATGCAGGTGAGTTACGCCTCTGTTGTCTTTATGCATTTGACTTTTGAACATGTGGTCTACCCAGACAAACATTTCTGTATCTCTAAGCTATTTTTATGTAATGAAGTTTCTTCAACCTAATGTCATGGATTGTTTTTTTGGTCTTTAGCAAATGATGACGCTACAGCAGTCACTTTTATCTCAGAATAGGAATACGACTAGCCAGTAAGTGTGAATACCCTTTACTGATTTTTTTTTTTAATACAAAGTTGTGCAGTTACATGTCGTTTGTATATCTTAATTGTATTTTTGGGTTGTTTTGTGTTTTGGCAAGTGTGTTACTTATTAGCTAAACAGATAATTATATCGGTGGTGAATGATCTTAATATTAAGTAAGAAATGGATTGATCATGAGTCATGAAGAAACTCTTGTATGTTTTATTGAGCTGATCTCTAGTAATCTCTATAAATGGCTGAAAAGCTTTTTCGTAGTTGAAATAAACTCAAATAGAAACAGAAAATAAAATATTTGTATTTGTTTTTGGTTCTGCCTTTTCACATAAGCTATCAGTGTGTTGATCTCTCTATTGATTCCCATCAATCCCTATTCATGTTCCGTATTCATTTTCTCTGTAGGGGTCCAGGGCAAACTGGTGCTGCCACAGGTACTTTTTAAAGATATTTTCTGCATCTGAAGCGTAAAGGCTTTAGTTTATTTCACTTAGTAGAGTAGCTGCTCCTTTTCTTCTCTTTGGTTCCATTTTTGTTTTATTTTAGTTCCGATCTGTAGCTTATTTGAGTAAGTCAATACAATGATAATATTTTATAGGGACAGGCAATAACGGGGGGATGGATTTATTGATGAATATGTTTGGCAGTCTTGGTGCTGGGGGCTTGAGTGGCACGAACCAACCCAATGGTTAGCTTCACCGAAACTATACTTATATTTTTGTTTCTTATGTATCTGTTGAGATGGTTCGTTTGAAACATGTTTGTTTTCTTCCAGTTCCTCCTGAGGAGCACTACGCGACTCAGTTGCAACAGCTGCAGGAAATGGGATTCTATGATAGAGCAGAGAATATAAGGGCTTTGCTTGCAACCAATGGTAACGTTAATGCTGCTGTAGAACGACTCTTGGGGAGTATTGGCCAGTAGCAGGTTCGTGAACTGATGCCTCTCCGTCTGGTTTCTCAGTTATAGAATAAATAACTTGAATGTATTTATTTATGTTAGGATCGTGAACTTGTGGATAAAAAGCCGCATCGATATGGTATTTGGCTTCAGTCGGTATTTGGCTTCAGTCGGCACTTGGGGATCATCTTCTTTCTCTTCTTTGACCATCTTCAAAATACCTTTTGATATATATTTTGGGGGTCGTTGTTATCTTTCAGATTCTATTTGAAGTTGTTACAACATATCTGTAGGAGTTGGTTTTGATATGTGGAATGGCTACATTTGCATTATATATTTTATCAAATTGTTTATATAGATTTAGTGTGTTGTTGTAAGTTGTAAGTTGTAACGTTCTGATGTGTTATCGCTAGAGATTCCAAGAGGTTTTTGATCATAGTTTATGAGAGTATGTGGGAGATGAAGTGCGTGTTGTCCACTAATTTCTACTGTAGGAAAATAAAGTTCGGTTGATTTAACGAGAAATGATTCTCAATTGTTACTTTCAATTCTGGCCTTGACTAGATACGACAGGCCTCAGTTTGGGTCCAAGAATGTAACGTGAAGGTTTAAAGTATTATTGATGTTTCACGTGTAGAATCATTTTTAGTTAGACTGATCTCAATAAAAAATTGATTTTAAGAATCCGTAACCATATATGAAAAGTCTTTAAACAAAACTAAAAAGGGAGGGTTAGGTTTACTTGTCAAGAGAAAATATCGTTCGGCATCTTCCGGCTTCTATAACGAAGATCGCTGGTTTGCGTCTGGCTCTTATTGGCGGCGTTGGCTGGCTTATCTTTTGGCGTGGATGATTCCCTAAGAATATTCAGTTGGCTATCATCTAGATATCTTACTTTTCATCTTTAGCGAATTATGCTAGCTCTTTCTTCGGAAGTTTTTTTTCTGGCTTTTTTTCTTTTCTTTTTATCTCTTCCAATTTATTTTGGTCTGAGTTCAAGTTCTCTTGTTTGATATCTTTCCTTAGATCTAGTTGTGTAATTCTCTAAGCTTCCCTTCTCTAACGGGCTTAATTCGAGATTCATGCTTACCAGGTTTCCATTTTAAAAGTTCGGATTTAGTTGCGGATTGAAGTTTATGTTGGTGTCTTTGGTTTGCTTTCTTCGCAATTGAAGTTCCGAAGATGTTTGAAACGATCAAGCTTTTCTTGGTTTTGTGATGACCACACTTTTTTTTTTAACATGCAATTAACAAATATTAAGTACCCATACAAATAATATTCCACCAGTTAATTAACATTCAACAAACAACAACGACCACGCATGGTCAACAGTTCTATCGGTTCTAGCAATCCTACGAAAGCTACCAAAACCTAAAACTACCGGTCCTAATCATCCTCCCCCTTAGGCCTGGACAAAAAAACCGAACCCGAAATACCGAACCAAAACCGACCCGAAAAAACGGTCCGGGTTCGGGTTCGGGTATGCCTATTTTACCCATTGGATCTTATATTCATATACATGTGGGTATCAGTTCGGGTACAGGTATTACCCGATACCCGATCGGGTACCCGAATACCCGAAACATTAATTATTTTGGTATTAATTATTTTTACGGATATGCTTATTTTCGGATATTTTGGGTGAAATTTTTGGGTTTTTTGGTATTTTGAATTATTCGGGTAAATATTTGGGTATAATATACCCGAAAATACCCGAAACCGATCCGATTTTTTTTGGGATTTTATGGGTATTGGATTTTTGGATCCGAACCGACCCGAACCCGATCAGTTCCTACCCGAACCCGACCCGAAATTCTATAATACCCATACGGGTACAAAACCTCTCTACCCGAAATACCCGAACCTGATCGGTTCTTACCTGAACCCGACCCGAATACCCGAATGCCCAGGCCTACTCCCCCTCCTCGCCTCGATTCCACGATCACACCTTATCTTTACCTGCATCGACAAAAGTGATGCAATAACATTTGGTAAACAAAACACTGAGTGAGATTGATCCTCCCAACAACATGTTATATGAAAGCCCACACAATTCAAACAACCACAATAACATGAAATAATAACAACACATATTACTTCAAACAATCAGCTAAACATGCAACCTCATGCAAAGCTAATCAAACACATCCATGACTAACCACCTAGCAATTCACAACACCAAGAAATGTTAAAAATACAAGTCACAGAACAACAGGGTCAATCGACCACAACCTATCGACCAACATCATCGATACCCCCCTATCGACCACACCCTATCGACCATACCCTATCAACCACTCTTGGTCAATAGCCACTATCGACCTCGACCTATTGACCACACCTGGTCGATAGCCACCCTAAAAACCATCCGAAGAAACTCATCGACTTACCTATCGATCACACCTAGTCGATACACCCTATCGACCTCGCTCTATCGACCACACCTGGTTGATAAGCACTAGGAAAAACACCCAGCAAGATCTATCGACCAACCTATCGACTTGCCCTAGTCGATACACTATATCAACCTCGCTCTATCGACCACACCTGGTCGATAAGCACTAGGAAAAATATCCAGCAGGATCTATCGACCTCGTCCTATCGACCACACCTGGTCGATAGCCACTACGATTTCCCAACTCCTCAACTTAGCCTAGGCACAATCCTAAGGCCAAACCTCTAAACCATAACCAATACACATACTAAACAAGGCAAATCCACACCAAGCAACTAGGGAAACACTCCCAACAAGCCATAAAATCACTAAGAAACCACAACACACACAATCACAAAGCAAGCATAAGAACCCACAATCAAAGCTTAACAAGGCACAACAAGCACAAATCCATGGTTCCCTAACCCCCACAAGCTTAGCAAACTCCAGCTAAAGCTCCACAAATGACCACAAGGTTTATAAACAGCCTAGGAACACCCCAAAGCTTAGCACAAGCCCCCATACATGGCTTAATGTTAACCTTTGGTCACAACTCACCTTAGAATGGATAGATCTATGCTTAGATGGACTCCCCAAGCTCAAGAAAGATCTCTCCTCTTCCTCCAAAGCTCACGCCAACTAGCCTCACTCCAATCCTTCCTTTTTCCAAGTTTCACAAAGCTCCACACCCTTTGATTTCTCAAGATCCCAACTTCACCAAGCTTTCCAAGTCTCTATCTCTCTCTCTTCTTCTCTCTTCTCCAAGCTCTCAAGCTCAATCTTCCTTTGTCACAAATGACGTAACAAAGGAAGAAGAAGAAGAAGAAGAGAAGACAAAATGATTTTGACTTCTTTTTGAGAAAAAAATCTATAACTTTCTATTCGATTTATGACACCCCTAGAACAAATCTAAATTAATCATTTCCCCTCCATAATCAATTTTTCGAGACTTGCCTAAGGTTCATAAACTCGAAAGAACTTCTAAATTAATTAATTTCTAGAACACGAACGTTACAATTCTCCCCCACTAACATAGATTCGTCCTCGAATCATATGTTACCATTCATTTCCAATGAACCGTCCATCTCCAATTAACCCTAATCGTCGCAACGATTACTTAACCCTCGTCCAACCCAGCCAAGTCAACACACACGAGGTTTACTACCAACCTCCGAGGTTTCACACTACCTCCCGACAATCACGGCCAACACACGAGATTAACTATGAATCTCCGAGGTCTTCACACTACCTCTTGACCAGCACGGCCAACACACACACACACATGTACACACATGTACATCCGAGGTCCATAACTAACCTCTAAGGTTTCTCACTTAGCCACTATGCTTACGACACTGCATCATCATATGTGCTTATTGCTCACTCACAGACCAAACCCCAATACCCAAGACACCACATCATCTCCGAGTTTTGAGCATCTAACATACCCCCCAGGATATCCATCATAACTCGCAAGATATTACCCATACCACAGCACCCAAGACACCGCAGCATCTTTGAGTTCTGAGTATCTGCCATACCACTCCACTCGGGGTAATTTAACCTATAAGAGTCTCGATATCCCATACCACCCAATTTAGGGCAATATTTCCTACGTCTAGGATATACACCTTACAAATCCATGGTATCACGTTGCACTCTAGGCTATACACCTTACGAGTCTGGGTACATCGCCAGTCGTACTCTCAAGATATGCAGTCCTTCGAGCTATCGACACTGAAGGAACTAGTCCTCTCATCGAGCAATAAGTCATATATCTATAAGCACCTCGACTAAAATACCTTCCATGATCCGTGTAAATCCTCGCAAGGTAACACTGGCATCACCCATATTATGCATCCGGAATATCTGTCGTGTATAACCAATAACCAGGCTATCGTACCTATACCCAGTCACTTCGGGTACACCATAATCTCTTCCCGATTATGTACCAAGCTTTTAAATTCTCATAAAAACTTTCCATAACACTCGTGCCATCAGCAATAAGAACTACCATCTTATTACTCACATATATTATAGCTTTTTAACACCAAAACGAAATACATATCCATGACTCCCAAAGTCATCAATAATAAGAAATACTCATCTTATTAAACACTCATAATATAATATCGTTATTTACAACATAAATACAAAATGAAAACACATAGCATACATCTACACATCGAAACTGGAACCTCTCGATGGAACTCAAGCCACAGATTATTTCTGGAACCACTTCCGGAACCTCGTTCCCATCCACGCCTCTGGCTCCCAAGTTTCCTCATGCACCCCATCATAGTCCCACAGAACTCGCATCATCGGAATCTTCTTCCAACGAAGCTCCTTGACCCTCCGCTCGAGAACTCTCAAAGGTCTCGCCTCAATGGTCATATTGGAAGACTTTCTGAAATGCCTACATAATCTTGGGTAACTCTAATCGATACGCTACCGGTCCAACACGCTCTACAATCCTTAACGGTCCCATATACCTCAGATTCAACTTAGTTGCAGTAATGGACCTTTACGAACCTCTCATCAAAGTCATCTTGAGATACACTCTATCTCTCACCTCAAACAAAAGTTCTTTCTGCCTCTTATCGGCATAACTCTTTTGCCGATCTTGGGTTTTTTTTCATGTTCAGCTTCAAAATCTGGATCTTCTCCATGGTTTCCTGAAAAAAACTCGCATCCAATGTGCTCCTCTCTCCCACTTGAGTCCAACACAAAGGTGTACGACATGGCCTCCCATACAGAGCCTCGTATGAAGCCATCCCAATACTTGCCTGGTAGCTATTGTTATACATAATCTCTACCAAACTCAAGTAATCCACCCAATGACCATCCCAATCCAACACGCACATCTTCAACAAATCCTCCAGAGTCTGGATGGTCCTCTCCGACTGCCCATCTGTTTGAGGATGATAAGCCGTAATCATGTGCACCCTCGTGCCCATCTCCGCCTGAAAAACATTCCAGAACTCATATGTGAACTTAGGATCCCAGTCCGAGATAATACTCACCGGTACTCCATATAGTCTCACAATCTCTTGCACGTACTTCCTAGCAAATACTGCAGACCCGTATCATAATCTCTTGCTCACCGACCTCGCTCTATCGGCCTGCCCTAGTCGATAGCTCCTATCGACCTCGCCTTATCGACCACACCTGGTCTATAGCCACTACGATTTCCCAACTCCTCAACTTAGCCTAGGCATAATCCTAAGGCCAAACCTCTAAACTACAACTAATACACATACCAAGCAAGGCAATACCACACCAAGCAACTAGGGAAACACTCCCAACAAGCCATGGAATCACCAAAAAACCATAACACACACAATCACCAAGCAAGCATAAGAACTCACAATAAAAGCTTAACAAGGCACAACAAGCACAAATCCATGGTTTCCTAACCAGCACAAGCTTAGCAAACTCCAGTTAAAGCTCCACAAATGACCACAAGGTTTCTAAACAACCTAGGAACACCCCCAAGCTTAGCACAAGCCCCCACACATGGCTTAATGTTAACCTTTGGTCACAACTCACCTTAGAATGGATGGATCTATGCTTAGATGGACTCTCCAAGCTCAAGAAAGATCTCTCCTCTTCCTCCAAAGCTCGCGCCAACTAGCCTCACTCCAATCCTTCCTTTTTCTAAGCTTCACAAAGTTCCACAACCTTTGATCTCTCAAGATCCTAGCTTCACCAAGCTTTCCAAGTCTCTCTCTCTCTCTCTCTTCTTCTCTCTTCTCCAAGCTCTCAAGCTCACTCTTCCTTTGCCACAAATGACGTAACAAAGGAGGAAGAAGAAGAAGAAGAGAAGTCAAAATGATTTTGACTTCTTTTTGAGAAAAAAATCCACAACTTTCTATTCGATTTATGACACCCCGGAAAAAATCTAAATTAATTATTTTTCCCCCATAATCAATTTCTCAAAACATGTCTAAAGTTCATAAACTCGAAAGAATTTCCAAATTAATTAAATTAATTAATTTCCAAAACACATGCGTTACATGTTTAGCGGTGTTTCTTTCAAGACAGAAGCCTCCGAGTTTTAATATGATTTGTTCGATATGAAGATTTTGTTATTCAAGAGGAAGATCTTGGAGTAAGCAAAACATCTTGACTCGTTGATTTAAATTTTTTTTGGCGATTATGAGGTCTTCTCAGGCAAAAAAGTAACTTGTGTAATTGGCGGTTGTCCCTGTTCTTCTTCTTCATTACACGTGTCTTTGGCTTCTATTTTTGTGTGATATGTGTTCTTAGAATTAAATGTTGAGTCAACCTAATTGTTCTCTATATATTATATTATATGCTTTGGTTTTTCTTGTGTAATTAATAAAATGAGATGACAAAAAAATCACATTAAAAATTTAAATTAAAAAATATATAAAGAGTATATTAATGTAAATATCGAAAATTACTATTTTCAAATTTGATTGGACTACTATTCAATTCAATTTGAGGCATTTATGTTCCCAAACTTATTTTTTAATCATATATATATATATATATATCTTATACATAAAAGAAGGATTTTGGAGCCTCTCCATGTCTCCACATCAGAAAAAAAGGTTTAAGAAAATTTCTGGAACTGCCACGTGGCATTTAAAACTAATGTGATTAAAAAATAATCTCCAACCCATTAACCAAACCCACTACTAAAACTCTCAAACCCTTGCCAGCCAAACCCACTACTAAAAATCCCTTAATAGACGTAAGATTAAAAAAAACCGAGTCCATTAGTGATATGGCCCAATCAAGTGCCATCATCCCCTTTTTCCACCATCTTCGACGCCATCGTTTGAGACTTCCTTCGATCCTCTCTTTGCCTCCCTCACAACGGAAACAGCAAATCGTCGTCAATGAACACCATAAATCCTTTTAATTCCATCATCCCCACCACTCTTTCAGTGTTTCATTCTGACGTGGTTATCTCCTCCAACATTATGATGTACGATCTGCAACCTGTAAAAACAAAAGGTTAGGAGACTCATATATATATAGGTATGTACATCAATCTACAACAAAAATCATCATCTTTCTGGTTCACTAACTGTTCCTTTTTTTTTTTAATTTAGATGTCGGTGTTGATTATGGTAGGCGATAGTCTAGAAATGCTAACGATTGACAAAGAGGAGGTTTGGGTCTTAGGTAGACCAGTCGCTACTCTCTTTACTTTGCACATGCACTTATCAAGTCTTCTTAGGAACCCGTTTATATTCTATATTTACACACATAATTGAGTATGCTTTCTCTCTACAAACTCTAATTATTTTATCCACAAGGGAATCAATAGAGCTCAAGTGAATCAATATACTTCATGAGTGTCACTCTGTATATTTTATAGGAATGATATGATCAAGAATGAAAAAATGATGAAAATACACCATAGTCAAAGAAGGTTTCTACTGGAATGGTGGTGCTTCATCTTCCAGCTCACTAGATATGCAATCAATAAGTTCATGATGTAGTTATCTTACATAAAGTGAAATATGATACCATGTTTTGTTTTTATATGTTATGTTATGTTTTGCTTAATATTCCATATAAAAATCCAATGATTTTTGTGTTATTTGAGAATACTATACTAAACTTTCATATTCTCAAAATTGATTTATGGATAGTAATGAATGAAATTACTGACTCTGTAATCAACTCGATCTTTAATAGGAATTATTGACTGGCTGTGATGATTAGCCGATGATTTTCAAAGTTGCAGGTACTATCTTTATCATCAACATGTGATGCTGCTAATAACGTTAAGAAGTTTGATGGTAATTGATTAACTTAACCTCATTTGCCTTTTTTCGGAATTTTAAAGTCTATGCAAAATAACCTTACATTTTTACAATTCAATCTGCAGTGAATCACCTATGGCTATCGGACTATCCATAGAATCTTCTAAAGGATCTTTGGGGTAAGGAACATATTTTATAACGCATGTACAGTTTTCAGGTGAGCATATTGTTCTCAATGTAATGGACACATGCATAATAATAGTGGCGTTTCTTTGGTGGTCTCAATTGTGCTTTACGATAATTCAGGAATCACTACAAATGTATACCAAACTTCCACATTAACATCATGAATACATGATATTTTAATCCCAGCAAAACTGTTTTCTTCTTATTAGATGTGAAGTAATATTAGTTTGGATCTTATAAATTTAGGTTACCATTATGAGAAACAAACATCATAATGGTAAAATTACTATTTCAATTTTCTTAGATGGGGTTAGGCAACAACATTGGGGCTTGATAGCCAATTTAGAAGCTGAAAATATCCATTTTGTATTTCCTATCATGCTTCTCTTTATAGCTTATTCAAGGAATGAGTGTGTATAGTATTTTCTTCCATGTGAATATATCTTATAAAGTTTTTTGAAAATATCTTCTTTCGTAAGTTGAATGTGACTGCCATTATAGATTCCCCTAAGACTTATTAGGTTTTAAGTTTTGTTAGTTTAAATGCTAATGGAATTTTGGTTAACACTCAGGAGTTTCACGCTCGGGATTTTATATTAATAGCTACAACAAAGTAGTAAAACTTGCAAACACTGCTTGAATAATGATGAATGCAAAGTCAAATTGAAATGCCTTCAACAAATCAACTATGCAACAAAAAGAAAGGTAAGCTCCAAGTTTTCTCTATTTGCTCATCATTATGAATCATTCTGTGATTACTACAAAAAAAAAGTAAGGTTGCATTTTTAATCCTTTTAAATAGACAACTATTTCATACCAAAAAAAAAAAAAAAATAGACAACTATGAACTATCAATACATTTTATTTTGAAAGCAAGCAGGTTATACTTTTATCATTTTTTTCATTTTCTTTCTCACAATTTCTCAATCTTAAGCCATAGAAATGCTTTTAATATGAGTTGTTTCTCTGGCTATCTTCTATATATGCTTTTAGAAGTGAGGATGCAAAAGATTCTGGAGTAAGAATGTTTCAAGCTCTTCCCAGGCAGGAGCATGAAGACACTATAATCATAAGGGTCTTGAGAGACAGAAGCATATATAACTGAAAACATTAACTCCCAGATTAGTGTCTTCCACAAGGCCAGAACCATCTGCCATTGGAAACTAAGAAGAAAGGACTGAAGAGTAAACCTATTTGTCTGTTAAAATGTCGAGAAGCCATTGCAGCTCTGTGGTAGCTCAGATGAATACCTCACGACAGACTGGAACAGTACAACTAGGGCTAGCAGCAAAACTTTGGCACCTGCCACAGATTCAACAAATAAAGACAATATATTCACCAATGATGTTTCTGTCTGAGAATCATGGCTCTGTTTCTTACAAATTTTGTTTGACCAACCTTGCTCATCTACGAACAATGAATCAAGAAATGTGAGCGTGATTTTAGTGTTAGGTTGCATGTGGTCGGATATGGTGTTCAGAGGGACAAGCAGAGGAATTGGCCGAAGCAGAGAAGGTGGTGGAAGCAATGGAAGACAATGGTAAATGGTGATGATGATGTAAAATGTAAACGACTATTCACAGGTGCTTTTTTGCGACGGCAAAAACTTGTTTTTAGTTAAAATGCAAATGTGTATTCTATCTTTACTTTTTACAGTTGGAGGAAATTGTATGTAGAGAGAAATATGTCATAATCTATTTTTGGGAGAAATATTTCTCACCCTGTTTCAATGTCTAGAATGTCAGATAAAGAAACCCCTAAAAATATATAACACATGAAATAATTAAGAAGAAAAAGGAAACGGTGATAAAAACATTACCAAATTTCAGAATTAGTTATGGAGGAGTAAGGCATCTAGCTGGAGCAACTCAAAGTTGTGATCATAGAAATAACAACCATCCAAGTATGTGGCAGTCCTACTAAAAGGATAGTTGATCCTAGGCATGCTTTATTTGCTAAACAAACAATCAAAACTATTAGGGTATTGTTTGGAGATTCGAAATACATATTTTATCAGATTTTTTAGACTTTTTAGCAATTCCGAATACTGTACTCTGAAAAATGATGGATTCAAACTCTTCCATGCACAAAGAAGAGTTAGCCATTGTAGCACTTGTCAAAATCCCATAAAATCTAAAGAACCCAAAGATCAGTTTGATGGATCTAGCTGACTCCTTGGTCATTCAATCCATGTACTACTATGCCATGGATGTTGGCAAGCCTGCCAACATACTCGTCATATCTAGTGACGCCGATGTTTCGACTCCTATTGCTACATTGAAGTCAAGAGACTTTAAAATGTTTGTTCCAGCACAAGAAGATTCTAATCCATTACTTCTTCAAACTTTTAATCCTAACTACAAAAGAAGAAACATATAACATTACCAGTCTGTATAAGGTCTTCTAATCAAATTCTTGACCAAATAGTGAGCTTCAGGGGCTTGTTTAACTATGTCCATTGCTCCTTGGTTTATTTTCAGTCTTGCTGCAAAAAGAGCATTGGCTGAACCATTTTTTGACTAAAAAATAAATAAAAATATTGAGTTTTAAATTTAGCCTAATTTTAACGGTACTGTAGACAGAGTGGTTTTTTCATCAACATATTAAAAGTTTAGGGATTTATTCATTAAATATATAATTGAGGAGTTTTTTACGATTCATCTTTAGCTAAGGGGTTTTATTACTAAAATCTGTCATTTTTAATTTAAAAAACACTGTGTTTTAAATTTTAATAGAATTATAGACGGAAAAGTTTTTTCACTAACGGATTTAAAGTTGAGAGTTTTTTTCATTAAATATATAGTTGAAGGATTTTTTTTACGATTTATTTTTAATTGAGGGGTTTAATTATTAAAAACCCTTATTTAAATTAATTTAACAAACCAACCAATCAATAAAGAAGATGTTATAAAAATAAACAAACCAACCAATCTCCTTGGTTTATTTTCTGTCTTACTGCAAAAAAAGCACTGGCAAAACCATTTTTTTGGCCATGTCAGAAGAAGGTATACTTCTGTAATTTAACTAGTAACCGGTTTATGGGTCTTGTAGATAAAAGTTTTCGGGTACCAGTAAAATAGAGTGTAATAATAGTTATGGGAGGCGAAAATTGGCATATCAGACTAGATAAGGATTTGAGAAACGAGATAACCAATAGAAACCAAAGCCTCATGACGTCTTACTATACTTATGAGTTGCCCGACTTGGTAAGATTTTTGAGGAATACTCTTAGGCATTGCTTTGAAAATTCCTCAAAACTATTTCTTGCCTTAAAGCTTCAATTTCACGGTTTTTATTGATACCTTTTAATGAGTTTGATTCTGTTAAGCATAAATGCTGTGTTTACTTTTATGCTATTTTCTTATGTTTCTTTAACTAACTTTAGAGAGATTTTATATTTAAAATGTTGGAAGTGATGCCAATGCTAACAATGATTATGTAAGTAACATAAAATTAAATATTAATGCATTTTATTGTCGTTGAAGGTGACGATAGGTTTTAAATGTTAAAGAATAGAGTTAAAATTTCATGATTTGAAATTCAAATATATATTAAAAATGAATCTTTAAATGAATAATGTGACGCCAAAAAGATGAATAATGTTTCTACTGGACAACATACACAACTATATATAAAAGTTTGTGAAAAGTTTCCATAAACTTGTGAAAGTTTCATAACTTAGACTTGAATTTTGGGATTAAATTATATACAATTTAACGAAGTTTAAGATGACTGTTAAGATATTGAATATTATGATTAATGTTAGATTTCACGATTAAAAGGTTATAGGCTTCAACGAGGTCTAAGACAGTGGTTAGAGTTTAAGAACAATAATGTTTGTACAGAGCAAACACAAAAAAATTTCAAACCTAATTTTAATTGTGAAATCATGAAATCTTAATTATAATTTCACTAATATCATCTTAGAAATTGAAAACATGTATTGGAGTTACTTAGTCATGCTTTTGTGAAAACTCAAGAACTCGCAAATTTTTGATGACAATTTTAAAAATATATATTTGATGAGTATAAAATCTATTATATTTTTTCAATTAAAATAAATATCAGAAATATATTAATATTATATTTTAATTAATATATTAAAATTGATTCTACTTAATTAAATTTGAAATTTTTATGGTTTGTAATTGATATTTTAAGAAAAATTATAAAACTAACTTACTTTTAAGCATAATAGATGCAGAAAAGTTTTTTTTTGTTGCTATAAGAAAATAATATTTTTTGTGACAATTTTATAAAGAAGCTTTCTTAATTTATTTCGAAAAAATGATCATGTGTGATGTAAAAATGTTTTCTTTTGAAATTTTAGTCTACTTGAAAATATTCAATTTCAACGAGGTTTAAGACCACCAAGGTTATGGACTTATGGTTAAAGTGCATACGTAAAAATTATTATCCATCTTTTATGTGCTAAAATGAACACTTGCAACATGTATATAAATTATATAAAAATTCCAAATTTTATCCCAAAAAAAAAACACATAAAAATAAAATAAATGTAATGATTGTAGAATTCAAATTTTTCTTAAAATATATGTAATTAGAAAAGGCACGCCAATAGTGAGTTAACAACATTGTTTAGAGTTTAATGCATGATGGTTGGGGATATTAACAACATTGTTCAGAGTGAACAAATGAAAACTAAAATCTTGAAGGTTTACAAATATTTAGATGGCTTGAATGGTAGTAGTTTCTACAATAATTTTTAGTTTTTGATTTCCCAAAAATCACTTAAAGAGGCCAAGACTAATGTATGTATCCTCGGAATTGGAAATTAAAACTTGGAAGAAAGGAATCCGGTTTTGTGTGTTTAACCCGGCCCACCTTAACGAAACCCGACCCGACCCGATTCGAGCCGATACGTTTTGTCGAGCGTCGCTCTCTTCAATTCGGACGAAGTCTCTCATTTGTTTGTTCGACCAAATTTTTATATCCCTTTCCTCAAGAAATCATCCAAAACCGACTTAGAAAGCTTCGAGTCTCCTCAATCTTCATTGAATTTTTTCTAGGGTTAGGGCTTCTGATCGATTTCGCGATTTGGTGAACTAGGATCTAAACAATTAGAATGGGTGGTGAGGGAGATTCGAGTCAGCCGTCCGTTGGAGCTGGAAGCGAGGCTGTAGCCGTGAACATCAGGTGCTCTAATGGCACGAAATTTAGTGTGACGACGAGCCTCGATTCCACGGTTGAGTCTTTCAAAGAGTTGGTGGCTCAGAACTGCGACGTGCCAGCCAATCAGCAGCGTTTGATTTATAAGGGTCGGATCCTTAAGGACGATCAGTCTCTCCTCAGCTATGGTACTTGCTGTCTCTTCTGATTTCTGTTGTTCTCTGGATTTAATTGATTGAAAACTTATAGCGTTGGATTTTTGTGAGGGAAGGTTTTTGTTTTGGTGATGCTCATTGTTGAAGCTTGGTGATGAGTTTTGTATCTTTTCATGTGAATTGTGATAAATGTTGTTAATGATAATGATAAATTATTCATACAATTTTCTCATCAGTAGTTGGAATCTTAGGTTATTGGGAAGTGAATTGGTTATCATACTATGATCTGACTTTGTTAGATAGTTTTCCAAGTTATTTGTTGTGGTGATGATTTTATGTTTCTCTTGCCGTATGAATTGTGATAGATGTCTCAACCCACCTATATGAAGAATATGGAGATGCTGTTAATGATACAACTAATGATCCATGCAATTTTTAGGGGTCATAATGTTCACATTAACTTTTGTTTCTGACAATTCTTAATCTGTTTGTCAACTATGTATAATTTCTTTGACGGATGTTTAGCTGGATACTATGTTCTATTTATCTATGTCGGATGTCTATTACGTTGATGGAAAGTTAATTGATTGTCATACTGTTGTTGTGATCTGATTTTGTTAGATAGCTTTCCAAGTTTTATTGTTACCTCATGAGCCTTAATGTTTTCATTCTCTGTGGACTATTTTATACATAGGTTTGCAGGCTGATCATACCATTCATATGGTTAGAGGCTTTGCACCTTCTTCAGCACCTCCTTCTGCTCTGGCTGGAAACCAAACTACTGCACCTAGTGCTACTCGAGCCGTTGGTGCAAACGATAGCTCAAATCTAGGAGGAGCGAGTGCAGGGGAATCTTTGTTCCCTGGGCTTGGATTTAATCCTTTGGGTGGTGGGAATGCTATGGCTGGGTTATTTGGATCTGCTCCTCTTGATCTTGAGCAGGCACAGCAACAACTTGCTCAAAACCCTAACATGGTTAGAGATATGATGAATACTCCAGCCATTCAGAATCTAATGAACAACCCAGAGTTTATGAGGAGTATGATTATGAGTAACCCTCAAATGCGTGAGCTTGTAGATCGCAATCCTGAACTTGGTCATGTGCTCAATGACCCAAGCATCCTTCGACAAACTTTAGAAGCTGCGAGAAACCCAGAGCTTATGCGCGAAATGATGAGGAATACTGATAGGGCCATGAGTAACATTGAATCTATGCCCGAGGGATTTAACATGCTTAGGCGGATGTATGAAAATGTCCAGGAACCATTCTTGAATGCTACTACTATGTCAGGGAATGCTGGAAGCAATACGGGCTCTAATCCATTTGCTGCTCTCCTGGGAAACCAGGGAGTTACTACACAAGGTAGCGATGCTTCTAATAATTCTTCAACACCAAATGCTGCTGAAACGGGGACAGGGAATAGTATTCCGAATGCAAATCCACTTCCTAATCCATGGGGCACTACAGGTGGTAAGATTCTGCATTCTCATTCTCTTAATTGCTGTGGGATTTTACTCATCTTTTGAAGGATTAATATTTTATAACTGTAAGAGTGGCTTGTTTATAAGAAATGGAAGTTTATGTTGCCGCAGTGTTTCAGGAATTAATATTTAATAACAGTAAGTGAGGCTTGTTTATCAGAAGTAGTAGTTTATGTTATCACACTGTTTTAGGAACAATATTGTGTATGATAAATTGCTGAGTTCATGTAGTTCTAACTATTTGTTGTTATGAGTAGTTTGTCTATGAATAAGTTTCTGGGCTGCTTGGTTCTAATTTATCTTTTAATCATAATGCACTGAACATTATTGAACATATTGTGGGGCTATTTGACAGGCCAGACAACTGCCCCTGGAAGGACAAATTCTGGTGGAGATGCGAGAAGCCCTGGACTAGGTGGTCTTGGTGGTCTTGCAGGCCTTGGTGGTCTTGGAGGTCTAGGAGGCCTTGGTGGTCTTGGTGCGGATTCACCTCTTGGTGCCACTCCAGATGCTTCTCAATTGAGCCAGTTATTGCAAAACCCAGCCATGTCTCAGATGATGCAAAGCGTACTTTCCAATCCACAGTACATGAATCAGGTAGCACATAAAATCATCTGAACTTACGACATTGTTGTTGTTGTGAACATGTCTATAATGTTTTTCCTTGATTCCAGCTTATGAATCTCAATCCACAACTCCGAAGCATGCTGGATATGAATCCTCAGTTGAGGGAAATGATGCAGAACCCAGATTTCCTTCGTCAGTTTAGCTCTCCAGAGATGATGCAGGTCAGTTGGGCCTCTGTTGTCTTTATACATGTGAATTTTGAACATGTGGTCTCTCCAAAGAAACATTTCTGTATCTCTAAGCCATTTTAAGTAATGAATTCTTCAACCTAATGGATTGTTTTTTTTTTATCTTTAGCAAATGATGACTCTACAGCAATCACTTTTATCTCAGAATACGACAAGCCAGTAAGTTGGATACCCTTCACTGTTTTATTTGTTTACGTATTTGAGCAGTAAAATGTCCTATATATATATGCTGATTGTATTTGAGCTGTCTTGTGTTAAGACAATAATGTGACTAGCAAACAGTTCATTCTTTTGTGTAATGCAGCAACTCTTGTATGTTTTACTGGGCTGATCATTAGAAATCTCTATCAAGCACTGTAAAGCGTTTTAATTGCTGAAATAAACTTGAATAGAAACAGAAAACATAATGTTATGATTTCTCTATCTTGATTTCCATCAATCTGTATTCATGTTCCCAATCCGTCTTCTTTGTAGGGATCGAGGGCAAACTGGTGCTGCCACAGCCACAGGTACTCTTAAAGATAGTATCTATATCTGAAGTTATAAAGGCTTTAGTTATTCACTTAGTATAGTAGCTACTTTTTTTTTTGTTCTCTTTGCTTCCACGTATGCAGCTTCGTATTTTCATTTGTAGCTCGTTAACTAAGTCAATACAATGATAATATTTTATAGGGACAGGCAATAACGGGGGGCTGGATTTATTGATGAATATGTTTGGCAGTCTTGGTGCTGGTGGCCTGAGTGGCACGAACCAACCCAATGGTTAGACTCACTAGAACTATATTTTCTCTTTTCTTATGTGTCTCTGTTGAGATGGTTACGTTGAAACATATCTGCATTGTATTCCAGTTCCTCCTGAGGAGCGCTTCGCGACCCAGTTGCAACAGCTACAGGAAATGGGATTCTATGACAGAGCAGAGAACATAAGGGCGTTGCTTGCAACCAACGGGAACGTTAATGCTGCTGTAGAACGACTCTTGGGGAGTATTGGTCAGTAGCACAGGTTCGTGAACTGAACAGAGGTCTCTCCATCTGGCTTCTCGGTTATAGAATAAACAGCTTGAAATGTGTTTTCTTCAGTTATGAATGATATTTATGGAATTCTTATAATTTATATTTATATTAGGATCATGAACTTGTGGATAGAAAAGCCGCAGATCGATACGGTATTTGTTTCCAGTGGTCATCTTCTTACTCTTAAATATTTTCGTATTCTATTTGAAGTTGTTACAACATACTCATCTGTAAGAGTTTGATTTCGGAAAGTGGAATGGCTACATTTACATTATCTTATCTTCTTATAAAATATAGTTTTGTGTCAACGTTGATGAGTTGTGATGGAGTTTACACATCAAAATGAAACCGAAACGAACAACTTTTGTTTCGTTCTAATAACATGAGTAAAAAAATGTAATAAATAAAATATACTGAACATTAAGAAGAAAAAAATTAATTAAATCCGACAAAATAGTTCGACAAGTAAAACTGCTAAGAAACCGTAAATGAAAACTAACTTCTCTACTTAACCTGCTAAGATCCATAACTCCCTCTCTCCCACTTTTTTTTTTTCTTTCTTTCTTCTTTATCTCCACTTTCATAACAATGTCGGATACTTCAAAATCCGATCCCAATTTCAATGCTCCTTCGAATGTACTTCCGAGTTACAATCAAACCCCTAGAAAAAAACGTACTAGAATCACCAATAACGTAACCGGTTCTTCATCTTCAAGGCCTAAACCGGTTAACAAACCAGACACTGATGTTCCCGAAATCGTACCACCATGCACCGAATGTGGCAAACAATTCGGGTCATCGAAATCACTCTTCGGACACATGAGATGTCACCCTGAACGTCAGTGGCGTGGCATCATTCCTCCTCCTAACTGCAAACGTGAGACCTACGCAACCGCCATGCAATCATCTTCGAATATGGATGTGGTATCGGTTGAATTGGAGGAAGAAGTACCCTCTTGTTTACTAATGTTGGGTAATGTTGACCCAACCGGTACAAGGAGAGTTGATGAACGGTTCGAGTGTGGAGGTTGTAAGAAAGTGTTTGAGTCACATGAAGCGTTAGGCGAACACGTCAAAGGATGTTTCACCATTACAAACACAGCCGAAGATCCTTCTCCTCCTCCTCACGAGACCGTTGATCAGGGTAAGGCCAAGCGAGTGAAGTTGGTTTCGGGGATGAATCATCGTTGTAACATCTGTTCTAGAGTGTTCTCGAGTGGTCCAGCATTAGGTGGTCACATGAGATGTCACTGGGAGAAAGATCAGGGAGAGAAAAAAGTCGGGGGCATCGATCTTAATGTTCCTGCAGCGCCCGAGCAGAATTTGCCATCTTCTTCTTTAGACACATCTTCAAGTTGTTCTTTAGATCTTAAGTTAGGACTTTGATATATCGATCATAACATAGCTTTTATATATTTATTATAGGGGGTATTGGTTTCTGCCTCTTATCAAAATTCTCTCTGTATATGTGTTATGGTATATATATGTGTGGATAATTTGTATGATGAAGTTATAGGATTGGAGTAATGTATTCTATGTATACATTAATTAGTTGATGACATTGCAAAAAGGGTTATGCATATCCCTTATTCGTATGTTATATAATAAATGTCAATAAATAGTATATATTCAACAAGTTAGTTTTTTGAATCGAGCCCATTAATATTTTGCAATGTGCACATTTTTAAAACTACCACTTACCACTTTCATATGCTCATTATCAAAACTACAATAAAACCTCTATAAATTAATAACATTGAAACCAATATATTTTTATAATATTTTATTAATTTATAGTTTTATAGAGGTGATATCTGGGTTAAAATATTAATTTGGCAATTATAAAACCTTATAATACTTTTATAAATATTTTTATAAAACCACTATATTATCTTATAAAATCTAATAATTTTTTTATATTTGATTACCATATTCTCCTCCCATAACTCTTATATTACCTTATAAAACCCTTATAAGGTAAAAGGTCAAAAATGTGGAGCATCTAGTTGTAAAAATGTATTCTCGAGTTGAATAAATTTAACATTCAATGCAAAAAAAATAATATCCAAAAGAGCCATTGTCTAAAATAGATCGTTTCGAAAATTTATTTCCAAACAGGATCCCCTGAGAAGGATTTTTTTCTATTAGAGGGGGACGCTGTTTGGAAATAAATTTTTAAAAAGATTCATTTTTGGTATTCAATAAAAAAAAATTTTTTATGGGTTTTATAGATCAAAGTTTATGGGTATCAATAAAACATAGTGCACTAATAGTTATGAGAGGCGAAGATTGACATATCAGACTAGATAAGACTTTGAGAAGCGAAATAACCAATCAAAACCAAAACCTCATGACGTCTTCCCGTGCTAATGACTTGCTTGACTTGGTAAGATTTTTGAGGAAATACTCTTACACATTGCCTTGAAAATAGTGAAGATGTCAATGTTTGTACACATATTTACTAAGAAAGCAAAATAGTACTTGAACCTAATCACTTACATGGCTTAGAGGAATTTGCATTCAAGTTATCAGATTCAGAAGGATAGTATCAAATCTGTACACTCTCAGGGTTCACTATCTTTCAACATCCATTAAGCAGTAAAAATAATTTAGAACTATTAAATTATTGGAGCATTCTCATCGGTTAAGAGACTCATTAGAGTATCTCACAAATACATAATACTAATAATTTTATTAAACAATTTATTGTACAATTAAATTTTAAATAATGAAATATTTAAACCAATTATAATCAGATACATGTTTTTAAAGTCTCTCAAAATTGGTTGATAGTCTCTTAGGGAAAAGACCATTCTGCTTCCCTCTCTCTTCCTTCTTTTTTTAATAATCAGAGACTCTCCTAGATATAAATGTTGGGAATGCTCTTATAAGTTATAGGTTTGAAAATGGTTAAATATACCTTATCAGACAGAACCGAGTAAGCACTTAGATTATAGTAATTTTCAAAACATGCAATGCTACAATACTCCAATGCTTAAACTATACAATAAGCTACACGTAACCGTATTGACCATTCCAAGGTTTGGTTTTTCTCTGTGAATCACAACAGAAAAAAGAACCTTCAAATATCGATTCTATAAGAAGATACATTATAAATGTTTGTTCTTGATCTAAAGCACAATCATGTCACATAAACAAACAATGGAGCCTCTCTATCTTCAGATCCAAAACAGAGATCACTAACAAGTTCTATTTCAATCGACTCTAAAAGAAGATACATTAATACCACAATCATGCCATATAAACCAACAAATCAGCCTCTAGAACCTCAGATTCAAAAACATCATATATGCAAACAAAACAAGAATTGAAGAGGATGAATCATATGGTTGAACAAAAACTGAGCCAGAGTATCACTTGGGTAAGAACTCTGCAACAAGAATCATTTCATCTCCATTATAGCAATATCCTATCAATTTTTACGAGTCTCTTGTGCTTTATTCCCCCAGCTGCTTTTGCGTCATCCTGACACCAAAGACCGACAAAACATAATCAAACCCATAAAAACCGATCAATAACCACTGCAAAATTGTTAAGCTTTCCAATCTAAGAAAAAGAATCAAACTCATTAAAAGCTATCAATAAACACCGAAAAATTAAAGCTTTAAGGCAAAAAATGGTACCACAAACTAGTTAGGATCATATGCCAAACAGTATTCTTGAATTTCTTGATAGCGATGAGGCCAAGATTGTTCTGCAAATGGCTCTTGTAGACAAAATTAGAAGATTCCTCACCGTTCTATTATATAATATAGTCGGAACTGAACCTCTTAATCACCGTAGCAAGATCAGAGAGGACTGTGAAAGGCCAGTTGCCGAATCCACCGTTCTTGAGTTCGTTCTGCTGAATCTGCGACTGCCGTGGAGAAGCAATAATTAACCACCAATGGTTTTGGTTTGATGCGCGAAGCAGAGTATCAAAAGTGTTCTTTGTGATAGAGAGACACCAATGGAAATTATTTTTTAATGGGTTTCTGATTTATGATAATACTTTTAGAAATTATTACGTAGTACTCAAGATTATGCAGCTTGATCATTCATCATCATTTTCTAATTTCTTTCATTTCTTTACTTTAGTTTCCTCATAATTTTGTTTCTCGCTTCCATCCACTACACAATTAAAAAATGTCAGTTTAAGAGAGTATTGACAAACACTCTAAATAAATAAATTTTTAAAAATTAAGATTAAACATGTTTCCAAATATTTACACTAATTAGATACTTTCAGAGCTTCATCTATGCATCCAAACACTATTAAATAATAAATAATTTTTCACAATCCTTACAATCAAACATAATCATTTTCTTATCTAATATTGTGATTTTAATAGTATGAATTATGATTCTCCTATCATTTTTGTTTGATGTTATTTTTAAATTATTATACAATACATACAATTAATAAAAGTTTAGATTTTTTCTGCATGTGTTGTGATTCAAATTTTTATAAATGGATATATATTAGGAAAAAGTATGGTAGAGGTGTCGAATTGTTCAATATCCTACATCGGTAGAAGTGTCAATCGGATCGGTGGCACGTGGACTATGAATAAGTAAATCCACCATGGACGTGTATGAACATAAAATTTTATGCCCATTAAAAAGCAGACATCATGAAAAATGTTCATAGTGGACCGCGGTTTCAGCCGACTTTTTCCGCCGATTGGTGGGTCGACTAGCAGACTACCAATTAACCAATAACACTAATACTTTATAATATAATTTAATGAAGTAAAAATTACATGTATATATATAATTAAAAGAAAAATAATTATTAAGTCTAAATGAACAAAATCTAAAAAAATTTAAATTATCTAAAAACCTGAACACAAAACAATAAAATATAAAATATGTTTTACTATTAATGAGTTTAACTATGTTTTGTATTGAATTCTCTCTATTTCCAAAACAATAAATCATTAATGAGTTTAACTGTGTTTTGTATTGAATTCTCTCTATTTCCAATTGCTAACTTTGCACTGAATGGGTATATTTTTCCTTTTCTCATCAATGAGTTTAACTATGTTTTGTATTGAATTCTCTCTATTTCCAATTGCTAACTTTGCACTGAATGGGAGAAACAAAAATCTCCAGAGCTTCAAAAACCCCTAGCCGCATGGTGAAGAATTTGTTTTGGTGATTTTTGTTTTAACCTCCTCGGCTATCTGATTTCACGCAGAAGTTGTGGGAGGGATGTAAATCTTTGTAGTTATTCTCTGTTTGGTTTTCTTTAGTTGTCTCCAGTAGATTTGTGATATTTCTTCGTTTTTCGCATTGGTGATTGTGGTCGACGGGTCTTTTAGGCAAAAAGTTTATCGTTGTTGGTTTGGGTCTCTGGCTAGTTGAGGTGAAAGCTTTAAGGAGGGACGGTGGAGATTGGTCCTGGCTCAGGTGAGCAACATAGCGATTTTATCACTAAGAGCACTTGTTCTCGCCGACTCTTCCATCCATTTTGCAAGATCTGGTTATTCTTGTCGGTGTATAGGTCTTTGATGTCTTCGTTTCTGTCTCCCATATATTGTTTTGCCAGTATAACATATATTGTTCTGGATGCGAATTTCTTTGATATCGATGTATGCTTTGCTTTCTTTTGACAATCCTTTGGTCGATGGATTCATTTACATAGCCTCTACTAGTGTGCATAGATTTATTTCCTTCTGAAGAACTATAATGGCTAAATGAACTCATCATTGTCGAGTCAAGTCTGGATACAACATGATAATATATGTCTAATTTATAATTTGGTGGTTTCCCCATATGTAGGCAAAGTTAACTTTTCTTCGAGCACCATATGTTTTTGAACCTTACTCTTTAGATACCTATTGGTATCGTTTATTAGTAACTTATTTCAAACATATGTATTATTCTCTTTGATTAATAAGAATCTTTGCAGGAAAAGAAAACTTTGCAATGAATGGTGACAAAGTGGATTTGCAAAGGTCAATGTTTATTTTTTGGTTATAATTTTAAAACTGTTTGTTAATAGAATTAGTTTTGGTATTTTTGTTAATAAGAAGAAGTTATTTATATTCTATATAATTCATGGACTCCAATGTTCTACGTTTTATGTTGGCACTATCAAAAAGCCACCAAAAATATGGAGGTATGACCACCACCTCTTCACTCCTTCCGATCTCCTTTCGCCGCCCAGTTTCTCGTGATGTCCCCTGATTTCATTGAAATTGCCAATCAAAAACCAAGGATCATCACAGATAAATAACAAAAGTATAATTTGTAACATGCTAATATGTTTATTGTATCATATATATATATATATGTATACCTCTTTCTTTTCTATCTCCCTTACCAAGCCGAAAAAGAAAATACATGCATCACCATCCTTCAACATCTACTAAACAATAAAAACAGTTAAGCATCCTTAAGATGAGGTGATGATGCTTAAAGCAGGAATCAAAATGCCCAAAATCCAGTTTTATGATGAGGATGAAATGATTGATAAATAGCTAATGCTCTAGCCATTGTATGTAATATGAATGCTTGTTTGATATTTTTCAGCCGTGGAGAAATTAATTTGGAGGTATGGCTATCTCATGAAGCGGTTAAGTCATTTGTGAATGAGTGACTTAGCCTCTTCATGACACGGCCACACACCACCAATTAATTTCGCCAGGGTAGAAAAAAACCAATAAACATTTATATTTTAAATTTTTTTTAGCTCATTAGCTTTTTACTCAATCCATTCATCCTCGGCTTATCATGCTTTTTGATTTGTTATGTGAAAAATAGAGAGGGCAAAAACAGAAAACATTAGAGTTTAATTGGAAGTCGTGCACCTTATTTTACAGATAATTTTCAACAATGAAAAAAGATAACTATTATAAAATGTTAAAAAAATATGTTACTTACACCTAGTGCTTATTTATAAAATAGTTGAATTTTATTTAGATCTAATGCAAAAATATAAAAGAAAAACAAATTGAATGAAGCTAATTCTTGATCTTGATCTAGGAAAAAAAAACTCAGAAGATGAAAAACAAAATTCTAGAGAATTCAAAGAATAATTTGAAGGGCAGTATTAAAGTTTATTTTTTGAAGGTTGGAAAAACATGAGTCAGTGGTGTTCTTTATATACACATTGGGATTGAGATGAGACCAAAAACTAAATTGTTAGGTGAATAAAAGGTAATCTTAGAAATTGTGGAAACATTTGAATGACAGATAATATGAAACACTAAAGATAAGACCAGAGACTAAATTATTAGGTAAATGAAATCTAGTCCTCATAATTATAATTTAAATTTAGACGTAATTTAAATTTGATAAGTAAAAATTAATTAAAAGATTTTTGACTTTTTAGTTCTTATGAGTTTCTTTATCAAAGAGCTACAGCTTTTTTTTTTTTTTTATGACCGGCTTTGTAAATAGTTTATGTTTTCTTTTGTTTTTCCCTCCTTTTGCGTAGATTTCTAGGTTTCAGACTAAATTATGTATTACATATGATACATACCATAAAAAAAAAAATTATCGGCTATTTTAATTTGAACAAATGGTTCAATGAAGTAAGATGTCAATATTTTGCAAATACTTTTAAGATATATTATTAAATGACATTTGTAAGAAGATAAATGGTTAATGCAGAAATGGCCAATATGTACTAATTTTGAGAGTATGGTGCATAATCCCAAGGAAAATCAAGCATTTTATGCTTTATGGGAAAGCGTAAAAGTGAAAGTTGTATAGTAGTATATGGGCAAGAAAAAGAAGGATAACAATTATCATTACAAACTTAAGAGTAGTAATGCATTGCTAAAAAACAAAACAAAAAAACTGGATAATAGTACTCTAATCTTTGTTTTAGGCATCATTGGCAATTGTTAGTAGAAAGAAACAAGAACATCCATAGATTAAAGTTCAAACTGAACCTCATGTATTGTGAATTTCTTTTTGCAAACTTTTCAGGTGTCTTCTCTTATGCAAACTATTTTGATAGGAATTTAATATTTACCAAAAGCATATCAAGTTTGTTCAGTCGAAATGAGAGAGTTATTTTTCTGATATTTTATGTCCTTATTTTCATTGCTTTTTGGGAAGATTATATATACTTTTCAAGTTGATTTTTGAACCTCTATTAATTTGTATTTTAGAGTTTCGTTTTTATGCAATCAATATAATCATTCAATATGTTCTTTGCTATCTCTGAGTAGTTCTATTGTTGGGAGTAAGGGTATATTCAAAGGGATTTTAATGATTGATTAGGAGTTATTATAGATTAGCATTTATTGTTTAAAGTTCTCTATAACTATGATCTCATTGCTTTTGTTAGGTTGACGAATCTAGCAACTGATCTGTAAGTAATTTAATACAACAGAAGTTGGTTAGGTTATCGGAATCTATAGTTTATAGGCTTGGTTATTGTTAGCTAATGGAAGTTAAGGTTGGATAACTAGGTGAACTTATCGAACTTGTTAGAATTTTAGCATAGAACTTGTTAGGCTTAATAAGATACATATGTATGAGGATTAGCAGTGTGGAAGTAGGTTAGTCCGGTTGTTGTGTTTCGAGTTCTAGAACATAAATATCTAGTCTGGTTAGATTTATATTAATCATTAAATCTTCGCGATTTCTCGAATCTCAACTTTTTTTTAACTGTTTACATCTCGATTTAATTACTGTTTTTATTCAGTTTTATCGTGACAACAAAACCCCCATATTTTGTTCTAGCTCTGTTTATGCATCATAAATCTAAAGTGCACTCTAGTCTTTGTGGATTCGATCCTGTAATTTACTACCGCGTATTTTACCGTGCACTTGCGGTTTAGTTATTCAGGTTAACACTCGAGACATCATATTCATCCGAACATCTCTTTCAAACACAAAATCTGATGCATCAACTCTGTATTGAATATCCACGAAACGGTGCACTCATGAATCCCAACACCCCATATGGTGCTAATGATATCGAAGTCCCCATTGAACTGTGTAACCAAGCCACTCGGGCAACACAGTTTAGTCTTTTGGTCAGGCCGGCTAACCCGCGACGTCAAAACCTGCGAGCCATGGTTCATTTCTTCCCATGTCTTTGGGGAATGGACAACACTGTTCAAGGAAGAGTTGTTGAACATGGACGGGTCTAATTTATGTTTCCGTCTAATGAAGCGCTTCTACTAGTTCTTCGTCGAGACCCATGGCGCTTCAATGACTGGATGGTGGTGATGGAACCATGGTTTCCCAATATTGACAATGAAAATCTGACTGATATCTACTTTTGGGTTCAGATATGTGATATCCCACTACAATACT